>OZ023330.1:19813495-19852962 GCA_964007535.1 Brachyptera risi
TTACAGTGAAACCTCTATCTTTTGTTTTTTAAGGGATCGAACAAAACGTAAAAGCAGGAAATAGTCTCATCAGGATAATTCAACATTGGTTATATGTATATGGTAGTAAGGTATGAATAAATAGATGATAGAAGTTGAAAAACGATGGATACGGAAATTATGCACATTGGTTTCACTGTTCTTTGTGTTGTGTTTTTAGAGAGAGGAGATAACTTTTAATTATAGAAATATCAATTCTGTTGCTAATGCTTCCAGGAGAACACAGAATGATGATATACGGTACAAATAATTAATTAATTAGAATATAATATAAATTGATGTTATTTTTTTTTTATAGAAATAAAAATTGATTCTAAAGATGTGGTTTTGTGATGATCAAGGAGGTATGAGAATTTCAAATTATTTGAAAAACTGAAGCAAATGAACTCTAACTTGATGAAATATTACCCCATTTACCAATAATATCTTTGTATTTATTTCACCGTACAATTATTAATCTGTTCATTTCAATATAAATAATCAAATAATTGGCAACTGAATGACTAATCCTTCATGGCTGCTTATAATGATGCTATAGTACCATAGTTAAAACCAATAATGCATCATATTCTAGCACAAAAACTTCTCATGGTTATTTCTTATCATTCATATGATATATAATAACTAAATACCCTTTAAGTGTAACGAGGAAAGCTACCGAAGAGCCCGATGAACTTATATGTGGTCATCCAGGTGATACTTGAAAATAATAATGCATTCCTGTCATTTTAGACCTATGATCAACGGCAAACACGATGAACGATTGTGTGGTGTGGGACCTGATATTACGTTGGCTTTGAAAGGCGATGATTACATAAATAAGCAGCAAGAAACTGTTGTTAACAGATTCAGAGAGAATTTTGCAGCTGCGACTCAATATACGCAGAGATTCTTATTTATTCAGGAGTTCTATGCAGAAAATGAAATAAAAGATCACATGACAATAAAAAATGAGACTGGTTGGTTATTGTACTTTCTAGTTGAATTGAAAATTAATTATAATCAAAATGATCCATTCTGATGAAATAATTACTGACATTCACATATACGTTGCTCAAAATGCATTTATGGTTGCGTTTGTTTGCGGCCTGGAGGTGGTGCCTTCACTTATCTTGACAACACGTACCATACCGTGAGGACATTTCTGTGTAATATGGATCGCTGCTCTATCTGGTGGTGTTTTGTAGAAACGGCTAACAGGCTGGCAAACTTGATGCCAACGAGCCGGCCTTGAACGCAACGTTAGTTCCTTTTATCACCACTTATCTACGCACGGTCAATAGTACTTTAAGCGTGGACTAAGAATCGGAACATATTTTCAACATGGGAGGGATAGGAAGTGAGGACACCAGCTCTAACGGGCAAACGCAAGCCTCAATGCATCTTGACGTAGCTCAAAAGATTATCTTATATAGTTATGTGTAATAGTTTGATTTCAAATACATTATTCATGGTTATCAAAATGGAAAGCATTTGGATTGTTTTCGAAATTGCATAGCTAGGCCCCAATATTCCATCCAGTAAAATATTTTGTAGTTTCTAAGTAAAATATGACTTTTTTTCAAGTTACCACCAAAATGAAATGTGGCTATATCAATACCTTGCTTGACTTATTTACTAGACATATTTATTTACTAGAGTTGCGTCAGTCTAATAGCTAAACGTACTAATCTTAATCTTTAATTAATTTCAGCGCTTGAAATATTTCGCAAGCTGTTAATCATGTACCATTCACAAATTGACCAGATCAATGATACCATTATGATGCAAGCATTGGGTTTACTACAACTACTCTTGGAAAATTTCAAAGCAAAAGTATTAACTTCTCCAACGGAACTACTTAACGTTGTAGAGCACACATTACCTTGGTAGGTTTTTCTCGAGTTGAAATAAATGCTGTCTAATAGATTGAACAATTGCAGGCTATAAGCATTGGTGTAAGATCTAGGCTATACACCGTCATTGACTTTATAATAACTACAAATTCAATGACACCGTCTACAGCAGTGGTTCTCAACTGGTGGGTCGCGAGAGGGTTATGGATGGGTCGCGGAGACCTTATATTTTATGAAAATTAAAGAAAAAATAACATTCACTTCTCCATGATAGTGTAATGATACATTTTTATTTCTTTCACAATTATTACAAATATTACCTTGAAAATATTATTATTGCCTTGATTCTATGAATGTATTTCGTTGGTTATTCCCAGATTTCTTCAAAATACGACAATATTTGGTACTTAAGTACTTCTTAGAATCTGGGTAGGGTAGCCACAGCAAGTCGAAGTGGTCAAGACATCATCCCTACACCTGTGTACGAATTATTTGGTCTCTCTCTCCCCTCACCCCTCACTATCAACCAGATTGATGGAAAACACAAAAATATGATTATTCAGTCAGTTGTACACTTGAGAGTGATTAGGAAAGATGTTGAGTTCATTCGAGTTTTCTTCACAAAAGCGAAAAAATAATGTGGATATTGGGCAAAAAAGTGTGTGCAATAGTGTTGGAAAAAGAAGATGTGATACGTAGAGGCATGAAATCATAGCATTAATTATTTAGTTATTTAGCATAGCTATTCCAAAAATAGCATTTTATAGCATCATTCAAATTTTATTTAAGCATTGATTTAGCACCAAAAAGTCTCTGAACAAATGTAAAAGTTCGGAGATATATAAATGATGTACGCATGTATTAGAAGCTATTTTCAACATTATTCTCAGATTGAGCAATGAGCAAGTGCTGAAAAGACAGTACATTCATACATTGACGTCGATATGCTCCACATTGAAACACTAATTGAATTTCACAGAATAAAAGAGCATAGTAAGTGACTGCCACAGGCCAACGAATGTTGATAAATGAATATTTTATTCAAACAAATTGGAATGAAAGATTTCACGTATACATGGCACTTGAATCTAATTCGGAAAAAAATGAGTGTAACTGACAATGTTCTTAGGAAAATTACTATTTTCTCACAAATAGCGCTTATTTCGTGAAAATATTGATTTACCGTTGTAAAAGGCATAATATTGCTTCAAATAGCAAAAAAACTTGGTCTTAAATTGTTTGAACATCGCAAAAGATGAAGAAAACACTAAATATTATGGTTTCAGATGACTCTCAATTCTATAGCACTTATATCTAGTGCTAAAATTTCATGCCTCTAATGATACGTTGTATTTTCAATTTGGAATTACGGTAGACCACCCTTTTTAAACCTCTTCTACTTCTAGCATTAATAAGTTTGACTTGTAGTTTCATTGTTGTTAATACAGAGCTATATACTATTTAAGTAATTGGGTCGCCATATTATTTCGAAACACCAAGTGGGTCGCGGTACCTAAAAGGTTGAGAAGCACTGGTCTATAGGGTGTTGACAATATGTTCACAAGACTATGTCTGTCTAATGACTGTCATAGATCTACTTCTTTACTCATTTATACAACTGAACATTACTACTGAACATTGTTTGAAAATTAAATTGAGCCATATCCATCCGATTGCAATATCATATTTATGTGACAATTAATAAAATAAAATTTTAAATACACTGAATTACAAGATGCATTATAATTTATAAGATAATATTTATAACATGAATCAACACCAGGACTGCGCAGTCCGTGACCATAATCTTCCACCGCAGATAAAAGTCTTTCAGTTTCCGAAAGTCCGAAACACATCAAAAGTAAAAACCGTTTCTGTGATATATGTCCGGACATTACCAGCATTGGTATTGATAATAAACAAAACACTTGAATGTTGATATCTTCCACTTTGAACAAAGTTTCTTGGGCAATGATCACTTCTTTTCATTAACAGCAGATGAAAAGTTTATCGTTATACAAAATAGAAAAAAAATGAGTGATAGTTCATTGGTTTTAAATAATTAAAATGGGGTGGTAAGATCACCCTTGTGGTGCCCCGTCTAAATGATCCTATCTTTCATCCATAGCCGTGATTGGGGAACAATGATTTTGTATCAAGTTTCGATGTTATTAAAAAATAAAAAATAACATGAATCACAAGCATTTCATGTTCCTTCCCGTGTGGCATTTTACTATTCATATAGAGCATGTGAATTATCTAATGATTCATTTTGTTTTTAGGATTGGAAAAAATAAGATTGATGCCTTAATGCAAGAGTCTGAGGATGCTCAAATATTCCTTGAAAAAGAACCAGTGACCACCATTGAATATGTGGAATATCTTCAATTCATGGAACACGCACAAAAACGAGTAAGGAACCTGCAAACTCTTCTAGTTTCACCCTGTTGATTATTATTATTCACTACGTTTTGGACTGGAAGATATAATACTATATCAATTTGATGGTCGAGTTTATAGTGGTGTTCTATAGAAAAGTTTCTACACTGGAATTTTCAGAGAGAAACATTCATCCAACGCCAGTTGATCTTAGTCATCATTACAGTGCGTCGTTGAACCCAATATATATATATATATATATATATATATATATATATATATATATATATATATATATATATATATATATATATATATATATATATATATATATATATATATATATATATATATCTCAAACCCAGATAACCAATTGAATTGGGCCAGGGGGTGTTTCCACCAGTTTTTCTAGGGCAGACTTCTTATATCAATCGGTTCCTGCCACTTCCGACTTCTTCCTCCTCTTCTTCACTACTGATAGGCCTATCTTCTATTTCTTCTTTTCTTCTTACGAGTTCCCTCCATCGTTCTCTATTCTTCCACCATCTCTCGTCTTCCACTTCTTCCCATTTTTCTCCTCGGTTGACTACCCCAAACTTGACTCCCTCGACCTGCCATCTTTCTCTTGGTCTTCCAACTTTTCTCTTAGCTCCATTGATTTCTGCTATCTCAAACATTGCTCTCGGTATTCTCTCCTTTTCCATACTCCGCATATGCCCGTACCACCTAAGTCTCTCCCTCTCCAATTCAAATGATAACCTTTCCACTCCCACTTCCTTCCTTATATTACTGCTTCTCTTCTTCTCCAACTTTGACACTCCTGCTACGCTCCTTACAAACTTCATTTCTGCTGCCTCCATTTTGTTTTCTTCTCTCCAGTTGATTGACCATGTAACTGCTCCATATGTCAAGATAGGCAAGTAGTACCCATTATAAATGAGTATCTTCCCACTCCTTGGAAAATCTTGGTTCCAAATCAGCTTCCTTACTTTTTGAAATAGCCCGTCCGCCTTAGCTATTCTCTTATTCACTTCTAGCTCTACTTTTGCCATATTACTGACAATACTTCCCAAGTATGAGAACTCTTCTACTTCTTCCAGATCTTGACCTTGCAGCTGTACTTTTTCTTCAATCTTTCTCTTCTCTCTGCTCATCACCATTGTTTTGCTCTTTTCCACGCTAATTCTCATCCCAAACTACTCTTCCCATCTTTCTACTTTCTCTTGCACCTCGTCTCTACTGTCTCCCCATAACAAGATATCATCAGCATATATCATTGTCTTTGACCCTGGGCCTCCCTTCTCGCTGGTTCCACTTTTCTGATCATCTCATCCATCACCATTACAAACAACATAGATGATAGGACAATGTCCTGCCTAACTCCACTCCTTACCTCAAACCACTCCGTCCTGCCTCCATTTGTTTGCACTGAAGCCTTGCATTCTCGATATAAACTTTTCACAGAGTCTATCATCCCCACATGTATGCCCTTTGCCCTGAGACTCTCCCACACCCTTTCTCTGGGAAGATAGTTGTATGCTTTCTCCAAATCTAGAAAAGTCATGTACACTCTTCTTCCCTCCTCCCACCTTGTTCCTACCAGTTGCCTGACAGCAAATATCAAATCTACTGTTGATCGGCCTGTTCTGAACCCATAGTGCTCTTCCCTTAACATGGGTTCCACTAGCACTCGCATCCTTCTTTCAATAATTCGTTCATACAGCTTGGCTGCCTGGCTCATCAGCGTCACTCCTCTGTAATTGTTACTTCTTTTTCTGTCTCCTTTCTTGAATATTACTGTTATTACCCCTTTCACCCAATCTTCCGGCACTCTTTTCTGTTGCCATTCTGCCGCCATCACACGAAACACCCACTCTGCCCCCCACTGCCCTGCTGCCTTCATCATCTCTACCACGATCTCATCTGCTCCTGCTGCTTTACCATTCTTCATCTTTTTTATTGCCTGTGCTACCTCCTCTCTTGACACCATCTCCACACAGTCCTCTCCTTCCATCTCTGCTTCCTCCACTTCTTCTGCCCGTGTATGTTTTGCATTCAATAGCTCTTCGAAATGTTATAACCTAATATAAAAAAAAAATTTATAAACTGCAGCTTACCAAAGTTAATGAGCCTAGAAACTCACTGTGATTGAAAACATAAATAAATACAGAAACACGTTAGTTTCGACGTTTCAACTAAGGCAAGACTCTACAATGACTGCAATGACCAAAACTGTCAAAAACCATGTTTTTGTTATGGTTGCCAATTGATATAGAATATTTCGATCGATTTTCGATATCAATGTTTCCAACTAAATTCTATTCGATATTTCAATCAATTATTTAATTTTCAATCATTTCAATATCGAAAGTGGATTTGATATCGAATAAATAAACAGCGGACTGTCAGTAGTGTGTCAGTTTGGCCATTTCGGATCGCCAACACATGTGTATTTGCACTTGGCCCTCTGTTTCCAGGAACAGTCTTTTTATCTGCTGGCACAGTTATTTTTAAGGGAGGAGGGAGCCGCATCTCTCCAGCGTGGATAGTGCAATGTAAACAATCTTATTGTTGTAAGTTTCATTTTGCTGAGGTCGACCCAAATCCTAATGCTGAAATATAAATCCCAATTCTATGTTGTTCATCATTAAACTCTTAATATCTCAAAAATGTATTGAAATGTTGATATCAGTCACTTGACACTTGACAGTATTAGTCATTGCAAAATTGGATTGCCGTATCCATATAGCATTTAGTCAGGACTTTGAGAAACACAGAGAAAATAGTGCGCGATTTACTTCATCAAATTGTTATTCTCATCAAGATGACCCTAATAATTAAAATCCCAACTGAAAAAAATTGAAATGGTAAGAACGTTTTTTACGTATTTGTTTGTATAGTATAGCCGGCTCACATGTTGTACACTCTCTTTCTCCTACCCCACTTCAATACTCTCTCACTGAGCATTAGGTAAAGAGATTTCTGTCAGTCAGAACCAGAAATAGTAGTACGGTCGTTCTCAATGGTTTACTTCAGATCAGAACAATATTATTGTATTATTGTCATCAGGAAATACACATTTTACTAGGAAAAGTCTAATTGGATGGAAAAAAATTGAAAACCACACAACCAACTCAATAAACTCATGACTGTACTATATGTACATATTTATAATAAAATGCATTACCAACAGTTCCAAAAAATGTTATAGGAAAGTACAGTTGTCTGTCTCAGGATACTATTTACATGTCCGTAATAAATAATAATATATTTAAAGCAACAATGATTTCCTTATTATCACTCACTCAACATTCTCATGAATGCTATCGCTAACGTCTTTCATAATAGTTAAAGATATAACAGAGAACAGAAAAATCCTCGTCCCTTATGAGTGAAGACATGTAAAAATAGCAATTGCTATAAAAGCAATGAGATCTAAAAGTGCTTATTTTCATGTTTTTCTGACATCTCTTCATCTTTCAATACATTTGGTCTTGTTCTATCATGTATTTAGAAAGGCGACAAAGCGCTACAAACGTCTGAATCCGCTATGTTTGAATGTATTGGCAATATAGACACTATATTCAGAATAGAAGCTTCATAGATGCTATTTTTTCCAAAACTATGTCAATCAAGGTGTGAACGGGTGAAGTTAGTTGAGGAATTTGGATGAAAGTGCAGTTGAAATGCAGGCAACAGATGAGGCGTAGGTTTAACCCGCTTGTGGAGACTATTTTTCTAAACACTTAATGAATTGGGGTGTTCCTTTTGTATGCATATTGTACGTTATGTAGTTGTTTTCACCTGTACAGTACTGTTTTAATGCTACAAAACGTTGTTGCGCTACAAAGAACGATGTTTCAAAATAATAGATGCAGCAAAGTGCTACTTTTAAAATTCTAAATGCTATGAGAAGAAGGAATAGAAGCTATGTTCACATGTCTCCACTTATGAGAGAGAGAGATTCTACGAGGACGATTTTCAGGGACGATTTTATCTAATGAAATACATAGCTTGGTGAAAACTTTTGTATGCAATTGTCTTTGAAATTCGACATGAACAAACTAAACAAAAACATCAAGTAAGATCGCGATTTTTGTACGTTCACTGTTTTGTTTCTTTAGATAATGCAGGTCTCACCCGGTCTTTACAAACAGGTACTCGGTCTTCAAACCTAAGGAACGATGTCATAACTACCGGTAGTTACTAATCAAGTGGAAAACTGATACTGTTTAATATAGACAGTTTTGTAAAATATTATAAACACTACAAAAGTGAAAAAATGAATGAATTGTGTTGTTTTACGGCGCTTCAACAACGGGGTTATTTGCAATTGATATCACTGCACATTCCTCTGAGCATCGCGTGTTTGCCCTGTGCTTAAGACTAACAACCAACAGTCTATATATTATTGTGACTGTTCTGTGTGGTCCTCAGTCGTCAGTTGACGCTCGAAGTGTCAGTGTCGATGCAAAGGCAGATCCTCACTATGCAACTCAAAATTATGACAGATTACTGAAAAACATGATTCAAACTTCAAAAACATCAATTGATATTTTCGATCAATATTCGATATCATCATTTTGATTTGATATTGAATGGAATTCCTAATATTTCGATATTCTTGATCGATTTTCGATATAGCACATTTCGATATCGTTTGCATTTTCATTAACATCGGAAAGCTGCAATTCATACTTCTACTTTTACCCATCCGTTCACATATCTAGCCTCAAGCTATTTTCTCATATAAATGAAGTCATTTTATGGAGTTATGGTATGGAAAAATGAAAAAATGTACGCTATTTTCAGGTGGACACAATGGAATTCGAAATGGAATATGCAAAAGAGCTGTATGACATAATAGATGAGTTCTTAGTACCTCTACATCCAGAGGATCAAGCAAACTATCTGGTAATGAAGATTTTTTTATATTTGCTCAGATTGAAAAATTGATTGAGAAGGTGAATGATTATGTTTGAAAAAATGTAATTTTTCTATTTTTTAGGGAATGTTTGTAACTCTTTCAAGTCTTCGAGCACTAGTCGATCGTAAAGTTTCCGACAGAATGAAGATAGTCGCCAGATTTAATGAGCAAATAAATCGAGATATCAGTGCACTTATTTCAGAAGTGGGAAATATTAAGGATGAAGCCATGGTAAATTTGAATATGACTTGAGGGCAATTGAGGCAATGGGTGGAAAAGGGCATAAGTCAGGTTGCATGTTCTTGACCCCAATGTGTAATCCATACTTGACTACTCAATTGATGTAGTTACAGTACTTGAAAAATGTGCTGTTGCTCATAGCTGCCTAAAACTTGAAAATAATGGACCAAAGTGACCTGTGGGCTGTTTGTGACATGTGGGCTATCAAGTGAGCTGTTTATTGTGAAATTTTCAAAATCTCGGAACAAGTTATCTCAGATTGTCTAGATTTGTGTGGCCAATTAATAAATCATCCCTATCACTAGTCATCAGTTATGCCTCTCTTTCTCAGATTGAACATATCTAAAATAATTCATTCTATAAGTAATTCAAAATAATTCAATGCAATAAAATAGAATAATCAACTGTTACGAGCACATGGGATTGGAATACCACAGCCATGGTGAATTTAATCATGACTTGAGATTAGAAGCAATTAACTATTTTTTCTACTTACTCTCTTTTTTCACTAATCAGCTCAAATATTGTTTTGAATTCTCACCACACTCATTTTTTATTACCATTGTCTACAGAAAGTTCTTCTTTGTCATGATTTATGCATTACAGGAGCCATGGTTGATTGATATTGAATCCAATCCAGATGAAGCAGCAATGGCTTTAACAGCACTTCATGACCGTTTGTCTGATTGTCAACGGAGAGCTGGCGAGTTCAAGGGTTTCCAGAAGGCATTCAAGGTAATCTGTGACTCGTAGTGGCTTCCAAAATCCCAAAAGGAATTTCAATTTCTATGTTTTTAATTTACAAATCTATATATTGATATAATTGACTGAATGCAATAGCTTTGGTATCAATCAAGTGTCACGTAGTAGTTCAACAGATCAAATCATGATAGAGGTAACATCAACTTGATAGCTGAAGTCTGTAGTCTGTGTGTGTCATTCTCTGTGTATAATTATTATTAATATTGAAAGAAAACTTGCGGAGATAACATTATTTCACATATTAAATCTTGCGGAAAATATAATATAATATTTTATGTGTTGATGATTTTTTGATTAAGTACATCATCCACATTCAGCTTTCTATGGTTCTACACTTCACTTCAATTAGGCCTATGTAATATTCTTCTTTCATTGGCTGAATTAAACATTAAGGGGGGACAATGGTGAGTTTTCCATCATTTTTTTTTTGGAATTTTCAATTTTTTTTTCATTTTTTTTTTTTAAAATCAGTCATCATCTTCAAGTTGTATATGTTCCGTGTGTCCTATTTAACATCCTGGTTAGCCAAAATCCTTTTTTAGTTATCAAATGTACGGATTTATTCAACAAAAGCTCAACTTCTCTCCTCGTTTACTCAGCTTGTGGTTTTACTACGCAACATGAATTTGGAAAGCAAATTCCAGAAAAAGTTATCAAGCGATATGCCTGATTTTTTTTGTGAGTGTTCATAGTTCAATTACCTGTGATCTGTGAGAGGGATTTTCCTATTTTGTTCATAGTGCAGTGTCAATAAATATTTGATTTGTTTTTGTTTATCTGTAAATTTTGTGTAGTATTCAAAAATATTGAAATATATGAAAAAATCAAATTATTAAAAAGGGGTCTCACAGATCACTCATATTGATGTTGTGAAGAATAAAAAGAATAAATCATAAACTTGGTTTCAATATTATTGATGTACATTCTTTAATATTTTTTTTGAATTTTTTCATTCAAAATTCCCCCCATTTTTTTGTGGGGAAATTTGAAATAGCAGATATTTTTTTTATTATCAAAAGAACAAATGCTGAAAGTTTGAAAGAAATTGAAAGGTTATTAAAGAAATTAGGAATCTCACCATTTTCCCCCCTTTTTATTATTATTATTAACTCTTGCAGTTGCACATAAATGCGCGGTGGCAAGTTCCCTATCAATCCTATCCTATCGCCTCCCTAACCTTCTGACGGAATAGCTTCAACCCTATTTCATCCTTCTCAAGTATACTTCTACTAAGCCCATTCCAATCCCTACCTGTCCTATTCAAGAAAGAGAACTTACCGACATCACCCTTGAATAATTTTGTTCTATTTGTATCCTTAAATGACCGGTAGGTGGAAGTGACACGGTTCGATATGTTGGATGAAGTAATGAATGATGTGAAACTGCGTGAAATGCTTTGGGAAAGCGTTGACACGTGGGACAAATTAGTGGAAGAATGGCATACAGTAGATTTTCATACACTTAATCCAGAGGATATGAATATAACTACTGCAAAGAATATGAAGAATATTACACAGTTGGAGAAAGGATTACCTGAAAACTTTATTGTTCCCAAATTCAAAGAGAATGTCCAAATAATGAAAGATAAGGTGAGTCTATATCATATGCTAGAAATACTTCTCATTATGGCCTCTGACTTAGTGACATGGATCAACCAATGAGGCAATAAGGTACTGTAGAGCTGATGGAATTATAATTGTTCAAAAATACATTCTGAAATGATTGAATAATTATAGCTATATAGGCCTAGTACATTTAATTTGAACAGAATAGTGAGAGAATAGTGTTATTCGTTTACAAATCAATTGACTGTATCAGTACTGCAGTCTCTTTCTTTCTTTAGCTTCCTGTCATTACACATCTGAGAAACCCTGCATTCAAGCCCCGTCATTGGATAAAAATTGAACATGTTCTCCATTACACGTTTAAACTTGATGAGCCAGTTACTTTGAGGCGTATTGAAGAAATTGGTGCATTCGCTTATCCCAACGAACTGATGGAGGTATCTGGACAAGCCAGCTCCGAAGCTGGTCTCGAATCGCTCCTTAAAAAGGTAATTGCTGAAGGAGGAGATGCGTTTTCTATAGACTAAACAGTCTTGGTGTATTATCAACACATGTGGTATTTTTTATTTCTCTATCAGGTAGAAGAGAATTGGAAGGCACTCGAGTTTGTCGTTCTAAATCATCGTGATAGTAAGGATATCTTCATCCTGGGAGGACTAGAAGAAATTACTCTGGTTGTAGATGATAGTAATATTAATATCAATACTATCTCCAGTTCCCGACATGTTGGTCCAATCAAATCAAGAGTTGACGAGTGGGCCAGAATGCTTGATCTCTTCGTTAAAACACTGGTGAGTATGAAGTCAAATTTATTGACCTTCAACTCATTTAGTAAATTCAGGTTTATCTACTTGATATTATTTACACATTTCAGGATGAGTGGTTGTACTGCCAACAAAGCTGGTTATATCTCGAGTCAATATTTTCTGCACCAGATATTCAACGGCAGTTACCGAGCGAAGCAAAAATGTTTCTTATCGTTGATAAATCATTTAAAGAAATTATGCGACGCACAGCAAAGGTCAATCAAAAATGAAAACCTTAATTATCCATAGATGGTTCTATTATTATTTCTTTGACCATTTACTTGAATGTTTTTTCTTTTAGATGCCACTTGCATTACCAGCGTGCACTGAGCCTGGACTTTTGGAGAAGTTGCAAAATAACAATAAACTACTCGATCAGATTATGAAATGTTTGGAGGCTTACTTAGAAACAAAGAGAGTGGCATTCCCGAGGTTCTATTTCTTATCGAATGATGAACTTTTGGAAATTTTAGCTCAGGTAAGGGTTTTTCAAGTTATCAATTCAATTGTGTATGCCTGAATGGATATGTTTGGTTTCAAATGAAAAGAAGTGGAAAAACTTGAAGAGCTGCCAACTCAACTAATATGAATACAGTGTGCAGCTTTTGATAAAATTCGTAATGTGAGACTTTTGACTTTTTACTTCAGACGCGAAATCCTCATGCTGTTCAACCTCACTTACGAAAATGTTTCGACGCAATATCGAAGCTCGAGTTTGCTTCTTTGGCCGTAGTAGATCCGGAAGCTTCTGAAGACGCCCCGCCCCCTGCTGAAGGAGATGCAATGGTCCTAACAACTGATATTATTGGCATGATCTCGCCAGAAGGAGAGAAAGTCATGCTTGGAAAGGTAAGACAACTTGATGTAGGTCATACAGGTTGAGGTGGTAAAAACACTTTCATGGAACACTGACATGATTTCTGTGAATTGTCTGATTTTTAGATACAAACTTACATGGCTTACAATTTTGAAAAAAAATGTGTTTCAGGGACTAAAAGCCCGTGGTAATGTGGAGGACTGGCTTGGTAAAGTTGAGGAATCCATGTTTATCTCTCTTCGCCGTCGAATGAAAGCTTCGCTAGCTGATCATCAAGCTCGAGAACGTAATGTTTGGGTTCTTCATCATCCCTCACAGGCAAGAATATTGTATAGACTAATATGCAAAAGATATACTTCAACTTATAGATACATTCTACGAGAAAGCACCCTATGTTAAATACTTATATTTCACGTTGTGATTTTTTCAATTTATTTTTTATTCACATTAAAAAGTTGATACAAAACAATCTTCAATAATATTTATATAATGTAACAGACCTATACAAATTTTTATCTAGTTGTAATTCAATGGTAACAACTAAACAACTGTCACTAGTAAAGAGCCTGCCAGTAACTGGTTTTTGTCTCTAACTCGACTATATTTTTACGATATAGACATTTTATTTCTACAGATTGTATTGACCGTGTCTCAAATTATGTGGTGCCGCGATGTCCATGAAATATTGGAGGACCAAGAGAAAGCTGAAGAAAACGTTAAAGGCTTTGAGAAAAAATGTTTCTCGGTAAGTTGCTTGCTACAGTCTATGTCATCTGGATTCAGTTTCTTGTAATACACATATTGTTTCCTTTTTTTCCTGATAGGAATTGAATAGTTTAGCTGCTATGGTACGTGGTAATCTTGGGAAACTAAATCGAATGGTGCTCTGTTCCCTTATAACAATCGACGTACATGCCAGAGATATTATTACGGGAATGGTGAAAACCAATTGTCATGCTAGGTGAGTAAACTAGAATTGTATTGTCTCTATATATTAGAGCCACCGGTATCTCCTTGATTTTCTTCAATCATTTGATTATATTGATTGGCTTTATTTTTTATTCTATGCATTAATTTAAGTTCAACTCATAGTTGGCATAGGCCTATTAATGCTGACATCTCCAATTATTCAATTAAATTGATTGGCTTTATTTTATATTTTATGCATCAATTCAAGTTCAACTCATAGTATCATTTGCTGATTAAAATATATTCTTTTTTTGCATAACATATTAGTACCGACTTCGAATGGCTAAAGCAACTACGTTACTACTGGGAGGAGGATATCGACAACTGTATTGCCCGTATGTCGAGCGCGGCTTATGTCTATGGTTATGAGTACCTCGGTGCTTCGCCACGTTTGGTCATCACTCCTCTGACTGACAGATGCTACCTGTGTCTTATGGGAGCATTGCAACTAGATTTAGGTACAGTTATTTCACAAACAGAGTTTTGAGAATATTCAATTAAAGTGACGATGTACTGCGTAAATCAAGTACGATATTTGTATTTCTATTTATTAGCATTTCATTTCACCAATTAACTTGTATGATAACACTACATTAAACGTACAAAGGTTCTACAAATTCAGTCAAAGTATATGGTAGATAAGCTGCTAGCACTCTGAACTGTCATAACGATGTTTTTTCCACATCACCGACTATCCCGACTATCCCGAATGATGTGCTTCTGGTTTTTATTCAGTTGTTTATACAGTAAATGGTTTAATAGTTCCTTGATGATAAGTTATGACCACTTTTGTCCCACTTTAAGCACAAAACACATTTAAATATATATTTAATAATAATTCCAACTCATCAACAGCTGCCCAAATTAAAATTACTTTCATGCAAGTCTCTCGAGATTTGATCACTGATTTTTGACATGACGTCAAAAATATTAAGTTCTCAATAAATGCAGTATGCCTAAGTAATTATGTTGAAATGTTCAGGTGGAGCACCTGCTGGCCCAGCTGGCACAGGCAAAACTGAAACAACAAAGGACTTGGCTAAATCATTAGCTATCCAGTGTGTGGTCTTCAACTGTTCGGAAGGTCTGGACTTCAAGGTATGCAAGAGACTTGTATTTGTACTTTTAGCCGACCGTATAGCTCAAGTAACCACTGTAGCCCTTCACTAGAGATAAAGCACCAGGATAAACAACGTTCAGTAGCGTATTTGAAAGTGAATCTGAGTAGAATGCTATAATTTGACTGTAGTTGTATTTATTATTTATTATCATTTAAACTCTTGAAAACATAAATGCGCGGTAGCCAGTTCCCTAACTACCTCCATCCCACTACCTCCCTAACCCTCTGACGGAATAACTTCAACCTTATTTCATCCCCTTCAAAAACACTTCTACAATGCTTCTACTAAGCCCATTCCAGTCCCTACTTGTCCTATTCAAGAAAAAGAATTTACCGACATCAAATCTAGCCCCCTTTATGACTACCGCTCTATCATGACCCTGCCTATCTCCATACCCTGACTCATTCCTTCCAATCAACTTATGCAGCTCCTCCCATCCCCCCTCTCTCTCCATTACCCTGAAGAAATTACATAAACAATCCTCCCTTCTCCGTATTTCCAATTCCTGCCATCCCAGGTCTCGCATCATCTCAGTTGGACCCTCCAACATTCTCACCCTCTCCCCCTTTCATTCTCCCCCCCATTTCCACCTCCTAGCCCTACCTGTACAGTAAACATATGCAACATATTTCAGATGATGGGTCGCTTCTTTTCTGGTCTGGCGCAATCCGGTGCTTGGTGCTGCTTTGACGAGTTCAATCGAATAGATATTGAGGTGTTATCGGTGATTGCTCAACAACTGATTACCATAAGGAATGCAAAGGCAGCAAAACTATCCCGGTATGCCAAATTTCATCCATTGAGAATATATTTTTTAAATATGTGAAACATAAAATAAAAATGAAAATGGAAATATTTTAAAAGGTACAGTAATTAATTTCCTTGTCAGAATTTCTGAAATGAATTTTTTTGAAATACTGGAAGATTCAGATAATTAATCTGATGCATTTTGTGTCGTTTGCCAATGAAAATATGTTTATCCAGTTGTATGTACCTAAATGAGTGGATCAATATCATAAATTCTATGTGAAGGATTCGTAGTGATAATTGTATATTCTTTTTTTTCTGTATCGATTCCCAACAGATTTATGTTTGAGGGACGCGAAATCAAACTGGTTCAATCGTGTGCTGCTTTCATCACTATGAATCCAGGCTATGCTGGAAGGACAGAGTTGCCTGATAATCTAAAGGCCCTGTTTCGACCCATCTCCATGATGGTGCCAGATTACGGTATGTGTGCATTGACAGCCGTCAATGCAGAGTCAGGAGAATTTGCAGCTCTGATTTTAATATGTATGGTTTATTTGTATCCACAAAAGAAGTCTCAGAACTACCAACTAAATAATTGTAAACACATTTTTAATTGCATAATGTCTCGACAACTTTGAGGATTTCATGTTTTTGTAAGAACAAAAAGTAAAAACACACTAATACACTGAAAATATCACAATTGTACAATATACTGTTTACTTTTGGTTTACTGTTAATAAACTGATGGTAAACAACGCTAAAACCACTGTCGTCAATTTCTCCAATGTAAAGACCTGGGGGGGGGGGGGGGGGGATTCATGTTCGTCTAGCAAAATATGGCTAGCAGATCGCAAGTTGCTAGCGATCGCAACAAACCCAATCCCCGCAAAGTTGATAGCAAATTGCTGCCATGACAGTTGTCAAACACATTTCATGGATTGCAAGCAAGGCCTAGCAAGCTCTAGCAAGCCGTGCTGGAGCTTACTAGATGTACATGATTCAATTCAATTGTTTATTTGTCCGTTAAAATCACTATTTTTACATAAGTGGCATTTACATAATAGGCCTATATAATACACTTAATAGAATGTTGAACTCCTCTGATGCAATATAAATATAACTCCAATCTGATATATAACAATGATGATTCAGTCAGTTGAAAGAATAATAATAATGAGTCAGATGCAATAATACTAGATGTCAGTAGATTAAAAAACAATAGGTGAGCTTAAGAACTCCTCCACTGTGTACATTGCTTTGTCAAGTAGATATCTCCTGATATAATTTATAAAGACATTGATATAACTTATCATCATATCCTCTGGCAGATGATTATATACAATTGGAATGTCCCCCCTGGCCGCCAAGTGAACTTAGTGAGGGCGAAGAACTACCAGTACATGGCTGCACAAAATTCCTTGGCTTCGTCATTGACAGTAAATTGAAATGGTCTGAACATATAAAAAAAAATGGGGATAAAACTCTGTCATTTGATATTGAAGCTAAGATCTTTAAGAGGGTTCTCTCAACTAGTGACTTGCGAGTGTTTTACGTATCAACATTAGACCCGGTCTTGCGATACGATATTGTTTTCTGGGGCGGTGATTCTCAAACGTTGATAGACAAATTATTCAAACTATAGAAATACGCTCTGAGAGTCAGGCCTATCTTCAGCATGCGGAAAAGTGAAAGTTGCAGAGGCTTATTCAGAACTTTCAACATTCTGACAATCACATCATTGTATATTCTTGAGGTCATGAGTTTTGTGAGGAATAATTTCTATATATTTGAGAGGAAAGTATGCTCAGTGTTGGGTAATGAACTTTTAAAATGAACGCGTTACATTCACAGTCAGCAATCTTGAACTTTCTTCACGTTCGATTTTTCTGTGATCTTTAACGGATTAAAACGTTCATTTGATAGTTCACAATAATTTTAGATCACTCATAATCCTATTCGACATGATCGCACTATCCGTACTCCCCCGTACAAATTCTGAATGAGATCGATTATTTCACGTTCTATACCGAATGTATAATATTCCTGTTCGGAATTTCATCATTTGACTACTTGTCACCAGGCAAGCCGGCAGCCACATGTGGTCAAGATTGACGTGTTGTGACTTGTAGTTGTTATCAATCACTATTTAACTTGAGACGTTATCAGTAAAACCAGTTATCCATCGTTTTTCAAGGGACCAGGTGAATAAAACCATCCATGCAGGAAAACCATCCATCCAGGAAAATTAAACATTGATTATATGTTAGTGGAGTGAGAAAAACTAAATGATACTAGAAGGAAAACTATGGATCTGAGAACGATGCATAGAGGTTTCACTGTATTGTAGAAAATGTGTGTGTACATATTAGGGGTGTTGGCGAGTACCCGGGTCGGGTTCGGGTATACCACTACCCGACTCCAATATTCCTTACCCGAGTGCTTGCCACTTTTTACAACGCGAGCTTTTGTTCTTCATTCTCATTGACAGATAACTTTTGAACAAAGCGCGCTTGTGTTGCGGGAAAAACGAAAGAATTTAGGTCTCCTCTACTACTCTCTAGACCATATATATCACCAGTCGCATCTGGCTTGCAAGTCGCAAGTGCTGCTTCCCCCCTCCCCCTTCTCCAACACTCCGGCACTCGTAGCGACCACAGTTCTAACACTTCTGAATTCCGCTTCAACACATGGCCCTTTGTTTACAAAAAGAAGGGACATGCCACATTCACTCAAGTTGACTCAACCAATGTGTTTGGGTAGATTATGTTGTGCTGAGAGGGTCAGTGATATGAATGAGCAGACTGTTTATAGTTGCAACATTAATAATGGTAACCCAAAGATGGTAAATAAGACGATGGAATACATTTAAATGAAACGTAGATTAGCATAGTTGAGATTTAAAAAAATTGATTACCCGGGTAATGCTCGGGTAATGATGACAAGTACCCAACTCCAAAAATTGCTACCCGCCGACATCCCTAGTACATAGGCCTATATTATTTTTGAATCCTTTTTTTTCATATAATTTTCAATGTGAATTTTTGAATGAACTTATGTTTTTTTGAATTCGGACTTGAACTTTCATAGCAAAATCACGAAAACAAACTTGTAACTTTTTAAAAGATTGATTCATTTGACATCAACTGGACTTTTTAAAAGTTCCTTTCATAAGTGAGCTCCCCCAACACTCAGGGTGCATTCAAAAACCTACTGGCCTTACTTGCAGTACAGTACTCGCCAGTAGATTTATTTGTATCCGTAGGTAGGCCCAAGTAACGGAACGCACCCAGTACAATTTGTAAGTATAAAAATGGACGATATTATTGTTGTTTTATTATTGTGGATAAAATGTTGGGTTAGGAAACCACGTGTACCAAAATCTAAACATAAATCAACCTTGAACTAATTTTTAATCAACTAACCTCTTTCCAAAAGCAGTTTTTCGGCTTTATTAACCACAATTGTAACGCTTCGATTAGTTTGAGTACAAACTGACTTAACTTCGGAATATTCATCGGAGGACGCCATTTTTCTACTTGCTGTATCTTCGAATTTACTGGACGTACTGGGCCGAATACCTCCAGTGTTTCCAGTAAGCAGAATTTACTGGTGCGGTAGGTTTCGGAACGTTCAGTAAAGTACTTGTTGTAGGTTTCGGAATGCATCCAGTATACTGGCAGTAGATTCTGGAGGTTTTGGAATGCACTCTCAGTATGCCACGTACATGATGCTAGATTCAAATCTTTCCCTATGATTGGAAACATCGTACCGCCCTGTATGAGACCAGATTGTTACACAATGGTGTGCAATTTGTTAACAAGCTTCCTGACTATTTGAAATGTGGTATAATTAATCAAAGACGTTCCGTTCAGAAGTGAAATGTTTTCTCGTAATTGAAGAATTTTATAATATCAATCAATTTTACTGTAAAACTACTTGATCTTGCAAACTGTAGATACATTCATATATATATATATATATATATATATATATATATATATATATATATATATGATGAAACTTAACATTACCAATGTATACTGTGGAAAATGATTTATTATTATTATCATTATTATTATTCAATTGGCGATCTGGGTTTGAGAGAGATATAGCCTATATATCATTATTATTATAATATTTGTTTTTGTTTTGTTTTGTGGATACAAGTAAACTGGGTATTTTTATTCATCATATTGAAAAAAAGCAGCCAGTACAAATAATCTGAAAAGCTTGTACTGTATAATTTCAACTTATATCATTTTTTTTACTCTCAAGGTAAGCTTGCGCCTAACATCGATTTATTATTTGGAACAAATATTAACATCTTAATTTCCTACAAAATTTGACAATATAGCCACCGAATCGTTGAAATGAACTCATAATCAACTATTTTAATAAAATATATGTAATGCTTGTGTTTAATACTGCTTTGCAGCGCTGATTGCAGAGGTAATTTTGTACTCGGAGGGTTTCGAGTCTTCTAAAATATTAGCCCACAAGATGGTACAGATGTATAAACTGTGTAGTGAACAGCTCTCTCAACAGGATCACTATGACTTTGGCATGAGGTTTGTAGAAATAGTAGATGATAGATAAATAATAATTATAGAAATAATGGATAATACAGTAAAATTTAGATTGCCAATCGATACAGAATATTTTGATGAATTTTTGATTTCAAGGTTTCTATCGATATCAAAATCAATTCATTTGATTTTTGATTACTGTGATATTGAACGTGAATTTGATATTGAATAAATTAACAGCGGGCTGTCAGCGATGTGTCAGATTGGCCATATTGCCAACTTGAAATAACAAGCAATTATGATATAATGTCTGTCTTTGTCTATATCTCAACAATATATAGATATCATCATACAATACAACATGAATCCCATTTTTCATTACTTATGCCTGCCGACTGCTGTATTAATTTCAGTAATAGGAACAACCAATGCAAGGAAAAGATGAACTACTGAGACAAGTGATCGAGTGGCTAGCACACAGAACTGTCATTCAGGAGAGCCGGGTTTCGACTCCCGCCATGGTCAATCATCCTGACAGAGGTTTTTTTTGTAGTTTCCCTCTGTCATCAGGTCAATATTGAGATGGCTCTTCAACAACAGGCTATGACCAACTCCTTCTCACTATCCAAAAACACAAAATAAAATAACCTTCGATCTCGTCATCTTATTCTTCATTCACCTACGCCAATAGATCTTAGTCATCGCCTCATAGGTATAGTGTGTTGTTACCCAATGTAAATGAAAATACAAAAAAACACAAACTGAAACAATATTTAATAAAAACAGTATATTCCTAATATCATGTTTATCAATTTCAGAAGATAGAACAGACAGAAAATTATTTATTTCATCCTCTCTGTTTTGGAACATCCAAATTATGAGAGGAAATAACTGACTGAGAACTAATTTATTTATTATCAGTAGACATGACCGCAACATTTTCAGTCAGTCCGCCCCCTCCCCTTCCTCTCCTTCCTTGAGTTGACACATATGACATACGGTACAGTGAAACCTCTATTGATCGTTTTTCAAGGGACTAGGAAAAATAAAACCATCTATCCAGGAAAACCATCCATCCAGGAAAATTTAACATTGTTATATAGGAGTGGGGATAGAAAAAATGAATGATTACAAGCAGGATAACGATAGATCCGGGAACAATGCATAGAGGTTTCACCATATCTCAAAAACATTTTAATACAAACATCTTTCTCAGCAAGTATATTGGGTGAGGGAGGTTGAGAACTGGGGGGGGGGGGGGGGACTGTGTACTAATCTCACATGAAAGTGATTGATACCCATAAAGTAATCAAATAGGCAAACATGAAGTCTTAACAAATATTATAAACACTTCCTATTTTGAATACTTTCACTAGACGATTGTGTGTTTCTCTATGCTTAACATTGACAACCATCAGTCTCCCTATCATTGTGACCCGTCTGTATGGTTGTCAAATGTTTGCTGACGCTTGAGTGTGAGTGTCCACGCAAAGGCGGATGATCATCTCTACGCGTCGCAAATTGAATACAGATGACTGAAAAAAAACACGGTTCAGACCTAAAAAAAATCGATTATTTTGATCGGTATTCGATATCATCATTTCGATTCGATATCGAATAGGATACTTGGTATTTCAATATTTTCAATTGATTTTTTATACATGACACATTTTGGTATCGTTAATGTTTTCTTGATCAATTGGCAACCCTAAGTAAAATACACATCAACATGACATTTACGTTGACATTACTTCATGTTTGTAATTCGGTTATTTGTTTATTCATATTTTAGAGCTGTGAAGAGCGTGCTGGTTATGGCTGGTTCATTGAAACGGGAGAATCCAGATATCAGTGAGGACGTTGTTCTTATACGAGCTTTACGAGATAGCAATCTTCCAAAGTTCTTATCAGACGATGCCATGCTTTTCCAGGTTAGTCACACGACTTGAATAATGAGCAAACCACATTATTTCTCCCATAAAAATTGATGGAAAACATAAGTTTCACCGTACATTGACATTAACTCTTATCCAAACAAACATCCAGTGTTGGGGAAGTTCACTTATGAAAAAGTTCAATTCATGTCAAATAAATCAATCTTTTAAAAATTTCAAAGTTTGTTTTCGTGGCTTTGCTGTAAAAGTTCAAGTTCAAATTCCAAACAACATAAGTTCGTTCAAAATTTCTGTTTCTATACATAGGCCAATCCGTTGATATTTTTTTTATCCAGAAAAAAAAACTTCTTGTAATTTTACCAGGAAAGAAGGTTTTCATCTTGAACTCGAGGAAACTCCTGGAACGGAATCAGGTTCAACAATAATTGTATCATGCACGTTGTTTTGTGCGTCATCTTCCTCGGTGGCTAGACAACTACCAACAGCGTCATCCATTTATATTACAATCAATTGTAAACTATCAAATTAACCAATACACAGTTCACTCTTATAATTTATAAACACTTTGAATGTGCGTCGCTTCCAGACGCTAGAACAATACAATCAGTGTATACAGCCTACATACAACTACAAGTCACAACATGTCAACCTTGACCACAAGTGGCTGCTGGCTCGCCTGGTGACAAGTGATCACATGGTGAAATCCCGAACAGGAAATATTATACATTCAGGATAGACCGTAAAATAGTCAATCTCATTCGGAAATGGGGCGGGAAAGAATGGATAGTGCGATTGTGTTGAATAGGATCATGAGTGATCTAAAATTATGAACTTTCAAATGAACGTTTTATTCCGTTAGAGGTCATCGATAAATTGAACGTGAACACAGTTGTAAATCGTCGACTGTAAATGTAACACGTTCATTGAAAAGTTCAGAAAATACGAACGCGTTTGCGCAAATGCGTCCATTTTGAAAGTTCATTACCCAACTCTGCAAATATCAGAACCAGATCAACAAATAATACAGTATTTGGTTCATCTTGATTCATCGTTTCATCCCATCTTCTATCTTAGTTGAGACTAATTGCATATGTATTTAAAGTATTCAAATGACTTGATGTCTCTTACAGGGTATCTTGAACGATTTGTTCCCCGGAGTAACAATTCCCGAACAGGATTATGGTGTGATGCAAACAGCAATTGAAAATGTAATGGAAGAAAACATTCTTCAGACAGAGCCTGGTATGATAACCAAAGTGATTCAGTTGCACGAAACAATGATTGTTCGGCACGGTGTTATGTTGGTAGGGCCGACAGGAGGTGGTAAAACAACAGTTCTTAATGTAAGTTTTTTGAGGATTAGTACACAATAGTTAATAACACTTGACTAATTTTAATTTGGGCATAATCATGAACTTTATGCTTATATTAATTAAATTTGTATTTTAAAGTGAATGAAAAGTGTGACTACTTATTTTTTGTTTCTAGATATTGAAGTGGGCACTGACACGTCTCTTTGACGACAAGGTATATGGCCAATATTATAGGCCAGTGAGGACGTACATTCTGAATCCCAAGTCCGTTACTATTGGAGAACTCTACGGTGAGGTGAATCCTTTAACGATGGAGTGGCGAGATGGTTTATTAGGTATTATGGTCCGCACAACTGTTCAGTTTACCACTGAGGATCACCAATGGGTGATCTGTGATGGCCCTGTTGATGCCGTGTGGATTGAGAACATGAACACTGTACTTGATGACAACAAAATGCTTTGTCTTGCCAACTCTGAGCGTATCAAGTTGACGCCATACGTGCACATGGTGTTCGAAGTTCAGGATCTAGCCCAGGCCTCACCGGCCACGGTCAGTCGCTGCGGCATGGTGTACATAGACTCGGAAATATTGAAATGGCTGCCATACGTTAAGACATGGTTGACCAAACTTGAAGCTCCGATCTCCGCAGAGCTGAGGCAATATGTCTTGGATCTCTTTGCCACATACGTGGAAGCTGGGTTAGTCTACATTAAGAAACATTGTGAAGTTGGTATCCACCAGGTAAGCTATCATTTTTTTTGCACCTAAATAAGCTTTAGTAAATAATATTTAAGAATAAAAATCAACAAGTAGACTCAACAGGTGGTTAAACTTGTATCCGCTAAGCTGTAGCCCGAGTTCCCAAACGCAGGTCCCAACCAGAGGCTCAAACCGCAATATACGGGGGTATTTCCTATCACACACAAAAGTTTCAGCCAAAGTTTGTTTGAGCACAGATTTGAGTCTTTGAGTTTTGAGAGTCTAGAGTCAGAATATTAGAATAACCTATCTTTTGCAGGCTGTGATCGCACAACGGACGTCACAGCCAGGTAACGATTAGAAATAATTTTATACACACCCTAAATTTTCTTTCTTGCGTAATGTGTATTCTAGTTTTAGGTACGAGATCAAATTGTATTAGGGGTGCGGTTGATTATCGATTAATTAATCAATTACCAGACATTGGATCACAAATTGATCTGGGGCCTTATTCGTGTATGAATTGTGACTGTCGTAAGTTGATATTTCAACTATCATTAACTATTTGGTGTGCGTAGGAACATAGCCTGAGGCTGAATATATTAATCAAGTATTGTATTGTGTTGTATTAAATAGGTAAAAAGGATGAAAATGAAAGAATTAAAAAAAAATTGTAAGTTATGAGGGTTTTAAGGGAAAGAAAGAACAGCAGCTTACCAAAGTTTATACGTAGAAATGCTCATAGTGGAAAGCCCATCGATAGAACACAGTTGATTATACAAACACCAAGATTTCTACGAATTACTTACAAATTACTTGAAACGTCAAGTAAGTTGATTGCCCCTGTGGTGCCCTGTTTGAACGATCCCACTTTCATTAGTAGCCTTAATTGGGGAAGAATAATTGTGTGTCAAGTTTCGATGATATTAAAAAAAAGTATTCAGTAGAGTAATTTTGTGAATGTAAATAATGAGCACAATTATGGTAACATAAAGTAGTCAATCAAACCACATTGAAATGCATTGAAATTCATCCTGAAGATAATTTACCATCACTATAACAATAAAACTAGCAGACATATATTTTTTTTCAATGAGTTTTATTTGAAGTACCGGTATACAATGTTCACAATTGACACCATGAATAATTCCCACAAATTCAAAGGCTCATCTGTGGAACAAACATATTAAATACAAATCAAACAGACGTGTCAATTCAAAGAAAATACCACATGATAGCCAATGAAAAAAATGAGAACAAAATATTTTTGTTAATTTTGTTTAATTTTACGCTTGATGCTTGCAAATAACATTTCATTTGTTTAAAAGTTCACATTGAAATATTTAAAATTTAATTTGATATTTAATTTTTTTAATTATTTCATATTCTAGGACCATCTTTGCACAGAGTTTGTTTTATTCTATGCACATTTTCAGTTTCATTTTTTATATGTCAATCTTGTAGGTGGACATAAGTAAGGCAACAATGTTGTGTAGCTTGATGGAGAGTTTAATCAAGATGCCTGATGCCATTGACAAAACAGCTGATAAAACACGCGTCAAAACGTTTCTCTGTCAAGCATTTGTCTTCTCGTACATCTGGTCTGTCGGTGGAAATCTCATAGACAGCTCTCGAGAAATGTTTGAGATATTTGTCAAGGACCAATTTGATGAACATCCAGATGCTCGGTAAACAATAAGGAACTTGATTCAAAATTATAAAAGTATAAATGTATAAGCTTTTAAATTATCGAGTAATTTTTAACAAAGAGCTTGATGTTTGAAAACAGAAAGCTTCATATAGATTATGTGGAATCGAAAGTTATTTAGTCTTGTTGGAGTTATGCTAGATAGCTATACAGCCCTAGAGAGAGAAATGTCATCATTGATAATAATACCTGGCCAATGTTGTTGCATTGGTTTCATACTCTTTGTATTTTTGTTTAAATAGCATTCCTTCAGGTGGTGATTTGTGGGGCCTATATGTGAATGTTCAAGCTCGAAGAATGGACATGTGGCACAAGATAATTCCCTCGTTCAAATATGATCGTGATGTACCATTCTTTGAATTATTGGTTCCTACAACGGATACTGTCAGATTTGGATACCTGATGGAGCAGTTACTATCTGTCAACCATCCTGTACTGTTTACTGGAATGACAGGTGAGTGGTACCAATAAAGATTTCGTTATTAGATGAGCGATAGCAAAGACCTCCATCCCACTGCTTGTTTGAATGCAGGCATTGCACGTCTCAGGAATTGGCAGATTGCTATGAAACTTTTTCTGTACACGCAAACTTTGTCAACTTAGAACTGTATAGTTTTGAGGTTAAATTGGTTTTACTAGTTTTGAGAAACACCATCTCAAAGTTTCTAGAAACCTCATGAGGCAAAAAAAAAATCAAATTTTTCCTGATTGTAAACCACAAAAATGATACCATCATGAATTTATATGCAATTCAAAACTGTCGTTTTGAAGAAAACAATCTAATATGAATATTTTTCATTGATCAAATACCATAGATAGAAATGTTACCAGTATTGCGTTAACAATGATTAACCACTTGGTGACGTCACAAGCCAGAGCCGCATTGAAATTTGAAATTGTTAATGCAAATTGTAATGACATATTATAATCAAGAAGACCGTTTTTGGACAATGTGTCTAAAAAACAAAAATAGAATTGTGGTGAATGCTATATGTTGATGAGATTTACGGCTTTCTAGATTCAATATTTACCGAATGATGTATAATTTACAAGATGCATAGAGGGTTTGTTTGCGGCCGGGAGATGGTGCTTTCACTTATCTTAAAAACACGTACCAATCAATGAAGACAATTATGTGTAATATGGATCACTGCTCTATCTGGTGATGTTTTGTAAATTTGTAGAAACTTGATGTGATGCCTTTCTCTATACCTCAAATATTGACATCTTCTATGCAGTGCATTAGATGCAGTGCATGTTGGCATCTGAGATGCGATGGAAAGAAACAAATACGTTAGGCTTAAGAGAAAGAATATTTACCGATAATGCAATAAAATGAAATATGAATACTCATTTGTTTGGGAAATGCGGACTTCTCACACGATTCCGATCACATATATAAATCGTCCAGATGTAAGTTACTAGTAATATAACTTGTGTTACTATATTAATTACTTCACAGTTTGAGTGATCTCCGTTTTACTTCTTACGAGATTGTTTCAGACAACTGAGCAAAAGTGAACGTCATTACACGTGTATTTGTGAACAAAGTTGGTTCCTTTTATCACCACTACCTACGCACGGTCAACAGTTCTAAATGCGCGGACCGAGAATTGGTACATATTTTTAACATGGGAGAGATAGGAAGTAAAGACACCATCTCAAACGGGCAAACGCAACCCTCAATGCATCTTGATATTTTATTTGAGTCAAGGTGTGTAGAGTTTTCGAGTACATATACTCTATTCAGATATCTCACTCATCTTACAACACATGCTGTGTTTGCCTAGTTTTCCTGCCAATTGACCACTAGTGATAGGCGTGGCTAATTGACAAGCCACCTAGATCTATACTTCATGTGGGCATTTAGAGATACTCTGATAAGGTAAATGTCAAATTTCCCACATAACAAAGCCCAGTTGATTGAATGTTTTGTTTTGTGACGTTTGTGGGCGGCTCAATCACTAGTCTTCAATTAGATTAGCAATAGCGAAAAACTCCATTCCACTCTTATGGGGCTTTTTTGTGATTTTTTACTGTATACACTACAGCAGTGCGATTCCCGTTCTCCAATCCTTAACTTAACAATCTGTAACTACTGATTTAAAGATCTGTACGTCACTAAAGATTGGTAATATCCAAAGTTGATTCCCTTTCCACTTTTAAAGATTACGGTCTTTGGGGTGATCGTTAATTGAGATTTCCTTATTGATCTATAAGACCCCTATCGTTATGTTTTTAAAGACTGCATAAAATGGCGTTCACCTGATAATTAGAAAATATTAGAAGAATGGGAATCGCAGTGCAGGTCACAAGGTTGGACTTATCAATATGAAAATTTTCTAGACATGCAGTCTTGTCCAACTTGGAACTGTGGGGCTTATGGTTTTTAAACCGAATTGGCTAGACCACTCTTGAGGAAAATCATCACGAAATTTTGTAAAATCCCATGGGATAAGGCCTGGTAAAAAAATTAGAGGAAACAAATCAGTTCAAAAACATTCAAACTCTTACTAAATGTAAACATTGAAGTCATGTATTTGAATTACAAAATACAAATGTATGTAGGTTTAACCATACAACTGATACAAGTGTATTGCAAATACAGTATTTTCAATACAGCCAGTGTACAGTTCACAGTTCAAAGACACGTTTCATTTCAAATAATATTGATCATTTTATTGTATTCATGTAATCATCAGCATACCTAATGGTTGAAATTGTTGGTTATTTAATCATCTGATTGGTTGTTTTGTTGTCTCTGCAGGTGTTGGTAAATCTGTTATTGCAAAGGTGGTATTGAATAAGCTGTTGGACCAAGGCACGTACTTGCCTGTGACGCTCAACTTTTCTGCACAGACGAGTAGCTCTCGAACTCAAGAGATCCTCGAGATGAAGTTGGAGAAGCGTAAGAAAACACTTCTTGGACCACCATTGGGCAAGAAAGTGATTCTATTTGTGGATGATGTGAATATGCCAAAGTTGGACACATATGGATCACAGCCACCGATTGAACTCCTTCGGTAAAAAAATTACCATATTTTTAGCTATAGGCAGTAGCCAGTCAAAACTATAATTTGAGCTTGGTAATTAATTGAAAAAAAAACACCGCTACCAAAAGAAATCAACAATTCAATTCAATTTCAATTCAACAAGCAGTCAATTGCATACGGGTATATATATATATATATATCTTTCCCAGATAACCAATTAAATTGGGCCAGGGGGTGTTTCCACCGATTCATCTAGGGCAGGATTCATCTCTCCATCGGTTCCTGCCAGTTCCGACCTCTTCCTCTTCTTCTTCACCACTACTTTCCTCTGCTTCTTCTTCTCTTCCTACGAGTTCCTTCCACCGTTCCCTATCCTCCCACCATCTCTCATCTCTCACTACCTCCCATTTTTCTCCTCGATTGACTACACCGCATTCTACTCCCTCCTGCCACCTTTCTCTCGGCCTTCCAACTCTTCTCTTAGCTCCATCTTTTTCCGCTAACTCGAACATAACTCTCGGAATTCTTCCCTTATCCATTCGCCGCATATGTCCATACCACCTGAGTCTCTCTCTCTCCATTTTGAATGCTAACCTTTCCACTTCCACTTCTTTCCTTATCATTCTGCTTCTCTTCTTCTCCAACTTTGACACTCCTGCTATGCTCCTCACAAACTTCATTTCTGCTGCCTCCATTTTTTTCTCATCTCTCCAATTCAATGTCCATGTAACTGCTCCATATGTTAAAATTGGCAAGTAGTATACATTATAAATAAGTGTCTTCCCACTCATCGGAAAGTCTTGGTTCCAAATCAGCTTCCTTACTTTTTGGAATAGTCCGTCCGCCTTTGCTATTCTCTTATTCACCTCAAGCTCCACTTTTGCCGTATTACTTACTACACTTCCCAAGTATGCGAACTCTTCTACTTCCTCCAGTTCCTGACCTTGCAGTTTTATTTTCTCTCGACTTTTTCTCTTCTCTCTGCTCATCACCATAGCTTTGCTCTTTTCCGCACTAATTTTCATCCCAAACTCCTCGGTAATTTTTTCCCATCTCTCAACTTTGTCTTGCACCTCTTCCCTACTGTCTCCCCACACCAGGATATCATCAGCGTATATCATTGTCTTTGCATCTGCCCCTTCCTTCACTGGTTCCACTTTTCTCATCATCTCATCCATCACCAACACAAACAACATAGGTGATAGGACACTGCCCTGCCTAACTCCACTCTTGACATCGAACCACTCCGTCCTGCCTCCATTTGTTTGCACTGAAGCCTTGCATTCTCGATATAAACTTTTCACACGATCTATCATCCCCACATGTATGCCCTTTGCCCTGAGACTCTCCCACACCCTTTCTCTGGGAAGATGGTCGTATGCTTTCTCCAAATCTAGAAAAGCCATGTACACTCTTCTTCCCTCCTCCCACCTTGTTTCTACCAGTTGCCTGACAGCAAATATCAAATCTACTGTTGATCGGCCTGTTCTGAACCCATAGTGCTCTTCCCTTAACATGGGTTCCACTAGCACTCGCATCCTTCTTTCAATAATTCGTTCATACAGCTTGGCTGCCTGGCTCATCAGCGTCACTCCTCTGTAATTCTTACTTCTTTTTCTGTCTCCTTTCTTGAATATTACTGTTATTACTCCTTTCACCCAATCTTCCGGCACTCTCTTCTGCTGCCATGCTGCCTCCATCACACGATACACCCAATCCACCCCCCACTGTCCTGCTGCCTTCATCATCTCTACCACTATCTCATCTGCTCCTGCTGATTTACCATTTTTCATCCTTTTTATTGCCTGTGCTACCTCCTCTCTTGACACCCTCTCCACACAGTCCTCTCCTCCCTTCGCCGCTTCCTCCACTTCTTCTGCCCGTGTATCTTTTGCATTCAATAGCTCTTCAAAATGTTCTTTCCACATTCTCTTCAGTTCACTAGGTTCTCGAATCAGTTTATTATTCTTATCATACATGATCTTCTGCTCCTCCTTGTCTCTCCGCTTTTCTTTCATAATTCCATACAACATTTTCTTATTTCCCTGGCTATCTTTCTCCAACTTCTCGGCAAGCTCTACCATTGTCCTCTTCTTCTCCTTCTCAATTATGCTCCTAACCTCTCTCTTCCTCTCTAAGTAATCCAATATATTTCTCGCCGATCTATCTTTCTCCTTCCTGATCCAAGCTTCCTGTTTCTGCTTAACTACCCTCCTCACCTCCTCGCTCCACCATGCCGTCTCCTTTGCCTTCCTCTTCCCACTTGACCTTCCACACACTTCGTTTGTTATCTGTATCATTACTTCTTTAAACTCTCTCCATTCTTCTTCTACGTCCCTTATTTCACCTCCTGGTACTCTCCCCTTGATCAACTTTTGAAATTCCCTTTTAACACTCGCTTCTTGCAGTCTCCATATCTTCAATTTTGCTTGTTTTCTCCCTATTTTTCTTGTGGCGTGCTTTTTGTTCCACTCCTGTCCGCCCCTTATTGTGGCCACTATGAGTCTGTGATCTCCATCCAATGCCACTGTTGGATTCACAGCTGTATCACTAACCCATCTTCTTACCTCCCTACTCGCTATAATGTAGTCGATCACCGTTTTCTTTTCTCCATCCCAACTGACGCGTGTTACCTTTTTATCCGCTCCCTTTTCGAACAGTGTGTTACATATGATCAATTCTTTTCTTACACACATCTCTATCAAATTAATTCCATCTTGATCTCTACTCCCGTATCCAAATTTACCCAACACTCCTTCGTAGCCTTTCCACTCCTTTCCCACTTTTGCATTCAGGTCCCCAATGATTAGCACCCTTTCTGCCGTAATGACGTTTTCTAGTTCCTTCAGAAAATGTTCCTTCTCTACCATCGGTCTTCCCGTTTGAGGTGCATATACTTGGATAATCTCCGTTGTCTTTTCTTCCATCTGCACTGTCATCTTCATTATCCTATCGTTCGTGTTTTCCACGCTAATAACTTCCTCTTTCATCTTCTCATTCACTATAAATCCTACTCCGTTTCTTCCTTCCGTTCCTCCTGACCACCACAATTTATATCCTTCTCTCAGCTCCTTCGTCCCTTTCCCCTTCCACTTAGTCTCACTTAGACCTAAAACCTCCAGCTTCTGATCCTTCATAACGTCAATGAGTTCCTCTATTTTTCCATTAAGCGTCATAATATTGAGTGTACCCACTCTAGTCTTCATCTCTCCTAGTGTCTTTCGCTTTTGTCTTCTATATTCTATACCTTCCTCAATTTTGCCTGTAATTGTGACTATGTTACTAGTGGCCACCCTTACTTCCTCACTGCCCTTATCCTGACTAGATGGCCTAGATTGTCTCTTTGCCGCCATGTTCTTGCTTCCTTGTGTTGCTAATTCCCCTTTGTCTTCATTCTGCTTTGGCTCTTCTTGCGTTGGCTTAAGAGTTATATTGTGCTTCCGTACACCCACCTTGTCCGAAAAACCTTTTCTCTTTCTCCACATTTCACTACAGATTTTCTGAGCCTTGTTCCTAACATTTCCCCTCTCGACTTGGTCTTATCTGGCATGTCTGGCCTGGTATACATCAAAAGTGCGCCATTCTGCTCGCACACCTCTCTTACTACCTTGTTTAGATGAAGTCCTGCACTCTTCTTCAATCCACACACATAAACTTTCACTTCTGCTCCATATACTGTTCCCACTACTTTCAATAATTGTTCGATCTTGTCCCCGATTTCCAACGCGCCCCTTCCTTCCTCCCGTTCTCTGCTTCCTACATAGAGTACTACTCTCTCAGGTTTTTCTGTCCGGGCCTTCTTCGATGATGCTATTACTTTAGCTAAATCCTCTGCTCTCGCTCCGGGAACACTCCACGCACCATAGCCGCTGTCTTCACAAAAATACCTTGCCGTCGTTCCATTAATATCTCCTATGAGGAGTGTATGTATACTGCCAAGTTGTCGCTCCACAGTATGTCTCCGTTGCTCAGCTGGTTGCTGCCTCGGCTGGTTGTCTCGGTTGGTTTTCTCGTCTGGTTGCTGTCTCGGCTGGTTGTCTCGGCTGGTTGTCTCGTCTGCCGGCTGGTTGTCTGCAAGTGTATGCCTCTGTCGATCAGCTGTTTGCTGCCTGATATTGTTGTCTCGGCTGGTTGCCTCGTCTGGTAGCCCCGGCTGGTTGTTGGCAATCGTTTGCTCCGTTTCATTGCACATCTCCCCTTCCTGCTTCCGCTGCCCTTTCGCCTTCACAATCTCTTCAGCTATCTGTATCTCTTCCTGTATTTTTGTTTCTTCTTCTCGGCCCGTCTTGTCGTCCCCCTTCTGTGCCACTTCCCTCTCCTTCTGTTTTATTTTACCAATTGTATTCTCCAATTCCTTGATTCTCTTATTTAACCAAATAAATGTAGCCACCACACCTTTAACCACTTCCGACTTCAGAACTGTGTTTCTCTTTCTTCTCATTCTTCTCTTCTTTCCCCCCTCTTCTTCAAACTTAATTTGTTCTACTATCCATCCTATTAGCTTCTCTGTGCGGGTTCCCTGCTTTCTCGGCCTCTTCGTTTCTTTTACTATCGCCACATGTTCGGTTTCACTGGGCCTATCATCCCTCTTATCCTCTTCCATATCCCCAATGTCTATCTCCACTATCTTTGGATCTGATATCTTTGGTTCCCCTCCATTGCTGTTAATTCTCACCACATCGCTCCCCACATACTCGCTTACAAACACACGTTCTTTGTCTTGCCCGTGCACCGTTCTCAAATCATGCTCATCCATCTCACTTCTCATTAGTTCCCTTTCCACTAGGCCTATCACCTCTGTTTTGTCACTTTCTACTGCCACTTGTATACTTTCCTCTATTATAAGTTTTGTGGCTGGTGGCCTGTGTTTACTGTGTAGCTCTGTGCCAGCCATAACCCTACTTTCACAGCCCATGCAAATCCATCCCTTGCTTCTTGCTTTTCTGTCTATTTTTGCACACCCATAATGCTTCCACACTTCACAGAATTCACACTGTTTGCCTACTCTAACTTCTTTCCTACATCCCTGACATTTATCACTTTCCTTAACCATCTTTTTCCTTCCTAGGCTACTACTGCACTCCACTACGGCCGCCATCTTGCTTCTTTTATAAATTATAAAATAAATTATATAAATTATAAAATACATATCACCATAAAATATTATCATTTTTGATGCAGGCTACGTTATGTAGATGCAGATGTCACAGGCAGATTACAAATAACTGTTACAGCCACATAAAGTGCTAGCAATTGTTGATTGGAGAAAGGTCAACAAACTGCTATGCTCGCAAATAGCATTAACCACAATTCTATTTTTAGACACATCAGGACAAGGAATATCCGAAAACGGTCTTCTTAATTATAATATATCGTTGAAATTCACATTAAAGAATCTTAAAATTCGACGTAGCTATGATATTTGATGTCATCAAGTGGGTAATTGTGGTTGATGCTATTTGGGCATCTGAATATGAACCTTGGACCGTGCTTTATTAAACTGCTTATTGCCAAATTGTAATGAGTAGGCTTAGCCTAAGAATTTTCTAGAATTTCATCGATTTCTATACACTTCATGTAATATTAAAAGTTAATTAATCTAGAAGATACCTCATCTTGGATTCAAAATTTCCAATATTGAGTGCTTACTAGTTACGAAGTTTTGTTCCAGGCAATATTTGGACTTCCACGGTCTTTATGACCGAGAGAAACTGTTCTGGAAGGACATCCAAGACGTGATAATTACAGCGGCTTGTGCTCCGCCTGGTGGTGGCAGGAATCAGTTGACACCTCGTTTCGTGCGTCACTTTGGCATGCTTCTCATTCCTTCGCCCAACGAACAGTCTCTCAAGGTCATATTCAAGGTCAGCAGGCTAATCAACGGATACCATGATATTTAAGCGATCACAACATTTCTATCGTAGCTCTGCATTCCGTCATTGTATCCAAACCTGTACAGTCAACTTTGCCACTAGACTGTCACTGCTATTGTTGTACATTGCTGTTAGTGGCTATTGTAGTTCATATTGCAGTCCATCTGCAATATGCAATGAGACCTTGGAAAGAAATTGAAGTCCTATTCGATTTGCCACACAGATTTCATACTTTGTGTGTCCCAATGTAAATGAGGTTTCAACTATTAATTTGATGATTCAGTAAATCCTCTTCAATTCGAAATTCAATAGACTCGAAAATACCAAATATGAATTATAAAATTTACGTTGAAGAAAAGACCGAAGTTCTTTTTTCTCCTACATGGGTGAATTTTCAAGTAGAAGAAGCAAGGAAGATTTGGAAGAAAGAAAAAAGAAGATGAAGAAAATTGAACAAAGCAAAGTTTCATTTAGAAAGAAAATTGAAAACTTCTTTCCCAACCCTTTGAATATTGTTCTTTATCCCTCAACTTATTATAATTTTTACAATTTGTTGAATGACTCCTTATCAATATTTCTCTGGGGTGGTAAGATTATTGAGTTGTACGTATGGAGGTCTAACTCATTGACGAGCCGTGTACCAGATTGCATACTTCCAGTTATTTCAATATACGTGGAGATGGCGGCCATGTTCGTGTTTAAACTGCCAGTTGGAACATCTCCTACGTTGGTAGTTCAGCAAGGCCTTCTTCATTATTTATCATTATGTAACAATATCGAAGCCTAGAAGGCTTTGAATTCAGGCAATAAATAAAACAAGTTTCGATAAGCCTACACCTGACAGCAATCAGCTTGAACAACGAACATGGCCGTAGCTATGCAATATTCAATGTCATCAAGTAGTACGAGTTTTTAACACGGAGTTATACTTCCAGTATGACAGTACTATTCACAACTCCATGGTGAAATCTTCTTTGTGGTGCTCCGTTCAAATTATACCAAACATTCACCTTTTGCCTTGATTGGAAACAATGGCTTTGTGTCAAGTTTTCGATGTTGATGAAAAAAAAGTTTAAAATATCGAAATATCCAACATATTGAGCATATGGGTCAAAAATTTGTATGACCAAAACTATTGTTTGATTTACAGCTAAATTTGAAATGTCAGTGATTAACAGTGTGAATTTGAGTTTGAGTTAACTAGAATTCACTGTAAAAGTTATTGGTGTATTTCATCATCCTACTGCATGACCTTGAAGTCTTTGTCGTCCCACATATTTCGCTACCTTGAATGAGTATGTACACGACTTGACTCTCTAGTAACATACTGTTTTCTCTTAGGCAATCATGAGAGGATTCTTAGATGATTTTGCAAATGCTGTTCGAGACCTGAGCGATCCCATCGTCAACGCAGCCGTTGAAATATACGATCGCATATCAATTGACCTGTTACCTACGCCCACAAAGTCGCACTATGTGTTCAATCTTCGAGATTTGTCCAAGTGTATCCAAGGAGTTCTCCAAGCTGATTCAGGCACAATGCGAGAATCAATACAGATGCAAAGGTATAGCATCCATTCATTTATCCATTTTTGATTACACTAGTATGGTTGTGTAGTGAAATGTATTTGATGGGAATGAATGCTGCAGGTGTATTTTGCTGCATATTATGTTTATAGATGATCTTAACAAGGACTCAACAAATGTCATCTTCAAATAAAACATACTAATTAACCTGACTTTTCTGATCAAACCTTGTGATAATGGAATAATTGAATAGAATGTTGCTCTAAATCTCATACTGAGACATGTGACCAAGTGGCTAGCACACTGAACTGTCATTCACGAGACTTGTGTTTGACTCCCATCATGGTCAACTATCCTGACTATTTTCGTGGTTTTCCTCTTGTCATTCAGGACAACACTGAGATGGTTCCATAATAACAAGCTACGACCGACTCCTTCCCACTATCCAAAAACACATAATAAAACAACCTTTCATCTCATCATCATATTATCTACCGACGCCAATAGATCGTAGTCATCAGTACAGTGCGTCGTTGAACCCAATATGAATAAAATGAATAAAACTCATATTCACAAATTTATTTTAAAAAATTATATTGCTGATCAAGTAATAATCAATTATCCAAAGATGAGAAAAAAACAAATTGTGTAACGTGAATTATAAAGTGGTATATATCCTACCTGCATTTGTTCATGCATAGTAACATAGAAGCAATATAATTAAATGATTTATGCTGAAAATGCATGAGAATTAGGAAATAATATAGGCCTATATTTGTTCATGCACATTCACATTCAAAGGCTTATTTCAAATCCATCTGATGATTAATTCTTGAAATGCATGTGATGATTAATCTAAATAATGTTAATGGTGTAACATTTTGGAATGTTTAAAGAGGTGTCTGAATTGGCATATATTCTGTTTTTATTATCCTATCAATATCATTAAGATAGATCCACATTAATTCTTTCTTTAGACTTTTCTACCATGAGTCATTGCGAGTGTTCCACGATCGGCTAGTCAGCATCGAAGACAAGAGCTACTTCTATCACCTGATGCGAGAAGTGTGCAGTCGTACATTCGGCTCGGGAGTGGTAACGCTGCCAGACTCCCACATCATTTACAACCCACCAACACTGCTGTTTGGTGATTTCATGGTTGCAGCAGCAGCAAAGGAGGACAGAGTTTATGAGGAAATCAAAAACATTGAGAAACTGAAAGATGTTCTATTGGTAAGAAACTTGAAACATTATATTTCTGAAGAGAAAATTATATTGCATTGTTTTGTATTTTATCTGCCAGTACCGTCATTCAGTGGACCTATACAGTATACATGTATTGAAATCCTCATTGGAGTATTACCTGGTAGATACTGAAATTAAATGAGTGGGTGAAAATGAAATTTGAAGATGACTTGGGCCTAAGATTCAACATAAAGGAGAGAAAAGAAAATAAGAAAATATAATATATCATCAGTAGATAGAAAAAAAATTGAATAAAAGCATCAAACATGAAATAGAGGCAAGTAAAGGGGATAAGAAAATTAGTATGCAAAAAACTCTTCTAGTGTTCTCGAAGATTGTGAATTGATTCAGGCTTTTTATATTTGTTCTCCCACAATATTGTCCAATCAATGTTGTTTTGTACACTTGTTATAATAGTTTTGTATCTTAGGATTATTTGGGTGATTACAACCTGTTGACATCGAAGGAAATGAAGATCATTTTCTTCATGGATGCGATTGAGCATACCTGTCGATTGGCCCGGATCTTGCGTGCCGAGAGAGGCAACGGTCTGCTTGTTGGAGTTGGAGGGATGGGCAAGCAAAGCTTGACTCGTCTTGGTGCTCATCTGAATGGCTACAAGTAAGGTCACTAAAACCAGTGTTGAAGTATACAAAGAAAGATGAATTAATACAGGTATTCTAATGATGAGAAAATAATCATAATAGTGATGAAAAAAGAAGACAAAAAAACATTCTTTTCTTTCAACTATTTCAGTTGTGTGGCATGCATTAATTTCATTTTTCATGTATTAAAGGTGTTTCCAAATCGAATTAACTCGGAACTATGATCACGGCTCATTTCTCGACGATCTGCGTAAACTGTACTACAATGCGGGTTGCAATAATGAGGACACTGTGTTTTTGTTCACTGACACACAAATAGTTGCAGAAGAATTTCTAGAGGACATTAACAACATCTTGAACTCTGGTATGTTTCTTATATATATAGCCCTATATATATATATATATATATATATATATATATATATATATATATATATATATATATATATATATATATATATATATATATATATATATATATATATATATATATATATATATATATATATATATATATATATATATATATATATATATATATATATATATATATATATATATATATATATATATATATATATATATATATATATATATATATATATTATATATATATATATATATATATATATATATATATATATATATATATATATATATATATATATATATATATATATATATATATATATATATATATATATATATATATAATATATATATATATATATATATATATATATATATATATATATATATATATATATATATATATATATATATATATATATATATATATATATATATATATATATATATATATATATATAATATATATATATATATATATATATATATATATATATATATAT
>OZ023330.1:19853162-20038162 GCA_964007535.1 Brachyptera risi
AAATATTATATATATATATATATATATATATATATATATATATATATATATATATATATATATATATATATATATATATATATAAATATATATATATATATATATATATATATATATATATATATAATATATATATATATATATATTATATATATATATATATATATATATATATATATATATATATATATATATATATAATATATATATATATATATATATATATATATATATATATATATATATATATATATATATATATATATATATATATATATTATATATATATATATATATATATATATATAATATATATATATATATATATATATATATATATATATATATATATATATATATATATATATATATATATATATATATATATATATAATATATATATATATATATATATATATATATATATATATATATATATACTATATATATATATATATATATATATATATATATATATATATATATATATATATATATATATATATATATATATATATATATATATATATATATATATATATATATATATATATATATATATATATATATATATATATATATATATATATATATATATATATATATATATATATATATATATATATATATATATATATATATTATATATATATATATATATATATATATATATATATATATATATATATATATATATATATATATATATATATATATATATATATATATATATATATATATATATATATATATATATATATATATATATATATATATATATATATATATATATATATATATATATATATATATATATATATATATATATATATATATATATATATATATATATATATATATATATATATATATATATATATATATATATATATATATATATATATATATATATATATATATATATATATATATATATATATATATATATATATATATTATTTATACAAATTAGCTATACAATACAGAACAGCTACAAAACAAAAGAGAAAGTTCACAGTTCATTGTATAATTACTATATACAAATTTTGTAAGTAGAAGTACAGCATGAACAGTAACCAGTACTGTATTTTTTCAACATAATGATGCCAGGCAGGGGATTTTTTTGGTCATGGATCATGGTGGTTGTGAAAATGAAGGCATAGATCATATCAATCTGAATAACTAAATGTATTTACGCCTTTAAATAAAACAGATGAAACTCGTATTGCGGTAGTGTGATACCAGTATATTGACTTGCATTTCTTGCATTTTTTGTTATTTCCTAGTGAAGTGCAATGCGATAATGCTTTTTTTTCCTGATGCCAAGTTATGTAGCTACAGTACTACTTCAAACTCCATTGTTGAACACACATGTGCGTCTCGATGATTTGAGTTTATGAATGCTGAGGCTTGATATTTTTTTTTATAACATCAAAACTTGATACAAAATAATTGTTCCCCAATTAAGGCTATGGACGAAAGTTAGTATCGTTTGGACGGGACACCACAAGGGCAATCTTACCACCCCATTTTAATTATTCAGAACCAATTTACCTCAACACCAGGAGTACGCTGTCTGTTTATAGTCTTGATATAGAACACGATAGATTAAATCAACGTAACAAGCCAATTTGTTATATCTGTTATATTTGTCAGTTGTTTTGTGTTTGTCCATCATTTTTGTGTTCCTGTCAACAGGAGGCCAAGTCTCGAGTTTAAAATGCCCAAAGAGTGTTCAAGCTACTGAGACTGCTAGGCATTCTAAGTGGCCTGGTTCAGATCATGTTTACAGACTGCATTTCATCATGTTTGTCAAACTATTTGAATAATTTTCTCTACTTTTCTCCATCAATTAGAAGCATATAGTATGTAGTAGTCATGTAGTCATGTAGTCATGTCTACGCATGTAGTAGTTTTTTGACTTACAGACAAAAAATGTAATATAATCTTTGTTCTAGGTGAGGTTCCAAATCTTTTTGAAGGAGACGATTTGGAAAAGGTAATACAAGGTGTACGACCATTAGCAAAAGAAGCTGGAATGCCTGACGCAAGCCGAGACGTATTGTTTGATTATTTCATCAGTAAAGTACGAAGTAAACTTCACCTCGTAATTTGTATGAGTCCAGTCGGTGACGCATTCAGACGTCGATGTCGTATGTTTCCGTCACTAGTTAATTGTTGCTCTATCGACTGGTTTGTGGCTTGGCCCCAGGAAGCCCTTTTGTCTGTGGCCGAGAGCGCCCTTAAAGGTCTTACTGATGAGGCGACCACTGAAAAGATTTCCAAAATTTGCGTCACTATTCATGAAGTAAGTCTCATTTAACAAATTACTGAGGTTCTATGCAACCAGTTCAAGACAGTCACAGATGTGGGCCTATGTATAGTTGATATGATTACAATTAGGGTGAAGTCACTATGGTGCATGGCTAGCATGCTTTTGAAGTACACTTTGTGAAGTTTTTATTCCTTTACAATATGGAGATTTTACTCCTGTAGATTTATGTATTCATTTTGGTGTGTCAGATGCTAACATACTGAACTGTCATTCGATAAACTATGGTTAATTTGCACCATAGTTGATTCCTTGCCTGAAGTTCTTCATGGTTTCCCTCAGTTGTTGCAGTGGTTTCTTGTTATCAGGCCACGACAAATTTCTTCCATGATTTCAACAGACTCAAGAGGGCTATTCACCAAACAGATTAGCCGTACAGTGGTCTATGAACTACAATATAATAAATACATCAATGAAATTATATAAAGTAATCCAATAATGATGAAAGAAATGGAAATTTATAGCGAGCTTTTGTTTTTATATTTATAGAGTGTTGAGAAAATGACACACCGTTTTTATTCGGAGATGCGAAGACATTATTATACCACTCCAAGTAGCTACTTGGAACTTCTTAAACTATATAATTCTATCTTAGAATCCAAGAAAGAGAAGACTATTAAAAAAAGAGATCGAATTGCCAATGGTCTCAAGGTAAGATTTTATGAAACACTCAAATATTGATCAACTTTCAACTTTTATTCTGTTCAGAACTGTGATATATGGAAACACTTACCTACTAGTACTTCAGTTTTTTTCTTATGAAGTGAACCTTGCACGGTCTCGATTTTTGGTTGTACTCAAATAAAGTCTTGATCTATTTTAGAAATTGTACGAGACAAACTCTTTGGTTGATACAATGAAAGTTGAGTTGACTGCAATGGAGCCAGAATTGAAGACCAAATCTGCCGCTACTGCTGAGTTGATGAAGCATTTGGCAAAGGAAACAGAAAAGGCAGATAAAGTGCGTCAAGTTGTCCTTGCTGATGAAGCTGTTGTTAAGGTTGGTGTTGGACCTTGACCCTTTATTTTCTCTTCACATTTTTACGAGTCTTTTCAATGTCAGGCGTTGACCCTTTGCTTACATTACTACAATACCTTCTTCTTTTGATGGATTTGCAATTGACAGACCTACAGCTACAGTTAAAACTACAGTATACAGCAGGGCTTTCCAACTAGAATATCAAGCTGGATCCCCGTGGTCAATCACGCAATGTGAACAGCCGACAATAAAGTTGTTTTTCTCTCAGAGGGCCATTTTTACATGGGGAAATTTGAGGTGCGCCACACAGTTAACTGTCCGATAATTTTCATTAATTTTTCACCTGTTTTCAACATGGTGTACCCATAAGCAAAGAACATTTTTTGGCACACACATATTCAAGCTTGAAGCTGATTTTTTCAGATCAATATTAAATTACTTAAAATTGCACTTCTTGTCATCATGTCTTTATTCAGGTCTTTGTAACTGAAATGGCGCAAGGGGGGAGTGCACAACAATGCCAGATATATTCTCAATTTGACTGCACAGAATATTATACGTAATTGCAGTGATTGTAGAGTTCATATGCATTTATGAGTGATGCAGAATTGCAGAGATCATACCGAGGGCCATTTGAAAAGGTCCCGCAGGCCGCCAGTTCGGAAGCCCTGGTATACAGTACTGTATCGACTATCGAGTAAGATTGTGACATATGTGTATGCCAAGTTTCCTCAAAATACAGTAGGACTATTCTCTTTCATTTGACCTGCGGAGCGCAAAACCAAAAATTGAAAATTAAATTAAAAAATTCAAGTACAGTAACATTGATTTGAGTTTTCGCTGTGCTCATCCAATAATCAATGTCAATTTTATTGTCGTCTATGATTGCCAAAACATCAGCTCTTTTTGAAAATTGGTTGATAAAAATTGAAAATAGGCTGGAAAGCACTGAGTTAATCTGTCACATGGTCATCACTTTAACTAATACGTAATGTACGCTTTGTGCTAATGTTCACTTTTAAACTGATTCAATTTTAAACATGTATCTTTGGAAAATACTGAGTTTCTAATGGAAGTTTCTATACTCGTTTTGAGGGCGTCGAACATTTAGCTCATTATGTGATCATTTTGCAGGTGAAAGCAGAAGAAACTCAAGGGCTAGCAGATGAAGCGCAGAGAGATTTAGATTTAGCTTTGCCAGCGATGGAAGCAGCAGAAAAAGCACTTGAATCTCTTAATAAAAATGACATAAATGAGTTGAAAGTTTTCAACAAACCACCTCACCTTGTCAGATTTGTTATGGAATCAGTTTGCTTACTGCTTGGATCCAAGTAAGTAAACATTTTATTTCTTGTCTCGGTTATCTATAACCAATTAATTGGTCCAGGTGGTAAAAGGACATCACAACTCTGAAACTAGATTTGAATTAATAATTACGATATTTATTTCCCCAATTTTAGAGAAAACTAGAAATCATCAAATTTAAGAAATTGAAATTGATTTCTTTGTCCTCCAGAGACCATGAATTATAACGTAGGCATTACCGATTCTGTATGGAAATATAAACATAATCGAGTATTGTCCAGATCACGACTCAGAAAATGGGTCGGGTCCTGGAGGACAAATGAATAAATTATAAATTCAGAAATTGAGACGATGATTTCTAGTTTTCTCTAAAATTAGGAAAATAAATATCGTCATTATTCGATGAAATCTTGTTGCAGGGTTGTGATGTCCAAACAACCGAAAAAATCAAGTGTATATTTGAGAAAGTATATGTATTGAATAGTAGAGCTTATTATTAAAAGAGGGGAGATCAAAAATGGAAATATAAAAAAAGGAAAACTAAAGCTGTTGATGAATTGAAAAAAAAATTGAATGGAGAAAAGAAATGAAAAGTTGATAAAAAACCAAGTGTAGGCCTTCACTAAACTCTTTAACTGTTAAATCCTTGTTCCTCGAGTAGAGCTAGGTATTGTATGCTTAATTAAGCCGAAACGAGGAACCGAAAGACTTCTCCCCCTCATGAGCAGCACTCCAATCGGGGCAGAAAGTATGGAATCCGGAGGAAACAGCAATTCAGCTTACCAACATGGAAAGCCTAAACAACGGGTCTGGGGAAAGCTCAAGAGCTGATACGGAGTGGATAACAAGAAGAGAGAAAAAAGATAAGAGTAGGTTGGAAGATAAAGAGTACAAAAACAAGAGGCAAACGAAGAGAATACAACCAGATGCATTAGCATTGAAGATCTGTGGTAGAAACTCAAACGCGTCAGTCCTCAAGAGTTTGAAAGAAAATGCTGATCCAGACAAAATGAGGATTCAAATCTTCATCGAGAAGAAAACCCATATTGAGAACTGCTAGTAGAACTGAAAAACAGCAAAAGACGTGCAAACGAGTTCAAAATCTGGGTAGCCGAAGCACTTGGAGATACGATACAGCAACAGTCCGTTCTCTAACACAGTCCGCCAGTCTCATTATTCGGGATATGGATGCAGACACAACCGAGGCTGTTCCAAGTAGTGACCGCCTTGGTGGATGCGATCACAGGCATTGATGCATCCACAATAATGTCAATCAGGAAGGCTTTAGAATCCAGGTGGCTGTAGTCAGACAACCCGTTGAATCAAATAGCAAAATCATAGAGCTAGGACGCATCAAAATCGGCTGGGTGAGGTGCAGTGTTCAAGAAAGAGTAGAAATCAGCAAGTGCTTCCGTTGTCTGGACTTTGGACATGTTTCACGCTCTTGCAAAGGAGAAGATTGCCCAGAATTTTGTAGGAGGTGTGGTAAAGAAGGACATCACTCAAATGCATGATAGAATGATCCTTTCTGTCTACTGTGCAGTGACGCCAAATCGCCCGGGGGAACGAACCACTTCCTAGGTATTGTAAAATGTGAGATGTACCGACAGGGAATACAGTGTATTCAACGAACACAATAATGGCTACACACCTGCAAATAAACCTCGAGAGAGGCCGGGAGACCTCTTTTTCCAGATTACCATAGAGAAAAAAACAGACCTGCTCATAATTAGTGAGCAATTCAAAAAGTCATCTGCAGGACAATGGTTCTAAGATACTACAAAGAGAGCAGCAATAGTAAATCCTCAACAGGGACATACTCGTCCAAGAAGCTGGTGAGTTGGTGACAAACTTCACAAGGACCAAGACGAAAGAAGTTACCATTTATAGCTGTTACTTTTCTCAGAATATGGCGTTCAAAGATTTCCTGAACGATCTGAGACAGCTCGAAGACAACCTCCATAATGTAACGGGGAGGTGTCAGGCACTTCAATTTGTAAGTCACTGGAATGGGGATCTACCAGGCTGAATCGTCACGGAGAAGCGCTATCGGAGCTTGCAGCTAGGTTAGAATACATTTTCCTGAACGTAGGCACGACTCACACCTTTCGAAGAGGCACAGGTGGCTCTGTGTTGGATGTGACTCCCGCGACAAACAAAATGGCACGAATTATGAAAGGTTGGAGGGTACTGGAAGTACATACAGTTCAACTTTCGAACTGAGCACGAAAGCCATGAAGACATGGAGGAAAGCCGGATGATGGCTCAAAAGCTACAGAGAGAAAGACAACATCGAGGGTGGGTAACGAGTAGGATGGATAGAGCCCTGCTGAGGGAAATACTGCATGACAATGAACTGAGGACTGCCACAGAGATTGCCAATTTGGTATAAGAAACCATGACAAAAGCTTGCAACTAAGTGATGCCCAAGAGGAAACAGGGGCGGTTCTACAGGGCGGGCCAGGCGGGCCCGGGCCCCCCCTGACTTTTCACTCCTTTCATCATAAAAAAACGCGGGAGCTAATTTTTCAAATTTCCAATTTTGTCAAATGTGTCAGAAGTTGTCAGGTAGAGTTGACTCTGACGTCAGAGCCTTTTTCCACACTGCGGTACGTTACTCCTCTACTGACTTTGTTGGGGTGAGAGGTCCGAAGCTCTGACGGGATAGTAGCCAGAAGGGTCTGTTACCTGCGCCGGAGGAACAATAGAAGTTGAAGAATCATTACAGAGATGATCTAAAATCGCCGTCGAAGAATTGGGATCATAATATTCTGTACATATGCATTGGAAATGAAAATCCAAGTAGTTTTCTTTTTTATTGAGAGAAACTTACTCATATGCGGCCGAGATACGTCGATATGTTTGTGGGAGTGATTTTTATTCATCTGCTCGAATCAACGTGTCTCGGCCGCATATGAGTGAATTTTTTCCAATAAGAAAGTAAATTGCTCAGATTTTAGTGGTTGGAAATTGGGATGCCAATTATTCAAAAACTATAACCAACAAAAACTCTCGAAAGACTAGTAGCTTGTCTGGAGTAAAACTCTACAATACTTGACTGTAAAATGATCAGCCACCTGATCTGATCTAGGATAAAAGTTAGAAACAGTTCTCAGAATTAGACAATATAGACTCTGAGACATTGTTGCAGGTAGTGTGACAGACAGATTATGATTTATGTCGACATCCGAGTGTCTGAGATAGGCCTACAAGAATACATGTGTTTGGGAAAACCAACATCAACCTTTTCCAAAACCGTGAAATTATGCGCATAAGACTGTGAGTGATATAATAATGATAATAAAAATCGCATTTTAGCACCAGAATCATTAGTCAGTGTGTATGAGTCTATGGAACAGTTCGCTTGTCTATTGGAGTATTTTGTGAACTCAGTGCTCATTGCTATAAGTGTAGAGTGTAACTGTGTAGAAATTGATGTTTCAAAGTGTTTTTACGGCTTTTTTTTCGATAACTAAACTGAGTGTGTCATGAAGGAGAAGGATGAAGGATGAGGGTTGATGAAGGAGCGGCGCACGCAATTCATGCTAAATGTCTGTGAGTAGTAAAACATAGCATTTGTACAACATACAGTTAGGCTCTACAAATATTCCATTTGGATTCTGTAAACATGAAAAAACGAATACTGCCTCCCATTCCTTCGCTCAATGAAAAAAGTGAATACATAATATTGCAAACTTGGATGGGCCCTCCTAACTTTTTTTGTCTAAAACCGCCCCTGAGAGGAAACCTATATTGTGACAAAGGAAGCCAGTATACTGGTGGACCACCCCAGGGAATTGCGGTTCTGAGAAGGGGATGCCTTGCCGTGAGGCGAAAGATGCAAAGGAAAAGAGCTACAATTGAAGAAGACCTTGCACGAAGAATTCAGACATACTCAGAACGAACTCAAGTACGCAATCAAACAGAGCAAAAGTGAAGTGCTGGAAAGAGCTTTGTTGATCTGTTGATGAGTATCCCTGGGGTCTGCCATAGAGGACAGAATCCAAAGAGATTTTTGGCAGACAGCATCTAGCTGGGATCACAAATGCAGAGAGAAGAATGAGGAACATCGTCAGTACCTTGTTCCCAAAACATGCACCCAGGCTGAAGCATCTCATACCGAGAGCACAAGAAGTCCTGCCCTTCATGAAGGAATAGCTATGAGAAGCAAGCAAACGATTAACTACAGCAAAGGAACCACAGGAACTACGACCGGATCACATCCCTGATGAGATCACAGCTTTAATCGCAGAGGAAACGCTAGAGTTGTTGACACAAATATTCAACGCCTGCCTTCGCGTATGAAGTTTCTGGGGAAGATGGTTGCGGCAAAACCTCATTCTGCTTAGAAAAGGAGACAAGCCACTGGAGGATCCATCATCTTATAGGTCAATCTGCTTGCTTGACTTTATTGGAATGTTACTTGAAAGAATGATTCTCCAAAGAATGGAAGAGCATATAATAGCGACTGGAGGTTTATCTCCAAATCAATATGGTTTCCAGAAGGGGAGATCCACAGTTGACACTTTCAAAAGGGGGGTCGAATACGCAAGGGCAGCCAGAGCCGGAGGTAAGAGAAATAAGAGGTACTGTGTACTCATAGCTCTGGATGTTTGGAATGCTTTCAACTCTGCTAGGTGGGTCAAAATTTTGACGGCATTGGAAGCAAGATCATTACTAGAATACCTTTTGAAAATGGTGGACAGTTACCTGTCGGGCAGGGAGGCTCACGTATTCCACAGAGGACGATTACGCAGTCTCTGCGGGAGTTCCACAGGGATTGGTCATCGGATCATTCTTGTGAGACATTATGTGCGACGGTCTTCTCAACCTCGACCTACCAGAAGGATGTGAACTAATAGGTATTGCAGGCAGCGTAGTGGCAATGGTGCCAGCAAACATTTCGGAGCTGGTGGAGCTGAAGGCCAACAAAGTCATTTGTAATGTTGGCAACCAACAATACGATTATTGATACTGATACTGATACTGATTACTGATACATTATTGATGGCCAACGGACTGGAACTCGCAGCACACAAGACCGAGGCATTACTCATCACTGACAAACGAGTGCTGGAAAGAACAAGCAGAAAAAAGAGATGGTCTCAATCCACTTGTTCCCTGAAGTCTATGGTGGAAAGTAGGAGCCAAGCAGACAAGATCCGACACCACCCAGAAGTAATACGAAAGTAGTTCCATAGGGTGGTTGCAGGAGTGAGAAGGGGTTTCAGTTGGTAAGAATCCGTCACACCCCGCAATTCAACAACATGCGGCATCTCATTCAAGATTTCCCCTCCTCAACAAAAAAAAAAGATACTGTGTGCTTCAACAAAGATTAGATTATTTTTATCAGCAGTTCTTGAGCATTATCTTATCGAAGACAAATGTGTAAGCCACGTAGCTTTACAATACAATGTCTGATTCAACTTACAAGGTACCGAGACGCGTGGCCGAGTGGTAACACACTGAACCGTCATTCAGGAGACCAGGGTTAGATTTCCTCCATGGTCGACCATCCTGACAGGGTTTTTTTGTGGTTTCCCTCTGTCGTTTAGGTTAATGCTGGGATGGTTCCTTAACAATAGGCCACGAACGACTCCTTCCCACCATCCAAAACACCTAATAATATAACCTTTCATCTCATCATCCCATCATCTCATTCATCATCCACCGACGCCAATAGATCGTAGCCATCAGTATAGTGCGTCGTTGAAACCCAATATAATATAAACTTACAAGGTCTAAATATCCTAGTAAACTATTTCCAAATACGAATACTCAGACTACATGACTTTTATATAATTTGAATACCAGGTAGTAACTATATTTTACTAGTTATTTATAGGCCATAACTTGTCCTATGGATTCCCAATAATTGTAGAATTCAGAGTCTTGATGGATATAAAAGAAATTGGCCATTTTTCTTGGCAATTTTGACAGTCATAAAATAACTAATAGAAATCAACAGGACGTTATTAATTTTATGTTCTCAGCTTTTGCTCTAAAATCTTACTTGGTAAGCTGCTGGTTTCACATTACATTGCTTCATGTCCTTCAGTAGGTTTTTTACTTGTACAGTTTTATCATTCTAAGCTTAGAACTCTTAAACAACAATACAGTATTTTTATTTAACAGTTCAATGAACTTATTATTACCGGTATTTTTACATATAAACAAGCATTGTATAAATAGTGAAAGCATGTAAATGCGGTTCAATTTACCATCAAAATCATTGCATTCAATACGTGAGTCCAAGTAATTTAACCTTGTGAAAATTGAACAAAATCAATAAATCATTTTCAACACTCATAAGTCAAATATATTGAAGTCAAGTATTGAACTCAGTGAATTTGATCAAAATAAAATAATAGTGAAAATGAGTCGTAATTGTACAATACCGGAGTTATGGTTTCTGTTGTTTCTTTTATGTAGAACTGATTGGGCGTCCGCCAAAATTATTTTGGGTGATGTCAATTTTCTGAAGAAGCTGCAAGAGTATGACAAAGATAAAATCAGTGACAATTTATTGAAGAAGCTCAAGGAATTTATAGACCATCCAGATTTCATCCCGGAGACAGTTGCAGTTCAATCAAAAGTATGCAAATCCATTTGTATGTGGGTTCGAGCTATTGATAGCTATGCAAAAATATTCAGAGTTGTCCAACCGAAGAAAAAAAAGTAAGTTTGAGAGATTGAAAATTGAAATGGCAATGCCGCTATATATTGGGAGGACTGAAATAAAGAACACGTCTATAACTCCTCATCATTAGAAATTCCTAATACGTACGGTATTTGATGTATAAATATTAAATAATGATATAATATTTCATACCGGTAGATACACATTAACGCATAATATATTTGATGCATTGATAAATATAATAAGAATATAAATTATGTCATTTATTTTCTATAGGCTGTTGTTTGACTCAGTGGTCACACACAAGACCAGCCATGACATATTTTGTAGCCTGCCGACTGAGCGAATAATTCCTTAAACTTTCCAGCATATCTCAATGATTTTATAAGGAAATCTTCAACTATTTTTAGCACACTTTAATTTACATTCTCTTTGAGAAATTACAGTAGTACTAAAAAACATATTATTGCACACGCCTTTCTGTAGAAGGTTCAATTTAACTACAGTGTTTCTTGTTTCAGTATTCAATTGTGCCAACATTCATAATTACTGGTTCTGGTTTGGTTACAGTGAAACCTCTATGCATCATTCCTGGATCTATCGTTTTCCCGCTTGCATCATTCATTTTCTCTCGCCCCACTCCCATATAATCAATATTACATTTTCCTGGATGAATGGTTTTCCTGGATAGATGGTTTTATTTTCCTGGTCCCTTGAAAAACGATGAATAGAGGTTTCACTGTATTAGGTTAGGTTAGATAATATATATATATATCTTTCCCAGATAACCAATTAAATTGGGCCAGGGGGTGTTTCCACCGATTCATCTAGGGCAGGATTCATCTCTCCATCGGTTCCTGCCAGTTCCGACCTCTTCCTCTTCTTCTTCACCACTACTCTCCTCTGCTTCTTCTTCTCTTCCTACGAGTTCCTTCCACCGTTCCCTATCCTCCCACCATCTCTCATCTCTCACTACCTCCCATTTTTCTCCTCGATTGACCACACCGCATTCTACTCCCTCCTGCCACCTTTCTCTCGGCCTTCCAACTCTTCTCTTAGCTCCATCTTTTTCCGCTAACTCGAACATAACTCTCGGAATTCTTCCCTTATCCATTCGCCGCATATGTCCATACCACCTGAGTCTCTCTCTCTCCATTTTGAATGCTAACCTTTCCACTTCCACTTCTTTCCTTATCATTCTGCTTCTCTTCTTCTCCAACTTTGACACTCCTGCTATGCTCCTCACAAACTTCATTTCTGCTGCCTCCATTTTTTTCTCATCTCTCCAATTCAATGTCCATGTAACTGCTCCATATGTTAAAATTGGCAAGTAGTATACATTATAAATAAGTGTCTTCCCACTCATCGGAAAGTCTTGGTTCCAAATCAGCTTCCTTACTTTTTGGAATAGTCCGTCCGCCTTTGCTATTCTCTTATTCACCTCAAGCTCCACTTTTGCCGTATTACTTACTACACTTCCCAAGTATGGGAAGTATCCCACTATCCCAAGTATAATGTTGACTTTAATTCTTGCAACATATTTCGCTTAGACAATATGACAGCTAATCACTGATTGGCAGAACTGACTCAACTTTTTCAATTCCGTTCAATTATTCGGCAATTGTCAGTTAGATAGTTAACAAATGTACTTTATTTAGGAATATGTAACTTTCTTGTTGTAACTGTGATGTGTGTGTGTTTTTTGCATTTTTCCACAAAAACAGCGAGTAATCAAAGTTAAATCCTATTGTAAAATTTTAGTGCTTTTTTTCCTGAGGGTTTCAAATAATTGATTTTTCTCAATGCAACATGGAAGTGACCAGAGTGGGTCAATAAGTGAGAATTCTCATCATTTTCCGGGACAGTTGTAGCCTGTAACTCCTGTTGTAGCCTGTAACTCCTGTAAATTTTGAAAACAAGTTCAAAATATAAAAAATGGTCCTTTGAAAAAAAGTTGTGCATGACTCTGTTTACAATTGTAAAAGTCATAGCACTTTGCCTTTATGTACAACTTGAGTTTGTGTTTTATTCGGTAGATCAGAACTTTCAAAATGCTTATATTAGTACAGATTAGTTGAGCCACTCAATTCAGAGAAGAAATAATATCGATATTGGAGGCTTTATTCTAAACAAGTCTTTGAAAATACCTTTATGAATAGGCCTGATTTGTTTCAAAAGTATTTAACTAGAGTTTTGAAGATGGTGTCAAATAGATCTAGTCAATTGAAAGCATATGGCTGCACAATAAAAGAATTAGCTAGTCGAACTTTGTTAGAATATATCTAAAACTACGTCGTGTAAAGTTTGTAAATTTTAATTCTAGATTGGAAATCGCAGAGAAGGAATTAAACCAAACAATGGCTATTTTGCGTGACAAGCAACAGTCACTAGCTAATGTTGAGAAACAAATCGCCGCATTAGAAGCATCTTATGATGCAAGTATTGCTGAAAAGCAAGATTTAGAAAATATGATGGAACTTACTGCTGCTCGATTAATCAGAGCTGGCCGATTAACTGCGGCTTTGGCAGATGAGCAAGTTCGTTGGGAACAGTCTGTGAAGGTGCTCGGCAATGACCTCATCAATATGATCGGAGATACTTTGGTGGCAGCTGCATGCGTCGCATATCTGGGAGCATTCACTAGTAACTATCGTGAGGAACTGATGAATCTGTGGATAGCGCAATGCATGGAACTTCAAATACCTGCTTCTCCAAGCTTCAGGTATACTTTTTTCCACAAAAGAAGAAGATTATCTACCAAAAAAACAATAAAAAATATCACTGCTACATTTATATAGCTGTGGTATTTTCAGTGTATCATTCTTTAGGACAAGGTCACAAGGGTTTACGTGAAGTGCATCTTTCAAAAGCGTTGGCTGATACGAGATTACGTGATTACCAAAGTTGTTATAATTATTCTGTTGGTAGAAAACCTTCTTCTTTTGGGGACACTAGTATGTTTCATATTCTATTTCACTGCTGAGATTTTAGTCGCAATTTTTAACATTTATACTCTCAAATGCTTCACCGTAAGTAGCCTTTAATACAAATGGAATATAGTGTACTTTCTCTTATTACGCTTAAATTACAATTTTTATTATTTCTAGTTTGATAACAATATTGGCTGATCCTTTTGAAATTCGACAATGGAATACTTTTGGACTACCAAGGGACAACATATCAACAGAAAATGCAATTCTTGTAACTCAAGCTGGTAAATGGCCACTAATGATAGACCCTCAAGAGCAAGCTAATCGCTGGATTCGTAATATGGAGCAGGCAAACCAACTGAAATTGATCAAATTAACAGACGGTAATTTCATGCGCATTCTGGAGAGCTCAATACGGGTTGGAGTTCCTGTACTATTAGAAGAGGTTGGCGAGATTATTGATCCAACACTGGGACCAGTACTGTTGAAGCAAACATTTGTACAGGTAATTTGTATGTTTTATTATTATTGATTTATATTTTTCATACATGCCCTATGCTACCATACTGGGTTTCTCTAGCTCAGGGCTTTCCAACTGGATATCTTAGAAAGCCATTTTTTTATGGGAATAGTCAAGGTGGGTCACGCAGTTAGTTGTCCAATGATTTTTATTTATTTTTCATTTGTTTTCAATATGGTATGCCAGTATACAGTGAACATATTTTTAATACACACATATTCAAGCCTTTTACAACTAAACATAATTTTTAAAATGAAAATTCAATCATTTAAATTGCACTTCTCGTTGTTATGTCTTCATTTAGGTCAATATAAATAACTAATATGACACAAGCGGGGAAGCTCACAAGGTTGCAAAATGAGTGCGCTTGTTGTCACAAGCCAAACGCTAGGACAGAATACAAATATTTTGTCAGGAATTATCAACTACTGTATAAGCCTAGTGTCAGTTCAAACATTGCCCATACTGTTTGGCTTGTGACAATAGTTGTATTTGTATTTTTATTTGTGCCTTTACTGCAGTTACTCACGTTTGCACGGTGGCAGTTGTTCTTCATTCTCAATTCATTCTTAATTCATTTACATTCTTAATTCATTTATTTTAAGTTCAACCCTCGCCAAATATATTCTCAATTTGACTATGTGCAGAATTTTATACTGAATAGCAGTGATTTCACGTTGGTTCATGAGATCAAACTGCGGGTCATTTGAAAAGGTCCAGCAGGCCGGAGTTGACCCGCAGGCTGCCAGTTCGGAAGTCCTGCTCTAGCCAATTAATTGCTATGTTTGACCTATTAACGTTGGGTAACGTTTTAATGTTGTTAGAGCCGGTTGTATATTAACTCTTTATTCAATATTTATTAGTTGATTTACAAAAACAACATACAGAACCAAGAAGTGATGACAAGTTGATTCGTTGATTATTGCTCAATGATACATTCAGCTCTTAATGTAACAATTTTAGGGCGGAAGGCTACTTATTCGTCTTGGAGACTCCGATATTGAATATGATCGTAATTTCCGTTTTTATATGACTACAAAATTGTCGAATCCTCACTATCTTCCTGAGATTTGCATCCAGGTGACGATTGTAAATTTCACCGTTACTCCATCTGGGCTAGAAGATCAGTTACTTGCGTAAGTGAAGCCAATTTATATCTTTTATACTAATTTCTCTTCACGATTAGTTATCTTAAACAAAATTTTATATTTTTTCCCATATGATTTTATTGATATTATTTGACAGACTGATATTATTCCCATTATTTTTCTAGTACCAGTAGTTCAAGGTACTAATGCTTCAATGTATCATCGTGGTGTTCAGCCATTTATTGTTTAAATTAATTGTTTCAAGCGAAGCCAAATGGAACCAAACTTTTATAATTTGTTTAGTGATGTTGTGCGCCTGGAACGACCAGACTTGGAGAAGCTACGCAATGAATTGATAACAAGAATAAACAACGATAGAAATCAGTTACAAAGTATTGAAGATAAGATTTTGAGAATGTTGTTTGCATCCGAAGGAAATATATTAGATGATGAAGAGCTTATTGAGACATTAAATGAGAGCAAGGTTTGTCACTTTATAGTCAATCTCTTTTTTACATTACATTTTTAAATCTTGAAGCATTTTATATGTGAGTATGATGCAATGTGGAAAACAGATATGTAACGCTTTCAGAACTTTTCAGTATTTTCAGTTCACAATTGTCTTTGAACCTGTAGATGATACTGTAGCATTTGAACTGAAGAGATACTGTGCCATTATTATCATTCAAGATGAAAATGAATCAAATTGTGAAATTAGTTTAGATCAGAGTCGATAAAGCAGTTCTACCTTCTGTACACTATATGCAATGCTCTCTAGCTATTCTACTTAATCCACTCTACTCAAGATTTTTCAATTTTACCAATAATATCGACTCAATTACAGATCTACCAGTAGTTACCGGTAATTGACATGATCCCTTATACAAGATACCATATATGTAGTAAATAGTAAGATGAATCCATCAAAATTTGACATGGTATGGTAACAATATGGTAATTAGATGGACATTAAAACATATAAACCTATTCTAATAGGTTTTGTATTCGGAAGTGAATAAAATCCAGGGTGTGGAAAATTATTGACTGAAATTATTTTTATCAGTGATGTAGACTGCAGCATATTTTTTATTTCTTCGATACATATCCCACTATTCTTGTGCCGTACCAGTAAAGACTTGATTAGGATCTCAATTTTTCAAGACCAAAGTACATGAAATGCATGAAATTGTTGTCTTTACAATAAATTCTATTGATACTAAGATGTCAGTATGAACCATTGGTATTAAGGTGAGAACAATATTATTGTTATCACATCAGTTATCATCTCACAACTCATGTTTGAAGTACCTGAATTGACGAAAAAATCTTGAAGCCATTTCTTTCGACAGGAAACATCTGCAATTATCGGTACCCGCTTGGTTGAGGCAGAAGCTACGGAAGAGAAAATTTCAATTGCTCGGGAGAGGTATCGTACAGTTGCAACGCGAGGCTCTGTGTTGTACTTTGTTGTAGCTCAGTTAGCAGAGATTGATCCAATGTACCAGTACTCTCTCAAATACTTCAATCAGGTAGGTTTAAACTTTCAGTGCGATGCTCTACTTATTTCAGCCGTTTCTCATAGATCATGGCTGAATTATCTCATCAGATATTGTGATGCAACTTGGAAATAAAGAATAAGAAATATATTTTGGATTTGAAAAACTTATTTGCAAGTAGCAAAAGTCTCGAATCAATATTTTGCATCTTCCATGTCTATTGGTACCTAATATTTCAAGAAATACTAGAAGTTACGTACTAAGTTTAAGAAGGGAACATAGTTTATTTCTTATAAACTTGGTGGATTCTTTTCTCATATGGTTTTGTCTGACAGGTTTTCAACCTTGTAATTGAGACGAGCGAGAAGAATCCTGACCTCCTAGTCCGCCTGCAGATTCTCATCGACCAGATAACTTTGGCGATCTACACCAATGTATCACGTGGTTTGTTTGAGCGGCATAAACTTGTGTTCAGCTTTATGCTCTGTGTGAATATCTTCAAACAGAGTGGCTTGATCAGTGAGCCTGAATGGAACTTCTTATTACGAGGACCGTCGGCTTCAAAACATGTATGATCGTTTGTAGATGTGATATTGACATAGATAGAATTTCCCAATTATAAAATTTCTCACTTTGTCGCAACTGTTGCTGATTCTTGTCATGTATTGGTCGAAAGTGAACTGATTACTAGGATATGACATAAGTTCACTGTCCAGCTGTGTATGGCTATCCATAACTGAAATTAGGGGTAAATTCAACTTCGAGTGCAAGAGGAAAATATCATGACAAGTTTAGCAGTAAGAAACAGCCAATGAGGTAGTTTGTTTATACTAGCAGCTACTGATCCAAGTGATCAGTAAGTTTTCACCTTGTTGGCAGTTTGTAATCAAATTGGTCAGTGCTTACTTTCAGCTTGATGTAAACTTAGGAGCAGTGTTTGGAGTTTGCAAACACTGCTCTTATTGATTGTCAATTCCTTAATGTTACTTCCAGGCTCTGACTGACTCGATCAGTAGGTCACTGGGTGAATGCCCTGTGGCTCGTCTCTCCCAGTCTTTCTAGAGGGTGGAGTTATCGTCATTCATACATTATAATATACAATACGAATTTATTTTTCTGAAAACTCTTTTGCATTCTTGGTTTTTCATAAATTTAGTTGTATAAATTATTTATAATCATTGATTTGTTTTTTTGGAAAAGCGCCTGTTTTCCAATTGTCTCAGTACAGTATTCATTAACCACGTTATTGCTGAAATACTTGCAAGTATGCAGCAGCAAATTCCTGCAATAATTACCAGAAAAAATACTCCAAAAATATGTCCACCTCTGGCAGCTTGGGTTTAGCACCAGCCCCCTCTAACTACTTAGGCTTGGCTTATATAGTTGCTTTGGTGTTGCTTGGGTCTTCGGTGAGCGCCTATTGCCACCAAGGCTCTTTGGACCCAGTTCGACACTGCCCGACAATAATGCCATCAGTTGGGAAATTTTAAGGTTTGAGCAACTGGTCATTGCTACGGAAAAAGAAAGCGACGCAGGCTAGATTCAAAGCGATTGATTAGAGTACAAAATCTTACCAATCAAGTCTCACAATTGGAACATCTTCAAAGTTATACCCGTGCCACTTTTCTCCCTCTGTCAGACCCTTAGCTACTGTATGATATTTGTGAATAGAAATGTAAAATATAATTTGGCTAACCTTGCTCTTCACATCAAGTTTACTCATAACTTCTCTTGTGAAACGGTCGTTGTTGTCACAGTTGAATTCACTAAGTCTCTAAGAGTTGACAATTTTAAATAGATGCTGAGTGAGGTCTATATAATAATGAATTACTCTGTTTAATTTAGTCTACTATATTTTGCATTGCCTGTTTCAGGCCATACCTAAAAAACCTGATTTACCAGCACTGTCTGATGCTACTTGGTCCACAGTAAGCTTTTTATCACAAGTGTTTAAAAAGTTCAAAGATTTGCCTAAAACTGTAGGAGAAGAGATTACAATCACCGTTGGAGATTTTACACAGGTAAATACATGTTCAGCTGATGAGCTTATAATGCTGGGTTTAGTTTAATTTATATAGTCCATCTGTTTAATATACAAAGTTGTTTGCAGATGTAAGTTCAAATTCTTTTTCGTCTTCAGATCGTCAACAATCTTGCCAAGACAGTCGTGCCTATTGTAACGATACCGGCTCGTCATGCTGATCGTGGCTATAATATTTCTGAAACTCCTGTCACGACTCGCACAATTGTCGTGTTGTGTGATTTAGTTTTTCCGTATGTAGTAGGAGTCCCGATTGATCATGTCTACTGAACTTGATGCTCTTGTTTTCATGACAACCGCGTCTATTGTGGCTGCCATTCAGTGAAGGCACAAACGTGTTTTGCAGATCCCTTGACATTTTTTTCTCCCCTCAAGTTTTTAGTTGATTAGTAATTAGATGACTGATCTATATACAGTATTGAAGTGTTAGTGTGAAATATCAATTGCTTTGAAGTGATGAATTCATAATCTTCAAAAATCTCTTTACAGGAGATATGTTTCTCTGAACAAAACCAAAAGAAATCAAGTGTTGATTGGAATGAACATCTTGACGATTTTGAAAAGTTGATGCTTTTGAAAACTTTACGTGAAGAGAAGGTAAGTACAGAATTATAATGTGATACATGAATGATCTGAAGATTATTATTTAATCTACTAGAACATAGTTTGCTCATTAGAATCCAATTAATTTTTTAAAATATCAAATCATCATTCATCACAAATTTTTCAAATTAATCATCCCCCAATTTACATATATGTGAAATATTATATCATCATAGGGTACTGTATTTCGAATATTTCATCATACATTTCTGAACATGAAATATAGGTGAAGAAAAAGAGCCACTGGGTTCACTTTTGTACAGCAATATATAGAACCAAATGGCAAATGGTGAGGCTCGGTCTCAAATGCTTGTTCCACCACCAAACCATAGCTATTCTTATAGCCTACTGAATTCAATATGTTCATTTATCTGTACTGCTAGTGCAATAATCTAATCATTTACTCTAAATTTACTATTCGTAGTATAAAAAATATTAGTGTTACCTGTACCGTACAATTTCAATATTTTCTATCGATTCAATTTTAAAACTTGATTTCGAATTTGAATATTCAATATTCAACTGAATTTGATATTGAACAATTATTGATATATAGGCCTATTTAATAAATGTAAATAGGCCCCTGTGAATTGAATACTGCTGTCAGAAATGTTGTATTCTATGCAAAAAATTCAAGCCTTAGCTACTCGGTCTGATAGAAGAAGACACAGATTACTGACATCAGGGAACATCCCTATGCAACTAGCTACAGTATCAACTATATAATTAACTATTCTGTTTGCTAATCATATCTATAAGTTTTTTCAATTCGATAGCTTGATATTTATTGAAAAATGATGATTTCAATCAATCTTCGAAATATAAATTTCAGTATTGTTTGCATTTTTCAATAATTCTTCTATCAAGGGTAGACTAATCTAGAAAAATACCAACAACCACTATTTTTGTCCTATCCTTTAAGAAATCTATTTTTACTTTTGATCATCTTAAAATTCTCACTCGACCATTGTGTTCCTTCCTATCTTATCTTTTCACATACCTACCTAATAGATTCACTTTCATGACTTCTCATTCATTTTCAAAGCAAATTATATTGCATTTTTGTTTGAGCTGTAGGCCTTAAACTCATATTATTATATTTCTGCTGTACACGTATGTATAAGCTTGTTTGAGAATATATTCATTTCATTATTATTATTACTTTACACCACAGCAACAAATTAGGCATTCATTAAATCTTTATAATATTAGTTCTTTTCTTTTTCAGCTTGTGTTTGCAATCACTGAGTATGTGAAAATAAAGCTGGGTCAAAAGTTCATTGAAAGTCCTCAAGTGAACCTTCATTTATTGTATGTATTATCTTATCTAAACATAACGTATAAAGCTACGTTCATAAAGACATGCTATTTCTACCTGCCAGCAATCTAAACGGGTTCAGCGCAACGTTCATTATTATTATTATTATTCATACTAGGAAAACGCTATATATGCGTTGTTGGACGAGCGGAAAGTAATAGTATGTCGACTTCTTTGTCAAACTTTCCCCTAAATTCGCCAATTAGGTGACATTTAAGTTATAAATTGGTAAAAACTGCTTCGAGTGGTACCAATTTAGCACATTTCATATTTTTTCTTCAAAATGGCAGACCCGATCAAGCTGAGAATTTCCAAAAATGTGTATCAAGATGTAATTCAACTTCAAACAAAATTTCATTTTTTTTGAAAATAAAAATATTTTAATTTTTTTCCCGCCATGTTATTCTAATGGGTATTTTTGACATTTCTAAAATTCATAAAAATAAAAGTTACCACCTGATAATACCATAAAACTATACAGACCTAAGTTAGATGAGGAACCATGGTGAAAAAAAGTTTGGAGTTGATAGCTGTAGCCGTTTGACCTGTGGAGAACCGACAAAAAAACATAAAAAAAAAAAAAAAAAACCAACACAATTTTTTTCAGTATGTCAAATTGAATCCTCGCTAAAGCTCGTCTAACAATACATCAGCTTTGGATCATTGGTCCGGTGACAGTTGATTCTACATACTAGTTCTTATTTTAATAATTTCAATTTAAGTTCAGAGTAGAATCAAAATGAGTGAAGCAAAAAGAGCAACAAAGTGTCATTTATGAATGTAGCTCTATAGATTTGACAGAATCAGTGGTGTATTCGGGTCAGGGCGGCGCTCCGGTACTTCAATTTTGGGGCAGAGCGCGCCCCGGTACTTTTTTCTTTAAAATCATTAGACGAGCTTTAGCGAGGATTCAATTTGATATACTGAAAAAAATTGGTTTTCGTTTTTATGTTTTTTTTTTTTTTTTTTTTTCATGTTTTTTTGTCGGTTCTCTACAGGTCAAACGGCTACAGCTATCAACTTCAAACTTTTTTTCATTATGGTTCCTCATCTAGCTTAGATCTGTATAATTTTGTGACATCAGGTGGTAACTTTCATTTTTATGAATTTTAGAAATTTCAAAAATACCTATTAGAATAACACGGCGGGAAAAAAATTGAAACATTTTTATTTTCAAAAAAATTTAAATTTTGTGTGAAGTTGAATAACATCTTGATACACATTTCTGGAAATTCTCAGCTTGATCGGGTCAGCCATTTTGAAGAAAAAACATGAAATGTGCTATATTGGTACCACACGAAGCCGTTTTTACCCATTTATAACTAAAATGTTACCCAATTGGCAAATTTAGGCAAAAGTTTGGCAATGAAGTCGACATACTATTACTTTCCGCTCGTCTAACAACGCGTATATAGCGTTTTCCTAGTATTTGAAAACATATAGAGCTAACTTGACCAGCTAACTTGTAAACGCACAATGTTAAAAATGATGCATCGTGATAGATGGAATTTGCCAATATTTATTTGCAACGTCAGACTTTACAATAATGACAGAATCTTGTAATGTAGTGTAGAGTCAGTTTGTAACATTTTTGTACCACCTTAAGCCTGAATTACACACTTCAACTTATTCTTCAATTGTATTAACTCAACTCATGAATTCACGAATTCATGAAAAGAATCTTGAAACGACCATTTACACTATTCAATTAGTTGAAAGATGTCAAATGTGATCAGAATTTAGCTGAACAGGCGTGTCTTGCATTTAGTATGCAGTACATACTATACTTGGACATGCCTATCTGCATTCACAGAGGCTGTGGCTGTCAAATGTCAAACTCAAACAATGCTTATAGTTAAAGTGAAGTATTTCCGTACGAAAACGGTATTCAAATAATCAAATTCGTATATCATTTTAATTTTAATTTGCATTTGTATGCACTTGATTCGAACAAAATAAAAGTATCTCCAGAAGATTTGAACTCCGGACTTCTGGACTGTCAGGTTGGTGCTCTATGCTCTAGATCTAGTTCTGTTTGCCAATAGAAATATTTTCTATTGGCAATTATGCAACAGCGACACCGGCCGTGAGGCCATAATTCGCCGACAGGGGGTGTTATGAACAGGTTAGACCACTCTGACAGATGAAAATTGCCCGAAATTGACTAGATATGATCCAACAAAAACGAAAGTGGAATTTTATAAGAGCTTGTGAATTAATTATTTCACTAATTTGAAATTTAATTGATATTTTTCAATGGCTCAAAATATCTCTCTCTGAGATTCAACCACAAAATCAGTGCAAATTATTAATTGGAAATTTCAAAGTGAGATGAAATGGCGGCATCGAAAATCTCTGCCTTGATGGATCAGCTCCTGACTGGTTCGTTCCCTTCATGTCCCTTCATGTCATGAAGGAAAATAAAACATGCTCTATATCATAAAAGTTGAGCTAAACTTGTGTTTCATGTTTTTGAGGAAACCATTTTTCTTCAATTCTACCATTTAGACAGTTCAACTTCATGAATTCATGAGTTGAGTTAAACAATTGAAGAATAAGTTGAAGCGTGTAATTCAGGCTTTAGTCATTGATCAGCTGGCGACGTACAATCGCAAAATGTAGACCATGATGCACCTGCGGAGGATCAAGCTGCGAGAGAGATTCTCTGTGGTGATTATTTTAGATGCAAAGGTGAATCACATCATTTTCATTCTATATATGAATTAGAATCTCCTAAAACTGACATTGTAGCATGTTACGGACTCCCCCCCCCCCCCCCCCCTGCCGAATTGGGATGAATGAAGTTTTTCCAGTTATCACTGCCCTGGTACTTTTATTTTTACGAATACTCTACTGGATAGAATAGTGTTGAATGCAGAGAATTTTGGTAACGTTTCCATTTCGTCTTAGGGGAAATTGTTCCAGAGGCAAATGGATCTACCAAGAAAAGATTGGAGGGCTATGCTGGTGTTATGTCTTGGTAGGTTTATCTTGAGGTTGTGGTAATTTCGTCCAACGAAGTTTGGTTCAGTGAGCCGGGATGTTATAGCCAGCCATGTGGGTTGTTTCGACACAGCTTTGTATAATGACTTGAGGGTTGATCGAGCTCTACGAACATCTAGGGGCTCCCGCTTCAGTTGGAGTTAAAGTTTTGTAACACTCACTACTGGCCGCTGGTGTTTTACTGAGCAGCGACGGTGGATATTCTTCACATATCTGGCAGCTTTTCGTTGGACTTGGCTGATGAGGTCAATGAGTGTATCAGTTTTTGGATCCCACACTCCACTGCAGTACTCAGGAAGAGGTCTTATGAGGCACGTGTAGGCATGGTCTTTTGCTTCCTCTGTGCTACCCCTTAGGTTATGCATCACAAAATGAAGTGAACGTTTGGCCTTGCTGACGAACATGTGGATGTGTTTAGTCCAAGTTGATTTTGATGAAATGGTTATACCCAGAAATTTATATGAGTCAGATTTGGCGATGGTTGTGCCATTGATATCATATGATGTTGGTAGTGGGTGACGAAGGTTAGTGACGCTAACAATAGCCTTGACTGCGTGTAGCCTCATTCCATTGACTGAAGCCCAGGAGTTTATAATGTTGATGTCGTCTTGTAATGGTGTTTGGTCTTCAGGTTTGGTAATGTTATGATTCACAATACAGTCATCTGCAAAGAGTCGCATTGAGTATTTTATTTTGTCAGAAATATCATTTATATATCCAGTGAAGAGAAGAGGTCCAAGTACTGTACCGCAAGGTACACCTGAAGGTACATAAACTATTCGCGATGAGCAATTACCAATTTGCACCACTTGTGTTCTATTCGATAGGAACTTGCAGATCCACTGTACCAATCTTGGATCTAGACTCATTTGGGAATTTGATCTCGAATTTGTCCATTATCAGATTGTGAGGACTAAGTCGAAGGCTTTTGAGGAGTCGAGTAGAACAGCATCGACTTGTCCACCTGTGTCAACGTGATCAGCGAGTTCTTGTGTGAAGCTAGTGAGAGATGACTCTCAAGAAAAGCCTGTACGAAAACCGTGCTGGTTGGCAAAGAGCTAGTTTTTTCAGCCCATTCACCATGGATGTGGTTTGATATAAGTTGTTCGAGAATTTTGCATATACTTGATGTTTTGCTTATTGATCGATAGTTTGCTGGGTTGCTGCGAGAACCTATTTTGTTGATGGGGCTTATGATTGTGGTGAGCCAATCATCTGGTAAGCTCGAATTGTTTATGGACATGGAGAAGAGAAAAAAGAGGTGAGGTACAATAGAATGCAATATTATTTTCAGGAATTGTACAGAGATGCCGTCAGGACCGGGAGCAGTATTGGATTTTAGACGTGTTATTATATCCAAGATTGACTTCATGGGGATGTTGAAAGTAGTGAGTGGCTCTGTGGTAGAAGAGTCTGTGGGTTTGTTTTTATTTATGTGGTATATTATTGATATGCCAGGAGGGATCAGAGTGGTTCATGGAGCTGTAACATGTATTGAGGGTGTTGGCTTTCTCCGTGTCTGTGGTAGCAAGGTCCCTAGCAGCTGTATGGAGTACTGGTATGATGTTATGGTCACCTTTCTTGCTGTTGATGTGCCCATAGAATCGACTCCAGTTTTTCATCCCGTCAGACTCTTGTAATAGACGTTTCAAGATAATTGGTCTGCGCAGCCAACTTGAATGAGTTGAGTCTAGCTGTGAGATTCTTAAATTTACGTTTGTCATTCTTACGATAAGTGAAAGCACGCCTACATTTCTTCTTTAGTGTTATGATTTCTCTTGTGTAGTAGGCGAGGCCAGGATTTGGTTTTAGATTTTTATAAGGTACAAACTGGGCTTTTGCATTTTCAAGTAGAGTTTTCAAGTTCAACCAGTAAGTAGCAACATCACCGGCAGAGGAGCTCCAGGTGCTGAATGCATCGCGTAAGAAGAGATTGATACCTATGATGTCTGTCTTCTTGTACCGCCAGATTGTCTTTGATTTCCGTGGTAATGCTCGACGGGAAGGTAGATTGACTTCGATTCGAGTAATGTTGTGATCACTGATAGGCTGTTCGATACTGCTAGATAACCAGATTTCAGGAGGACTGACCAAAAAAATATCCAGTAAGTTGTGTTCTCTTGTGGGTTGATCAATAACTTGGATCATCCAAGAGTTCATTAATGGCTAGTTGAAAAGACTTATGGGATGGAGGTTGGTCAGCCTGCCATACAATGTCAGTGAGGTTGAGGTTGCCACCAATGATAAAAGGATAAATACGTGCATCTTAACATTGGGACAATGAGTGAAGGTGAGAGTCGAGAGACTTGATGAATAGTAGCGGGTCTAGGGCACGGTAGGAAGCAATCACTCTGATGTCCTGTCCATTGTTTCCCTTAATGGTTATGCAAGACATTTCATATTTATAGTCCGTCAAAAGAGTCTTACATTCATTCTACCACGGTAACCGGTGGATTCTTATTGTTTGACTGGCAAGTGTTATGTTGTTGTTGTGTGTTAAGTTGCCCACAACTTTTTTTGGCATAAATACAATTTGAGTTGGTTTCCCTCATTACCTTTCAGCTGTCGAATTACTTTCGAAATGCTCACCATTGCTATTGATAGTTTACATTGTTGCACATATTTACGTTATAATTTGCTATGATGCACTTGTCAATGGAGAATTGTAGGTGTGAAAATCAAATCAAATCAATAAGAGAGTTAGACAAGGTCGATAATGAGCTTGACAGTTGATGGTCGATGAGTCGAACACACAAATTTTAGTACAAACCTGGCCATGATATCACTAATACGTCATCACAGCAAATTTGTTGGCCGGCAAAAGTTCAACTTCAACCAACTAACAAGGTCACACTCGACGGCAAACGGAGTGATTCTGTGATTGAATGACGGCTTTTGACGGCCAGAAAAATTTGTACAGCCGTGGCTCTATGAACGAGGCTTTATAGTCTATAATAGCGTATAATTTTGAATAAGAAGAGCACTTTTTCATTGTATTTTGAATTCACAAATTTTCATTTGCTGAGCAAGCAAAGATTTCCTTCTCACTTACTGTAACAAATCAGGGCTAATTTTTTATGTGTGTGGCATACAATCTATGTTCACACATACGGGTATTGGACATTTAAGCAACCAAACCATCAATCCTCATCAATATCATAATATATAAATATATTTAAAATTATATTTGTTACTCATTTTGTTGTAGATATCAAGATACTTCAAATATTACTCCATTGGTATTTGTACTAAGTACGGGTTCAGACCCGTTTGGGGCGTTTCAGAGATTTGCTGCAGACAAGGGATGCCGGGATAAGATCCAGTCAATCTCTCTCGGACAAGGTCAAGGACCTGTGGCTGAGAAACTACTCCTTAATGGTCAGGAAAGAGGCGACTGGGTATTCTTGCAGGTAGTACTACTTATTCACTCATTACGATTGCATTTAATACACATATTGAATAATGATCCTATATATTTTTTTACTCACCAGAACTACTGCTTGTTTATATGTAATAACTATAAATTATATCATAATGACTCGAAATTTAACGTTGATCGCTTCACCATTACTGGGAAATTGCCCCGTATCCGTTGTAAGTTGAGCAAGATTTTCATCCAGAATGTACTTTCAAGGTGTATAAATATATATATATATATATATATATATATATATATATATATATATATATATATATATATATATATATATATATATATATATATATATATATATATATATATATATATATATATATATATATATATATATATATATATATATATATATATATATATATATATATATATATATATATATATATATATATATATATATATATATATATATATATATATATATATATATATATATATATATATATATATATATATATATATATATATATATATATATATATATATATATATATATATATATATATATATATATATATATATATATATATATATATATATATATATATATATATATATATATATATATATATATATATATATATATATATATATATATATATATATATATATATATATATATATATATATATATATATATATATATATATATATATATATATATATATATATATATATATATATTTATATATATATATATATATATATATATATATATATATATATATATATATATATATCCATCCGGCCATTCTGCACGCGATATGCAGCGGTGCAACGAAAAAGTAGACCAGAGCTAAACTTACAAGTGCAATCAAATCCCGCACCATCCTGCAGCTGTTGCTGATTGGCTAATGATTGAAAATGCTGTCAACATAAAAAATATTTATATGAGGCCAGCTTTAGAGACGGATAACAGTTGAATACATTCTATGAGAGTTGAAATTTCCAGTCTAAGCATACCATTGAATTAAGTATACTTAAACAATCTACCATGCAGCATTTATGTATATACTTGTACCCAAGAGAAGCGAATGCTCCAATCAACCTTCCCGTGCGCTTCATCTCGCTTACATTAATGCTTACACTGTAACTCTACCAGTGGTAACACTGGTTTCATAATTACATCAGAGTAGAAAGTAAACATGGTTAAAGAGTAAACAGTTCAATTTTTTGTCAAATCTCTGTTTGTCTGTTCTAGAATTGTCATTTAGCCACATCATGGATGTTATCTATGGAACGCCTAATTCTCAAGCTGACTGAATCATCAACTACGGTTCACAAAGATTTCCGACTTTTTCTTAGTTCGATGCCGTCTAATAATTTCCCTGTCTCTGTCTTGCAAAACTCTGTGAAAGTCACTAATGAACCGCCAAAAGGACTAAAAGCAAATATAAAACGAGCATTCCTTGAAATGCTAGAAGATTTCTTTGAAGACCATCGTACGTTTCGTTTGTACAGTAAAATTATTGGTGTTTAAGTAATTAGTACCATTACCTCATTTTTTAAGCATCACAGTACCTATAAATATGAATCCAATGAACATTACCTAATTAACTTCAACTTCAACACAATAAAGCCTATCTTGAACTCTTACCATAGTCATAACAAACAAAAGTATTTTATGTATTTCAATTTATTCAGTCATTCTTTTTTTTATTTCAGCTCTTGGTGAAAATTGGAGAAAAATGATATTTGGCATTTGTTTCTTTCACGCTGTTATTCAAGAACGCAAGAAGTTTGGCCCCCTCGGCTGGAACATAACATATGAGTTCAATGATAGTGATCGTGAATGTGCTCTTAATACGTTGAAGATGTTTTGTGCCGAGGGTACTATCCCATGGGATGCTCTAGAGTACATTACTGGTAGGCCTATATAACATTCTCCACACATTACTTATACTTACACGTTATTTACTTACAGATCTGTGGTTCAGTCTGTTTGCTATAAGATCATCCTTGCAACTAGGTACCATACCTGAAAGTTTCACTTATATTGTTGTCAATTAGGATGAGATCCAACAACTGATTCTCATGGCTCCCACTCACTTTAAGGGGACATTGAAAGGTATTTCTCAGAATTTTGGATTGTTTCCCCTAGACTGATGGTGTAATGTTTTATCATTCGGATGCTGCAAGAATCACCAAATTATTCGAAGTGGTTCTAACCATATTATTTTTCACATTTAACACTTTGTAATCCCACTTCCCATAAATCAGTGCAATTAACTTTTGCTGTGCTAATATTTTCTAATGCAGTTATTTCAAAATATTATTCTTTCGATCCCCGGTAGAAAAATCTCTGAAACTATTGACGATGATCACTCAACATTTTCAACACATGTAGATAATAAGTATGCCATCTTATATGTAGAGATTTTTTTGCATCTATGAGAAATAAAATCGAAAGTAAAAATTTGCGTATGTCTATAAATGTGGTATTTTTTGACACTTTTCAAAAGAAATATAAATACAAGCAGAATTTTTTTCTTTTCACAAAAATTCTCATTACATTTTTACAACGGTCTTATTCAAGAGGCTACTTTACATCTCACAACCCATGAGTAAAACCTGCAGGGAACGAACAAAACAGGACAAAAAGCGCCAATGCAGGCCTTTAGCTCCCAACACATGGTGGGTAAATGGTAGGACCAGTCTAATTCTTTTTGCAATAAAACAACAATGAGTATATTTGTGCTTCTACGTTCACTAAAAATAATAATTCTATGTTATATTTCTCTGAAAAAATCGTAAAAACAATGAAAAACAGGTAGAAACATGTTGATTTTTGACAATTATTTTGAAAGGGTTGAAAACATACCATAAACTCTTCGTACAAGCACATATTGAATACTAGTGATCATTTAACCGAAAACTGTAAGTTGATACGTTGATTGGTTTTCCGTTGCCAACTTGGGCCCCGAACGTCTGCAATCATGCTGGTAGGCAAGATGTAAAGAGGCCTCTTAACCACTGTGAAAATTTTGTGTATGCAACTTCCATAGGTGGTGAGAAACAAGTACCAAAAAAGTGCACATTCAACATTGTCGGTATGGGACTTCCAATGTCCCCTTAATTGCAACCAGATCAAATCATCAAAACCGGATTCCTCAATTGCTTTTTTTTTTACGAAATTTCTACTTCTCCAATTCGACTTTAGTCACCTTTGAATAGTGAGCAAAGTAAAGCTTTGCCATGTGTCAATACTACATGTGAGAAACCATTGGTAGGGCCCTTATGATCGTACATCAACATGTGTACTGGACACTATCGCAGTGTGACCCACTCTTATTGATGCTTATAGCCATTCCAAAACTGATAATTGGTCGGAGCAATTCTCTTTCGTCAACATCAGTTCACACAGAAGAGTCAAACCATTCAGTCGTATGAAAGATATAGAGCTCTAAACACGCTTGTCTAGTTAGCTATGTTCTTTACCTGGCTTTGTTCTGATACCCATTATTATTATATATTGATCACTCGATACACAATTATATTGATACACAATAATTCACTCGGTGTTGAACCGGCTAAGGCCATCAGGTGCTTAATTTTTGATAGCTACATTTACAACCTCATGTCATCCCTATTTTCAATATTATCATAATAATAGGAATATATTCCCGTTCGTTCTTTCTTAGTTCCATTGTTGTCAACTACAAAAGTGACACTAGCACTCTCCAACACATCAACGATGTGCCTTTGTCTAAATAATTACAATACCAATTCTTAATCATTTCTTGTTAACTTGCTGTGGCAGGTGAGATCACATATGGAGGTAGAGTGACAGACTACTGGGATTTACGATGTTTGAAGACAATCCTACAGGGTTTCTTTGCCGCTCGGACATTAACTCAAGGTAATCTATGCTAGAACAACAATTGTAGTCTTCAAGTTGGATAAATCATGGTCATACTTCCCTCAAATTAATTTCAATTTATTTTTTCTCGTCACAGATTTTAAATACTCCAAGTCCGGGGTGTATTATTGTCCTGAGTCTCCGGATTGCTGTATGTTGCAGCAGTACAGACAATTCCTTGAAACGCTGCCAATAATAGAAGAGCCTGAAATTTTTGGAATGCATGAAAATGCAAATATTGCTTATCAGGTATGTTGACTACTTTGACAAAGTTGAAACAAAACTACGAATTGTTTCTGTGTGATCAAGTGAAAAATGATGTTGCTGGCTTTTACAAAGGCCAACTTGTTTACAAGGTGTTACTTGTTTACTTGGTTACTTTGTTTATCAATTTAGTGTTTACAAAATTAATGGCAGAATATCTATTCTTTTCGGCATGATTAAAATCAAAGCTAAGGACACAGCTTTGATTCTCCATTTGAGAGACCGTCACCATTGCCATTGTTTGCTTTATTATAAATTTAACCTCCGTAAAAAATACAACTTGGTGCATAGGCTCTACAGTGCACAAAGTAGACTCAGCAAATAATTTTTATTAGGGATCATTAGAATTATTTTTTATGAATATTACCAACAATATCAATATTTTAATGATATTTGATATATTTTGAATATTGGTCAGAATAGGCTATATCAAACTCTTTAATTAACAATCAATTGTTTGAGTTGTCACAATTGCAAAACTTCTAGCAGCAGCTTATTGTTTCAGTTATTTACAACAATTTGGATCAATGTTGATCCTTGTCACGATATTGAATTTATTGATTATGTATTGAATATTCCAAGTCAATACAGTATCAAACCAAAAATAATAAATATAGTCCTTAAATATTGTATTCAAACAGCAACAGTAGTTTTTAGGCTACCGTTATTCGCGCGCGGCGCGCGCCCCCAAGGACACAGAAGCTATTCGTGCGCCCGGCGCGCCCCCAGTGGGTTAATTCTTAATCGCGCGCCAACAGAGCGCGTCCCCAGTGACTTGAATGTTATTCGCGAACTGACCCTGCGCGCCCCCAAGGAGACAGGAGTTATTCGTGCGCTACTGGCGCGCCCCCAGTGGGTTAATTCTTAATCGCGCGCCAACAGAGCGCGTCCCCAGTGACTTGAATGTTATTCGCGAACTGACCCTGCGCGCCCCCAAGGAGACAGAAGTTATTCGTGCGCTACTGGCGCGTCCCCAGTGGCCTAGTGCTTAATCGCGCGCCACCAGTAGCGTGAATGTTATTCGCGCGCTAATGACATAACCTCATTTTCTTATACACGATTTAGCTGATTAAGTAGTAGTAGTAGTAGTATTTATCTTTATTTAGCATTAGCTATAATTCATACATTACATCAGTCATTACAGTCATAACAAAATTATACCTAATTATCTACAGTCTATATTAATTAATATTCATAATTTTAATTTTAATACACCTCTTAGTAGGGGAGCAAGCTGCCTGTTTTTATCTCCCATAGGATTTTCGTGAAAGAGTATAGCAGTAAACGGGATTCTATTAGGATATACCATACGAGTATTTACCCTCTTCCTGGCATTTTGCCAGGTGGCGTCGGTGGCGTCGGTGGCGTCGCGACGCTTTCATGCACTTTGAACTCTAACCACCCCTTTAACTTTCGAACGGCCAACTCCACAGAAACGTTTTGTCGATAATAATTGTAGATAATGAATGGGCGAACAATTTGGTCATCTTTCATCACTCTTTATCACAATTTTATCAGTGTCGAGAGCGTCGCGACGGCTTTTTAACGTTTATTTGATGATATCTTCTGAACGCTCTGTATCCGCCGCGCGAATAAGGAATAAACGCTTGGGCGCGCGCTCCAATGCCGCGCGAATAAGAAACAGCCACTTGGGCGCGCGCTCCAATGCCGCGCGAATAAGAAACAGCCACTTGCGGGCGCGCTCTGTCTCCGCCGCGCGAATAAGGAATAGACGCTTGAGCGCGCGCTCTGTTGCCGCGCGAATAAGAAACGGCCACTTGCGGGCGCGCTCTGTCTCCGCCGCGCGGATAAGGAATAGACGCTTGGGTGAGCGCTCTGTTGCCGCGCGAATAAGGAATATACCCTTGGGCGCGCACTCTGTTGCCGCGCGAATAAGGAATATACGCTTGGGAGCGCGCTCTGTAGCCGCGCGAATAAGGAATAGACGTTTGGGGGCGCGCTGAGCGCGCGAATAACGACTTCGTAGTTTTTATTGTTTTTACATTATAATTGTCAAGTGTTCTCTATTTCCTGTAATTTTTTTTCTAGATTAAAGAGACTCAGTCTGTGTTGATAACAATTATGGATGTACAACCAAGAGAGGCTGGTGGCTCTGAGGGTAAATCCAGTGACGAGATTGTCTTTGAGACAGCGCAGGCTATTTTAGATTCAGTCAAAACTAAGCTGAATCTAGATGATGTATTACCAGCTCTAGTGAAGGTAAAGTTCTTATTTAGACATTCTTATGATGCTAGTCATAGTACGTGTACCATAATTTGTTAATTGACCAAAGATATAAAATCTATAAAGGAAACTAGTCCGAGTAGTTGGAAACTAGTTAGTTAGCTTGCCATCAGCGAAGGTGGTGGATCAACACACCTGACTGTTAGTGCAAATTGATAGGAGAGACGATTGATCAGAGCCTTCATTATTGCTGACCATAAGTCTGATATGAAACTGGGAACAAACTATTACATTATTACTTTCTGGTTTCCAGCGCGATTCCAGAAGCCGCCTTCCCTCGCTAACTACCGTACTTCTTCAAGAAGCTGATCGATTCAATCGACTTCTCAAACGACTTCATACATCTCTAGATACCCTGCAGAAAGCCATCAAGGGTCTTGTTGTGATGTCTGAAGCATTGGAAGAGGTCTTCAAGGCCTTCATAAATAACCAGGTAGCACTGGGTTTGGTTGTTTAGCATTATTTTCCAAGCTTCTATCTACCTCTTGACCATATAACTTTTTTGGGGGAAGATGATCAACTATTATTCTAATAATTATTCAATTTTAGCATAGAGCCTACATAGTAACATTCTGACATCTTGGCATCATACCCATTCACGTATCTACATAAAATTGAAACATAATATATTGCCATATCCCAGTATCAAAATATGCCGCATTCATTGTATGTTTGGAAGTCACATAATATGGATATGATATTGAGCACTATCATGCTTCATGTCAGTGAAATAGAAATGTCCATTTCTAAGGCCCATGTTTGTAAGGTTAACAATTCAAATGTATACAATGTACATATCCCACCCTATGACATATGTACACCCCCATGTCCCACCCTATGTACATACCCTGGGGTATTGTACCCAGGGTACAAAACACTGCCAGGTAAAAACTTGAAGCCAAGATCTGAAATAATTTAGCAACTACAAAAACTTCTTCAAATATAAGGTGTGAAATCAAAACTGTATGCCAAATGCAACTTCTGAATTATTCATCAATACGGCCTGGAAAATATCAGGAAACACTTGACTCATTGCCCCCCAGTCCATGTATCTATTTCAAAATATTGTTCCCCATCAACTAGGTGACATTTAGTGGGTATAGTATACTGTATACAGTGTAGGGTAAGTTCCTCAAATAAAGGAACTAGTTCCTTACTCGATCCAAAGGAGAACTAGTTACCGTTACAGTTCCTCAGAAAAAGAAGGAACTCAAAAGTTCCCCCAATAATTATGTTTCTATACGTTCTTTTGAAAGTTACCGATGTACAGATTTTTATTCGAATTTGTAAGAATATTTTCATGAGTTTTAAAATGTTCCGAAGCCAAAGATTTCCACTGTGTCCATCCCCCCACTCCCATCTTCGAACAGTAATTTATCATAATCAATTCAATAATTATTCGATCATCATTGTTAAAAACTATCACAACACTGAGCACGGTCAAGATGGAACACTAAAGTGGGATGGGCCTCTTTTGTTTACACACATCTCCCTATAGTACGCGTCTTGAAAATAATCTCATTCTCATTGGCTATTGGTGATGTCACTAGGTACTAGGTAGTGATGATTTTCTATGATTACCTTAAATCGATTAATTAAATTAATTGAATTGATCACCCATCACAAGATATTACAAAATAGCTTGAAAATATAATTTTGTTCAAAAGAAGCTGTGATTTTTCATTGCAAAATGTTTGTGAGTTTCATTTCAGGAAAGCCGTGATTTTCTTTTGATAATTTATTGAATGAATGTGTGATTTTTTGAAGAAATTCAGTGTATTTGTGATGTCACCGACTGCTTCCCACTGTCCGCATCTAGATCATACAACAGAAAATCAACATTTGTACTTTTATGAATATGTCCTGAAAGTTTCAGCTCAAGAGAGTGGGTATAGTTTTAGCCCCAAGTAATCTATGGGAGGTGTCTTATTTCTTTCTACTTTCTCCTCGTTAATCTTATGAGACTTTTTGAAAAAATGTAAGTTCTATGATATTACCGACGGTCTCCTATTATTCACATCAACTTCATATTACCATGGACTTATAATAGCTATATTTTGTAACTTTTCATAAGCTCCACTGTTAATACCTGGAAGTAATAATAGTCATGACATGAAAGAAACGTCTCGACCGGTCGTTACTCTATTATGGTCACATCTTAAAAAGTAATACCTCGGTAGCCTAGTGGGAGAGCACCTGACCGGCAATCAGAAGATCCCGGTCGAGGCGTATCTTCTATGACATTCTAAATATCTCGATATTGGATCATATCCAGAAGTTCAATCATGATATTCACTTATTTATACATATACAGGGGCCCTTTATTTGTTTCATTTTAATTTTAGTTTTCTTCTTGATGTGTATGCCTCATTTTTTGAGCTCAGTTTCTGCTTGCCCATGCTTACAGATAATTTCTGTTCTATCACTAAAACACTTATCTAAAAACATTTATGTATCTAAGTGGATGCGTCCCTATAATTTTGAGGTTTCAGCACTAGCATTAGAGGAATCACTTATCAAATAAGCTACTGGTGTAGTAGTGTGCAATTTTGTAATCTGACCCAGTAAACAGAAAATGCTTCTTGATGTTGATTGCACTTGATGTGATTCCAGGTCCCTAAAATGTGGGCTTCAGTGGCATATCCGTCATTAAAAAGTTTGGGTAGTTGGATTCGAGATCTACAGCTACGGCTAGATATGGTTCAGGTAATTAAAATACTATAATCTTACTTCAAACCATAACTTGTTTTTGCCGAGTAAGCCAAAAACTAATATTGGCAAATATGCTAATTCACATACTGTGCACACTAGCTATGCATCGGGCATTGATTCAAGAGTCGATGCTTGAAGAGCTGATTATTTGGATCTCGATCTTGGTAGGCTTACAGTGACACAATAGAGCAATAGGGAGAACTGCTGAAGCAGAACTGTATGCCTACTAGAAAGAATCTATCACATCACCAGTCCATTTCATTTTAATCTTTTAATTGATTTTGACCTGCCTTTCCAGACATGGATTACATATGGTCCACCTGTGTCATACTGGATCTCCGGATTCTTCTTCCCTCAAGGTTTTCTAACAGGAACGCTCCAGACGCATGCTCGCAAGTATGATCTTCCGATCGATCAGTTGCTCTTCGAATTTGATGTGCTTCCCGAGTTTATTGATCAGGAGATCATTGAAATGAAACATATCGAATCAGAAGGGAGGGAGGTATGCTTGTGCTATCGTTTCTTCTTTTGTTAACTGTACAACACCTTGCAACATACGTGCATATTGTTATGTATTTCCTCTTCAGTAGACTTTAATAGTAGATGTTTCATTCAAAAGTCTCCAGTGTGTATTAAAATAAATGATGATATAAGGTATGTAAATATATTTTAAAAAAGATTTGTCATATGATATGACAACAGAATACAGTGGAACCTCATTTATACGTTTTTCAGGGGACCAGACTAAAAAAGTGTATTAACGTCAAAAACTTATTAATTAGATGAGCGTAGCGAAGTCTCCATCCCACTCTTATAGGGCTTTGTCTGTGTGTTTTTTTTTTTTGTAAGCACTCCACAGGTCGCAGGGGTTGACTGATCAACATGAAACTTTTTTTTACACGCAAACTCATCCAACTTAGAACTGTATAGTTTTTGGAATGAATCAGTCAGACCGATTTTGAGAAAAATCATCTCAAAGTTTTTGAAAACCCCATAAGATTTGGTTGGGCGGAAAATGTTGAAAAATAAAATCTCTCCAAATGGGATGAAATTCTCTCTAAATGTGTATACATAGATTTTACACATTATCACAATTTTGTATGCAATTCCAATCGGCCGTTTTGAAGAAAAAAAAATAATAAGTGATAATATTCATCAAATATAATTATCATAAAAATTGGGACAGAATTAAGTTGTCAAGATTCACTGCTTTCTAGATTCAAGAGTTGACCAACAATGAAGTATTTTGTATATGCGTCAAGGTGTGTAGAATACCCGAGTCAATGAAGTGGCAAGAGTAGAACTACTTTAACGACTTTTATAGCTTATTCAGATATCAAGGTGTGTAGAATACCAGAGTCGATAAAGTAGCAAGGGTAGAACTACTTCAAGGACTTTTAAACCTTATTCAGATATCTCGCTCATCTTACAACGCATATTTCACTTTTGACTAGTGAAACTATTCAACATATGGGTTGGACCAAAAAATAAAACTTATAAATGTAATAAATGTATAAACGAGAAACTTATAGCTGAGGTTCTACTGTATAATATTGAAATTGATTATTTTCGGTACCCTCCCATCTAGCTCAGTCAGCCAAAGCTCTGCAATGGAAACTGAAATTGATCCAGGCAGAGTTTCAACATCATCCATTCAAACCACACTCATACTTACCCACTGCCCACCTGATTCCTCTATTGATAATTCAAATCTTTTGTGATTTCATTTTACCTGTTGATCTTCTTTCAATGGATCTCTTAATAGCCTTAAAAATACATACTAATTATTTCCTTCAGTACTGATGATCTGATGTATTTGAAAATGTATAATAATGTTTATTATAGTGAAACCTCTATGCATTGTTCCTGGATCCATCGTTTTCTAGCTTGTATTACAGTGAAACCTCTATGCATCGTTCCTGGATCCATCGTTTAACTGCTTGTATCATTCATTTTTTCTCACACCACTCCCATATAATCAATGTTGAATTTTTCTGGATGGATTGTTATCCTTCCTGCATGGATGGTTTTATTTATCTGGTCCCTTGAAAAATGATGGATAGAGGTTTCACTGTAGTTTTGTGCTTGAATTCCGTAAAAAATTTAATTTATTCAGAGTAAATATTTATCCTTATTTTTCCTAATGAGTTATTCTAATGAGGGTTTTCAAATTTCAAAATTATTTCTCTTGAAACAGGTTTGACCGATTGGGCCTCAAAACTGAACAGTATCGAGTTAGATGATGAGTTGATAACATGTGTATGCCGAGTTTCATCCAATTTTTTCTTGTTCAATCTGTGAAGTATGAATAAAAAGTAAGAATATGGTGGATTGAGTCTTTGCTCATCTCATTACTCCTCTTATGTGTACACAATATTAAATTTTATGTGAGGAATAAAAAATCAACTTTTTTGCCAAGTGTTTGTAAGTGAAAAATGATACATTTCGATGAAGCACTGTTTATTATATATCAAGCTGGAGTTCTGAGTGATAAGTTCAAGTGTCCTAAGGAGTAGAAAAAATTACAAATGCACAATGAAGTGTTAACTAATAACTATTAAACCCATTGTTTTCAGAATCCAGAGATATATGGTTCATTGGATGCACCGACAGATGGAGTTCTGATCCACGGCTTGTTTCTGGATGCAGGACGATGGGACTTGAATAAAGAGATCCTTGCTGATCCAAACCCAGGTATTACTTACCTAGAGTAAAGTCACGTAATTAAAATCAATCTTTAAAATTTGAATTTAAATTTAAATTAACCTTTAAATCAAACACTTACCTTAAGTGAACAGATACAATGAATAGTTAGATGGACGTGGTAGTCGTTTTTTGCAAAAATATCAATTTTTGATAATAAATTTGAGTTGGTATTACAGTATCAAAATAATCTAAAACTACAGATTTATAATATCTATGTGATGATATTAAAACTATCAAATCCATTAGCCCTATACAAGCATAATACGAGTATATACGGAACCGATCATTTACTCTCCCTACCTTTGAGATATCAAAATTGTAATGTAACAAATGCACAAATCTAGTTGAATACATACCTGTCAATATGAATTTCAACCATAAACTATTTCCCTGTCATTAGCACTTGCACATTCACAGGAGTAGACCTATATACATAAAAGACAAACAACAATTCTTCTCATGTTTTCGTCTTTGTGCAGTAAATTACGCATCATTTTAAAACCATCTCTTTTACAGTTTAGATAGTATTTATAAATTTATCCTTTTGGTAACTGTTGGCAATTATTTACACTACCAATAGGTGAGATGAACCCGCAGATGCCAGTCATGCTTTTAACACCAGTAACAAAACTGATGGAGTCAAAACTGCGTTATCTGTCGCCTTTGTACAAAACATCGGTGCGAGCTGGAACCCTCTCCACCACCGGCCACAGTACCAACTTCGTAGTCACCGTTCTGATTCCAACGTCAGAGCCTCAAAGCTATTGGATCCTGAAAGGAACTGCTCTACTAACTCAGATTACAGATTGAATGTACACCATCAAAAATATAGGTTCAGAAGAGTGTCAGTCATTTGACTCTAACCTGTGTGTCATACTTGTGAAATATATTACATTTTTTATATAAAATGTCCATAATTATTAGAGCTAGGTTAGTTATGCAACAAGAAAACCTGAAACACACAACCAGACGTGCCAAATTAGCATGCAGCTATAATGCAGAACACACATGTGTAGTAGCAAGATGCAAATATACAAGTTTTGGGTACTTGACATGAAGAAATATGCAATTTTTCTACAAGTTTGTGTGTTTTGTGTGTCTTTTCAGCTCACTATTTAAATAATCAAAATGTGTCTATTGCGCCTATGTGCGTATCAGACCCCGTTGTTTCTCGTAGCATAATTATGGCCATAATAGCTATAACCACAATCAATTCCAGATTTTTTGCATCTGACTGTGATCTACTAGAAATTGTAGGTTTTTGAAAACAGAAAAAGATTGTTCAACATTGCACGAACAAATTATAAATTAACACATCCTTATTCTTACCATCCTTATCTATCCTTATTCTATCAGGGCAAACTTAGTAAGCAGAGCTTGGGCCTACCCAGAGAAAATGGCATAATAATGAGAAATAAAGATCTGAGAAAAAAAATGAATAAAAACTAGGCAAACACAGCATATGCGTCGTAAGATGAGCGAAATATTTATACTACGCGAACCCAGTATATTTTTGGTGAGATGAGCTTTATGGAAATCTAGAATTAAAAATATTCTGTCAACTCAATCTACATCTACAGACCGTGGATTACTCCAAACATTTGAAAACTCTACCTGCTGCCTGTTGATAAATTGCAACATGTGGTTTTGCTTGATGTCATTCTGTATTTTTTTCATATTAATCACACATCAATTTTGTTTTTTCCGATCATTTCAATAAATGTAGAATGTTTCTCAATGATAAAATGCAATGATGTTTTTCTATGTTATTTGGCCATGCTATTCAACCCAATTACTGAAATCACACGGCCGAAACAGGGACGATTGAGTTTTAAGGGACGAAACACGGCCGATTCACGGATGTACATAGAGAGGGAAACAGACTGCAGAAAGGTGCGGTTGCATAGCGCCCAAACAGGGCCGAATCACGGCCGCAAACTGGATGAGATTGAACGGTCGAAACAGGGCCGAAACACGGCCAATTCAAGGACTTTTCACGGACAATATAGCAACCACATTTCTGTCTCTCCAAGGGACAAAACACAGACAATTCAGGGACTTTTTACGTACTTTTCAAGGCCGAAACACGGCAGATCCAAGGACTTTTTAGAGACTTTGTTTTCTGTTTCTGGAATCGATTGGAGTCGACCGTTATTGTGTTAGAAGTACATATCGCCTCGGGCACAAAGAATGTAGCCTACCTTATAACAAGAAGCAAGGGGTTGAATTGGGGGGAATGGGCCTAGCCAGTTTTTACCTGTCACACCACACATTCCATTGCTGCATTCAGTGTCCAGTCTATCACTTGTACTGTTGAGTTAACATTGATATGAGGAGTGCAATGAAGACTCCACAACGAATTTGCAAAAACTGTTCGACAATTCATTAGGGGGGTGGATTAAGTGATTCTACAATCAAATGGCATAGTCCTCACTGTCGTAAGACTCGAGAGAATTCTTTGCTAATTGCGGCCAAAAAGATAACAGATACGGGTTCAGAAAACTACTTTGCCGTGTATAAAAGTATCTTGTTTTGAATGTTATTTGTCCCTACTTGGGCTGTGTTTTGCCCCTACTCTACGGGTTGATTGACCTTTTATAACTCTAATTATATGTAGCCCAATTCATCATTGAATTAACTGTTGAATAACGCCACGTTCATGAGACGTATGTGGAAAGAGAATTTTTTTTTTAGGTTTAGATGAGCGGCTAGATTTATTTTTTTTTTCATGCGTCTCATGAATACGGCGTGATTCAATAATTAATTCAATGATGAATTGGGCTACATATAATCAGAGTTATGAAAGGTCAATTAACCCGTAGAGTAGGGGCAATACACGGCCCACGTAGGGACAAATAACGGCCGAAACAGAGACTTTTCACGGGCGAAACAGATACATTTCCCGGCCGAAACAGAGACGTTTCACGGCCGAAACAGAGACATTTCAGGGCCGAAACAGTGGTGGTTTCTGTCCCAAACGACCTGTGTTTTGGCTCTGTTTCGGCCGGCCGAAACAGAGCCGAAACAGAGACTTTTTAGAGACTTTTCACGGACAAAATAGAGACATTTCAGGGACGAAATTTGCCGTCTAATTTCAGTTGGGAATACAGTAATAAAAATACATAATGTTTCGAAACAAAATATATCTCGTCTTGTGTTGCAATTATACCAGAATAGAATTTGAAGAAACTACACCTATGTAACATTCTATAGAAGCGTAGTCAACACTGAGTGCAGGCGTACTCAAAACCAGGGTGAACAAGTTTGGTCTCGAAGTTTTGGTATGGTGCAATATTCGGAGGAGTTAAAGGAAGACACTCGGGATGAGCAGTCGACAATGAATGGACGGATGTGTCGCAACAATAAAAAAACAGAGGAGGGATACTTTTGGAAGGTTCTTGAGGGAATCTGGCAAGAACTATGACGGAGATAGCTGAGCAAAATAAACAAAGTCGCTCAAGAGAGGCACAGTCCCAACCAGACTGTTGAGGCAGTTGAAGACGCGTGATCATGCTAGGTAGAATTCTGAAGAGAGGAACAAATGAAAGAAGGCGATAGACTTGGAAAGTCGGCGTTCCGAAGAGGTGCAGAAGTAATTTATCGTCAATTGTTGAAGAAATGTTCAACGATCGCTGGGGCCATTATTAAATTCGGCTGGCGAATTCCGTCGACCGCTGTCTACACGTCGTATGAGTGGAGTACCGTCCGGATGGAAGGAAACCGCTACGTGGAACGTCATGTCGAGACAAGTAAATCAGTATCGTAATATTGTATTGAATATTGTATTTACCTATTATTATCATTATTCATTCAGTTTTCACAGTTCTGGTTAATCACATATGACGCTAATATAGATTTTTCTTTCATCAAAATAAATATACTTTACTCAAATAATAATTATTATTGTCATTATCATTTGTATTATGTATATGTTTGTCTGCTGAATTTATTATTTGTCAATGTCTATTAGCTAGCCCACACACAAGGTATCATCCTTATGCGGAATTCACGCATCTAAATGTTTATTATTATTTTGTATTTTTGTATTATATTTCTCACTCATGTTATGTGTGAATAAAATGCATATCAAATTGAATTGATTGATTATAATTGGGAAAGTCATTCTTATGTAATAGTGCACAGTGTATAATTCAACATTTAAACATTAAAGTTTACATGACGTAGTGTCATAAAGCGCTCATTTTCATTTTTTACATGTTAAATTAATTAATAAATCAATGATTAGAATATACTTTTCTGTATCATTGGGAAACCTTTTCATTATAAATAGCATTGAAACACAGTTCTGTATTTAACTCATTATCTGTTTACAACAACAGCTAACTATCACTTTTACCAAGAAGACTATATTCTATAGGAATAACATATTATTGTGCTTTATATTTACATAAACCTACCCTTCGTTCTGTATAAACTTGAGTCATCACATTCAATAAGCATTTAACTCATTATCTGTTTTAAAGTAAATAGTTAATCACCTTTATCAAGAATACTGTACTAGCAATAACATATTACGTATTATACTTTGTAGAGCATACCCCTTGTTTGTATAACTTGACTAACAAGATTCACCCTTGATTTTATTTACAATAACTATTATCCATCTCATAAATGTATTACTGTTTTCATTTTAACAAAACTAGAATCATCAACCATTTTTGGGTCAGTTCGACTCACAGACCGGTGCTCTCCACCGTCGGTGCGTCTCGGGTCTCTTGGTTTTCTCCATAAGAACTTACAAAGTATCAAATTCATGTTATCATTTATTATCTCTATTTTTATGTTAACGATTATGAATGTGAATAATATATATACCATTGAGACAAATTCGTAACTCTCCGAAATTTCACTATATTTTTGGTAACCTATTTTCCACCAATTTAATATTTCCTCTCTTTTCCTTGTTGATAATTAAATTCCCAGCTTACTGCTTGGGCGTTCCCACGTTTCCTTCGAATTCCGACCCGCTCTTTGTAATTATGTAATTTTGTAATTGGTGACAGCAACGCTATTATTGTGAACATTCAAATTGATTGAACTATCATTGATTTATCTTTCTCATTATAACAGGGTCATAATAATCTATCAATTTTATCAATCAATCTCAACTCTAGTACTGTTTGGCTAACAGGAATTGTGGTATAATAAATATACTCTCTTGGACATGTCAAATTTATAATATCTCATGTAACAATTTTTCTTAGGATGCACTAATTTTTACTTACGTTGAAATGTAAAGTTTGGTTAGTATACAGTAAACGATTTAAATTTTATTAGAGTTTTCCATTCAATTCCTACCGATATTAATACTACGATATAATTCTAATTGTTGATAAGTAAAAAAAGCCTAAACTTCTTAATTCAACATTATCTATTGAATTTGGGGACTTTTGACAGTAACAAACATTGCTTCCTTTGTTCTTTTCAAAAATGTATATAGTGCAACCTGTAGCTTGTTTTTAATGCGGCCACCTTCAACACCTCTTAAGGGGACCCAGACCTTGTATGCTTGACAATGTTAATTTACACAGCTTTAGGTATCTTCTTCTCAGCCATAGTATATTCAAATATTTTTTTTTTTATCTTGTCAATTGCACTCATCACCAGACTTTAACAGCAGGATTTTTTTTTTCGATATTATGATTTTTTGAAATATTTACGACTTTCTTTAGGATTTACTACATTTTGTAACTAGAAAATAATTGTAAAATATTCAATACATTTTCTATCAAAATTTCTCCGTGTTAAAGTTTGTGAAATATGTGTATGAACATGCTGTGAATTTTTTTTTCTATGGGGCCAATCCTTGAGAAAAGATAATTTCATGGTTGAAAACAACATTCTGAAATAAATGCGATTAAAAAAAAAAGATGCTATTTGCCTAGACCTTGAATTCTGTATCATTATTGTGGTGAAAATTCACAAGAATATTCAAACACTTCTGAATTTACAGCCTTTGACATTTCTAAAATCTCAATTCATAACTTTTGTCCAGTTGCACCGATATAAGAAGTGAAACTTTCGTTTTATAAAACCGCAAAATTTGGAATATTGAAAAAGTTATGATTTTTTTCATTCTCATGCAAATTTCAACCCGACTAAACCACAAAATCAGCAGTTTCTACAGAAAAAAACAGCGCGGACTTATTTGATAATAATTCCTGTTCCTGTAGCAAAGACATTAGTATAGTATATACCTACTGACCTGAAGTATCAACAGCATGTACAAACGAATTATATTGCAGTATTCACCACACTCCAATTTAAAAAAAATTAAAAAAGATGAAATGTCAGGTCTGGGTCTTATCTCCTTAATCCTGATGTTCAATCAAATGTATATTTTTCACTCGCTTTCTTCTTTATTTCTGATCCGATTATCGTAAAAATCACTGAAAATATGTATGATAGTTTTTTATATATTCAGTAGAAATTTGAGAGCTTATCGTAGGATTTTTGTTTTTCAATTTTTTTCCCCAGGGTTATTCTCATGGGGATTTTCCATTTATTTTGTAAACCATCTAACCAATTATTATGAAAAACAATCCCAACTAATTCTGGTATGACACCAATGTTGAAAGAAAGTTTCATGTTGATAGTATTTTTTCCTGACATGTATGCCGCGTTCAAAAAAAACAACAACATTAAAAGGAAGCCCGATTTTTTTCAGTATATGAAATGGAAGTCTCCGCTACGCTTATCTAATGAAGTATAAAAGAAACCTGCACATACCTCGACGCATTAGATGAGCGGTAGCGAAGACTTCAATCCCTGTCTTAGAGAGAGAGTTTTGTCTGTTTTTTTTTTTTTTGTAAGCACTGCAGCACAGGTCGCACAGTTCAACTGATCAACATGAAACTTTTCTGTACACACAGGCTTATCCAACTTGGAACTGTATAGTTATTGGGTCAAATAGGTTGTACCATTTTTGAAAATAGACCTCCACTCCTATACTAGAAAAATCAAATGTAGACCTACACTTTGAAAAATATCACGGAAATAAAAAAAAGGGTTAGAAATAAGAAGATAGAAAAAATCAAAGGAAAATGAGAAAATTCACAAAAAATACAGAAAATCAAGATTTTGGTTTTAAATCACGAGAAATAAAAAAAATACGAACATTCAAATGAATTGGAAAAAGAACAAACAACTAAGAGCATGTCGCGAAAATCACGAAAAATCATGAGAAACCCAGAAAAAGTCACGAAAAAACAAAAAAAAGTGTAAAGAAACGAAAAAAATTGGAAAAATCACGAAAAAAAAATCACGTTTCAATTATTTATCAATCGTTTCAATAATAAATAATATTCTCAAAAACGATTGGCATATTATACTGTGTAATGTGTGCATGGAGAGCAAAAAGCCAACCTTATTATCATATAAATTTATTTATATCTATTATTATTAATTAATATTATACTATAATATATATATTCGTGAGCTATGCTTATAAATACAGAGGTGAAAATAATAGTAATGATAATTCTAGCCATGCGTATAAACAGTTGTACCCCCCCCCCCCCCCCCCTCCTCCCACTCCTACTGGAGATAAATCTTATTTCTTTATTTCAATTATTTTCCAGACCTAACTCAAATATAATAAATAGCTCTTTAGTGATAAAATGTTTGGGAATAACAACTTGAACAGAAACCAGATATATTTAAAATTCTTTGTGCTTTTAAGTTTTAATGTCTTAGTGTACAAGAAAAATAAATACAAGTGTAGAACAAAGTGTGTCTTTGGACATACTAGTGTGCTTCCAGACTTGTCTCAAGACATACACTAGTGTGTTAGCAAGCCTCTCCGTTTATTTAAATATTATTTCATATAGATAACGTTCACTACAGGTTTGAAATTGCAGTTTATTGGATAACACGTTCTTGTTGAACATTAAACGGTTTGCAGAGATTAATAATTGAAGTACTAAAAAAATATGCATTCATTATGGTACCGTACATTGTATGGACGTACCAAGTTCTAACCACACATCATATTTTACTTCAAAAGACAATGTGCAGATGTAAAAAACCAATATGGTGGGATAGGGGTACTTAGGGAACTTGCCACCGCGCATTTATGTGCATTTGCAAGAGTCAAATAATAATAATAATAATATATAGTTCGAATGATATTTACAATTATAATGATGATGATAGTAATGGTATAATAATACAATAAATCTAACTTGGCATCAGTTATAGGCTATAATCAACACATTTATGAAATTAAGAAAGTAACAGAACTAGACCTCCCACAACAGCATCAATATGTGCCCCCCCCCCCCCCCCCCTCTCTCATACCCAATGCCAAATACACAATGAGAAAAATGATTCTAAGATGCATCAGAAAACTATGTCTTACATGATTCTACCTCCGAATAGAATAATGGTGCTTTGTTTAGAGGGTTCATGCACGGTGATTATACACAGAGATTTTTATCTTTACTACTTCTCCATGTTCACGAACCAGTGTCATTGAGTGAAAAAGTATATCAATTCCAGGATAATTTCATGCTTTTTAATAAATATGACATCATATTTTTGTGAGTTCAATTAGTTTTGAGATGATACGTCAATGAATTTTATCACATTCGCCTTGGTATCCATTGACGAATTATCTTGAAACTGATTGAATTCACCAAAATAGAACGTCAAATTAATCAAAGAGCATACAATCATCTCGAGGTTGATATACTTTTTTATTTAATAAACTGATTCGTGAATATAGAAAAGAAATGGTAAAGATGAATTTCTCAATTTGCATGAACACCGTGCATGTACTCCCTTAAGGTCTAACCTCCATTACTTCATGGTCATGAAAAAATCACGAGTTTTTTTCAGTCGATTCGTTTTGATGTGCTCGATAATTAGATGAGCATGGCGAAGATTCCATATCACATACCAAAAAAAAAATGGGCTTCGTTTTTATGTTGTTTTTTTCTGATTGTTTGTAATTTTGTGCGCGGCATACAGGTCAGGAAAAAATACCTATCGACTTGAAACTTTTTCTACATATTTATGTTATACCAGAATAGACTGGGATTGTTTTTCAGAAAAATCGGACGGAAAATTTATCCGAAAAAAAATCGGAAAGTTTGAGAAGTCCTCAAAAGAATAACACGGATGGAAAATACTTTCATCTTATTTTTCTTTCTCTTTTCGTTTTTATTCATCTTTTTCTTTTTATTATACATTTGGAATATTTTCACTGAGGATTTGTGTTTCTTGACAAAAATCTGTTCCTTTATTAATTAGATGAGCGCAGCGAAGATTCCATCCCACTCTTATGGAGCTTTGTCTGTGTGTTTTTTTTTTTGTAAGCACTGCACAGGTTACATGGGTGGACTGATCAACATGAAACTTTTTTTGTACGGGCCAACTTTTACAACTTGGAACTGTATAGTTTTTGGAATGAATCGGTTCGACCGATTTTGAGAAATATCATGTCAAAGTTTTTAAAAACCCCATAAGATTAGGCTGGGTAAGAAAATACAATTGAAACCTCTCCGAAAAAAATAAAATTTTCTCTGAGTGTTCAAACATGAATGATACACTTAACCACCATTTTGTAAGCAATTCGAACCAGCCGTTTCGAAGAAAAAAATTCAAATAACTGTTTTTATACATCAAATATAAGGAAATGAGCCAAGATTCACTGCTTCCTAGATTCGATATTTGCCCAAGAATTACATATTCTTTATATTTTCGTCAAGGTGTGTAGAATACCAGAGAAGATAAAGTAGCAATTAAATGAAGGACAAAGTGTGTATAATACCAGAGTCGATAAAGTAGCAAATGTATGACTGTTATTATACCTTATTCAGATATCTCGCTCATCTTACAACGCATATTTCGCGTTTGCCCAGTATATATATATATTTTATTTGGCCCTTGAAAATGGCTACTGTATTGTAGTTGAAACGTCGGGCAATTAAACACATATTATACGTACTCACACGACTTTCAATTAACCACTAGGCAAACGCGTTATGTGTTTCCGCGTTGATGGATGAGCTGTAACATATCAACTTATCTTTGGATTGGTTATTATATATATATATATATATATATATATATATATATATATATATATATATATATATATATATATATATATATATATATATATATATACACCTTGAGATCCAAACCATTACACCACTGCCATCTGATTTTCCATTATTAATCTATATGATAATAAAGAAGGCTTTGTTTTAATCGTTTACAATCAAGTGGTGACACTTGTTGCTTTGATTTAATAGGTATCTTGATAGCTTTGAATAATTAACACAAATTACATTATATATTTTTTTTACATCGAAACGGCTGATTCGATTCAGGTAAAAGTTCGGAGTAATGTGTATCATTATCAGATTGAAATTCCCTGAGAATTTGAATCCTCTCACATGAAATATTTTTCACGAATTTTTTCCTCTGGGTTATTCTAATAGGATTTTTGAAAACTTTGGAATGAGTTTTCTCAGAAGTGGTTCAAGCGATCGCTCCTCAAAACTATGCAGTATCGAATTGGATAATGATACTTGTGTGTGCCAAGTTTCAACTGATTTTGAATTTTCTTCTGACCTGTGGAGCGCGAACAAAAAAAAACAGGCACTTTTTTTTCGGGTATGGCGAAATTGAGTCTTCGCTTCGCTCATCCAATTAAATACTAATAATTGTTCATAATATGAGTTGTGAAAGCATTAAACAATATATATATATATATATATATATATATATATATATATATATATATATATATATATATATATATATATATTAAATATATCCATATATATAAATATATATATATATATATATATATATATATATATATATATATATATATTCATATTTATATACCAGTATATTACTTTCACATTTGTATTAATTTTGATATTTTCATAAACAGAACAACCTGAGGTTTATCCAGTAATCTTGACGTGAATGCAGAAAAATTGTAAAATGATATTTTTTAAGCATATAAATAATATTGTTATATTAATTCATGAGAAAAGTAAATTCAAGAATTAATAATGTAATTACGAAACACTCGACAGTGTCATTTAGAATTTCCTTCAAATTCCTTCATTTCGTAATAATTTTTATAAAGTTCTTTACATCCTGGCTTGGTTTTTCGTGGTTTCCCACAGTCCTCGAAGCAAATGCTTGGATGAAGTATACTAATTGGCCACGACCATTAATTAGTAGAGCGATAGGCCTAATTATAACATTATAGGCCTATCACTAATCTAATTTGTCCATTTTGTATAATGATATACTTTACATCTGCTGTCAATGGAAAGAAGTGATTATTGTCCAGGAGACTTACTTCAAAGTGGAAGATATCAATATTTGTGTGTTTATACTGAAAGACTTTTATCTTACGCGAAAAATTATGGTCACAGACAGCGCAGTCCTGGTGTTGAAGTTCATTAGTTTTAAATAATCAAAATGGTGTGGTAAGATCGCCCTTGTGGTGCCCCGTCCAAACGATCCTATCTTCCATCCATAGCCTTAATTGGGGAACAATGATTTTGTATCAAGTTTCGATGTTATTAAACAAAAAAAAATCAAAAGTCAAGCGCTAATCATTTTTCTTTTGGCCTTTCAAGTTTCTTTGGCATAACTGACAAATAAAGAAGAAGGTTAAGCCATCTCTTGCGATACTTGATTACACAAAATAGCAATGAGTCGCACGTGGACATATTGTTTTGGGTCTTCTTTCTATTCATTTGCTACCGGCAGAGAAACACACTTTCTGGGAAGAAAAGCAGCCAACAAACAGAAACACAACCATATAGATCAAAGAAAGTGTGCCTTTCAGTGGCGTAACTACCGCAGGGGCAGCTGGAGCAGCCACCCGGAGGCACATGCTGTATCATCAGAAATACGTTTCAACGATTACCCAAAAATAATGAACGTATTCATATAGCCGAAAAAAACACTTTTTAATATTATCTAAAATTACTTGAAACATTACTGAGTAATTTTTTCAAATAATTCTACAATGAGGAAATTCAAGTTGAACTTGATTTTTTGTTTTTTTAAAATGTGTTTCATTTAGAGTATACAATGTTCATAATTGACACCATACATAATTCCCACAAAGCCAGAGACTCATACATTTTGAATACATATCAAACAGACGTCAATTGACCACTAGTGATAGGCGTGGCTAATCGCCAGGGCCACCTTGATCTATACTTCATGTGGGAATTTGGAGATACTCTGATAGGTAACTGTGAAATTTCCTACATAACAAAGCCCATTTGATTGAATGTTCTGTTTTGTGACGTTTATGGGCGGGTCAATCACCAGTCGTCAATTCAAAGAAAGGTAGGCCTATAAATAATTATTTGAAACTTTAAAATTAAACTACAATAACAAAACAAGCAATTACCAGCAGTAGAAAAACATTAGACATCTGAATTTTGAATTTGCATGATAATATGCGTGATTTAAAATAAACAGTACACAATCATTGACAACGCAGAGTGGTTCATTAATGTTGCGTCTATCCCCTCATTGAATTTATTTTACACATCAATGAATCTCTCCTCAGGGTTATCATATCATAACTGAATAATAACTCAAGTGCACTGTAAATCAAATGAAGATTTTGCGAAAACTAAGAAATCGAAAGTTAGTAAAAGAATCTATGACAATTCGTAAGTGTTACAGAATTTATAAACGTTTTAAGCATGGAAACTTGGTCTTCTGTACTAACTAGCAATAATACCAACAGCAAATTTGACGAGTTCTTAAAAATATTTCTTATGAAGTTTGAGCAATATTTTCCCACAAAAAAATATTTCAATTGAAGTTAAGAAATTATCATGGGTGACACCAGAAATAAAAGATGCACTCGATTATAAAAGAGAACTCTATCGCGAAAGCAAAACAAACAGTAGATCTACGGCAGATTTTATTTGTTTTTACAAAATCTTTATGTAGCAACTCGCAAGAAATATTCAAAAAGCAAAATGGAAGTATAATGAACAATTAGTTGAGAATGCCGATGATAAAATAAGAGAGTCGTGGTATATCATAAATTCCGAGTTGGGAAAAACTCAAAAAATACAAATCAAACCGACCATTCAAATTAGAAGCACTGACGGAAGTGGTGCTATCATCACTTCACCGGAGAAAGTTGCCAATGAATTTAATAAGCACCACGTTAATTTAGTAGCTAAATTCGATATTCGAATTTCGCTATTTCGCGCTTTTTGACGCTATTCGATAAGTCCAATGACACACATGTAGAGTGTAAGAAAATACTAATTAGAATTAATTTTGTCCTTAAAAACAATTTTGTACCAGGCAGAACTAGCTCTCTTGAAGTCATGGCTGTTATAGATGGCCTAAAAAATAAAGCGTCATCAGGATGGGATAATGTACCTACTCACATTATAAAGAAGTGCAGTGCTTTTATTGCTGTTCCACTAGCGGACATTTTTAATTATTCATTTATGGAAGGAGTATTCCCGGACAGAATGAACTATGAAGTATGCAATCGTCCATCCTCTGTATAAGAAAGGAAGTCCATCAGGAATTGTCAGCTACATACCAATATATCTACTATCCATTTTCTCGAAAATTCTCGAAAAACTCTTTTTAAAACGCCTAATAGCTTTCTTGAAGCCAATAATATTTTATGTGCAGAACAACACGGCTTTAGAAACAATAGATCTACAATAACAGCCACATTTGATCTAGTTCGCGCAATTAACACAGCAATAGAATCTAATGATATAGCAGGCTCAATAATGTGCGACCTATCCAAGGCCTTTGACACAATTAATCACAAATTGATGATAGAAAAATTAGAATATTTTGGCATAGACAAGGTAGCATCTAAATGGCTCAAGTCATACTTGAGCAACGGGAAACAAAAGGTTGTTATAAGCCAAAATAATTGCGAATCAAGTTCTGAGTGGGCCCTTATAACTAGCGGAATACCCCAAGAGTCCATTCTTGGCCCTACATTGTTTAGCATTTATGTCAATGACCTCCCATCTAATGTTCCCTCTAATTGCAGTAAAATATTATTCGCAGACGATACTAGCGTGGTCATTCAAGGAGTATATTCCAGTGTGATTAGAGACAAGACTGTTAATGTTATTACTGAACTAGAATTATGGTTTAAAGCAAACAGGCTTAAACTTGACTGTGAAAAAACTAACATAATAAAATTTCAAAGCAAAGGTAAACTATGCGAAGAAGGCATTAACTATAATGGTACAGAATTACAATTTGCAGAAGACGTAAGATTTTTGGGAATACATGTGGACTATAGACTTAAGTGGAATAGTCACATTGGTACCACCTGTAAAAAGCTCGGCTCAGCCTGCTTTGTGATTAAAGCTCTCAGTAGACATTGTGGCCAGTCAACAATGCGGACAGTTTATTTTGCATTAGTTCATTCCATTGTACAATACGGCATTCTGTTTTGGGGCAATTCCTCTCAGCTAAGTTGAAACGTAAAATTACTGAATATGACCCAGTACATGCAGGGACTGTACTTTATAACAAACTCCCAGAAAAATTGAAGAGTTTCGCTAGTAGTAGAACGTCTTTTAAGCTTAATGTCAAGAAGTTTCTAATTCACCATAGCTTTTATAATGTGAGGGAATATTAATCGAACGAAAGAGAGTAGATTGTAGCTGTCTATAGTCAATTATTGGAATTTTATTGAAATATTATATTAAAAACATCACCTACATGTATTATTGTCAATTCAACTTGAACTTGCTGCAGTAATTTATCTTGTTGATTATAGTTATTCATTATTATCATTGTTATTTTAATCTAGACAACTTTTAAGACCTGCTTGTTATGTTATTGATTTAAATTATAACTCGTATATAATGGTATGAACAAAAAGCTAATAAATGAAATGAAACATACACACACTGACACACATACACATTTATTAAGTAATAACATAAACAAAACCCATAACAACATAAAGCAAAACAATTTCGAGAAATATGAAATAGACAGAGCAGTAAGTACCGGTATATTAAACAAGTATATTCATACGAATCGTATTAGAAACACTGTCATATTTTTTCGCTGATCTTACAGCACTTGAAATAAATAGGAGCTTACTACGTTGACTACATTTTAGTGAGAAGTCAACCATTTTTCCTCTCAAGAATGTCATTTCTCATTTGATCTGCATCTTCAATATAATCATTTTGTTTCATAGAATGACATAATTGTGTATGTATTTTAATCATAATTTTGAGTGTATTTTAATCGTCTTCAAGATTAAATTGTAAGAACATGAAATATGGAGGTTGCATGTTGAGTGATATCGTTATTTCATGATTTGAATTGATATATAGTTTTGGGGGGGATGGGGGAGGGGGACATGCGAGTCCTTCTCCCCGGGGCCCAAAATTCCGAGTTACGCCACTGGTGCTTTGATCTTTATATACACCGTAATTGGATGAACCTGATAACATACAATAACACAGATAATCGAGCTCGTTCATCTGTGCTCAAACCCACAATGATTTGTATTTTTAAATAATAAATGGAATAAAATAATTTTCCAGGATGACTTGGATTTGCTGTGGGAAGAGGCGATGATTTGATCATTAGAGGATCTTTTGGAGTCACGTAAGGATCGGGAGTAAGCTTTTTTTGCGGAGTAATTATTTTGTTCAAGAGTTTTGTTAAAGGGAAGAGATTTAAAGTCTGAGTGGAAGAGACGAAGGGATGTGGATAGGGCACATAGCTCGTGGGTATACCAGGGTGTGGGGGGGTTTCTGTGGATTTTGCATTTTTTAGTGGAAAAGCAGCATAGAAGTGGGTAAGGAATATAAATTGGAATGCGTTATAGGTCGAGTCAGTCGCAGAGCCAGAGAGGACAGGATACCACTTCTCATCAGAGAGGAAGTGGAGAAATTGGTTGATGTTGGAGTCATTATATAAACGTTTCAAGATATATTCATGGAGAACTGGGGTAGCTAAGATTGGAGGAGAGAGAGAGAGAGCAAGGTGGTCAGATAGACCAGAGTCGAGAGTGGATGGAGTGAAGTGGGAGGGGTCGATGGTGGAGAATATATTGTCAATAGGTGTTTGACTCGAAGGAGTGATGCGTGTGGGAGTAGTAATAGATGGATGCAGATTAAACGTGAGGAGGATATCGAGAAGTCTTGTTTTGTTGGTGCTGGGTTTAAGGAGACCGATGTTGAAATCACCGCATGTAAAGAGTTCAGCTTTTGGGTTAATATATATATAGCATATGTACACGCATATGCTGCATTTGCCTATGATTCTTGCATCACCCAACACTCACACTTTCTAGATGAGTACACGGCACAGAAGGCAAAGAATTACCGCGAAAATTTCGAATATTTTGTTATATAAATAATTGTGATTATTTCTCAGACAAGTACATATGACTTATTTAATTTATCATAGCATAACCAAAGAATTACAATCAGAATTACTAATTCCATTATTAGGCCTACTCATCTACGATTTTATCAGAGTTATACTATACTCCCATCTGTCGTACGAACATAAACATGATGTATTTATTGTACAAACAACACAATTTCAAGTCACGAAATACCAACTTTATTTGTAAACGGTGGAAGATTATACCTCGGATTATACATCATCCAGAAACACATTTTAAACATCCATATTACACATAGGCCTATATATCAACATTCATATTATAATATTTATATTACACCAGGATGATTTAATATTTATATTGTACATTTTATATCAGCATTTTATATTATAAACATTTATATAGAGTTATTCAATTCAACACAGCAATTAGATGAGAAGCTTTACTGGTATAGATTCAGTAAATTTACTAATAAAACAAACTTTATTAAATATAAAAAAAACTGTCTGGGTCTTTTCAAATCACATTTGTATCGCTTCTGAAGAGCCTTCCCGGCAACTCATACCTCCCCCCTCCCCTCTCCCTTCCAACCAAGCCATCATCGTGACGCCTATATAGCTTGATAGACTTGCCCCCCCCCCCCCCGAGCCACCATCTTTCGAAACGTTCCGACGCCGCTGACTAAAAGTTTTTTTTCACGTAGCAAAGCAAATCAATCTCGTGGTGTTGCATAGGATTCAACAGGTATCAGAAAGACAAATTTGATTTTTACTTTTGGTTCAAGCCCTTCAACTAAACAACACCAAACTCACCAAACACATAAATACTTGTTCGTCATGCAGTTACAAGTGTGTTTCATTGTAACCCCAAGTTACACCCTGGTCGAACTGATTCAACACAACCAGAGTGTAACTTGGGCCTACTCTCCTATCTCTTGTCCGTTCACTTGCGGTCAGATATAAAGTGACCTTTCATTTTTTTAACCCCTATTAAAATGCACTCTCAGAAGATTTATACTGACATTGTGCACTCAAACTAACAGACAATGTATTCACACCACGATTGCGGTATATTAGCATATAGAATCATCCAGTTCTGTAAGTCCGTCCATCCTTCTGTCTGTCACGCTGTGCTTCTAGAACATTCTCGAACGTTATGTGGAACTTTCGATTTGACGCAGCAGTAATACGTGATTGAGAGAGAGAGAGAGAGAGAGAGAGAGAGAGAGAGAGAGAGAGAGAGAGAGAGGGGGGGGGAAAGAGAGATAAAGAGAGAGAGGGGGTAGGGGGAGAGAGAGAAGGGTGAAGAGAGAGAGAGGGAGGATAAAGAAAGAGAGAGGGGGGGAGAGAGGGAGGGGAGAGGGAGGGAGGGGAGAGAGAGGGGAGAGAGATGGGGGAGAGAGAGAGAGAGAGAGAAGGAAGGGGAGGAGGGAATGAAGGAAGGAGGATGGCCGGAGAGGGTTTGAGAGGAGAGGAAGGAAAGAATGGGGGGTGGTAGGAGTGGGTAGGAGTGATAGTATGTAATTACGCTCACACGGCAGAGTGGCTGGCGAGGCGGGATAATGATCATGCGTGGAAGAGGAGGGCATAGTGGTGAATTAGCCCTCATGTTTGAAACATGAGGGTCTGGCTAGTAATAAAATTATTTATTGTAAAATATGCGGAGATTTTTGGGGAAATTAATATAAAATATTCAGAAAAAAATGCCACAGAAACTACCACGTTGATAAGTCGACCACTGATGAGTGATGAGAAACTAGAAACTTATTATCCAAAAGACTAAGCAGACTTTCAGAATAGGAGCATTATATTGTGTTTGTATAATGTTATGTTTTTTAATAGACTATAGGAAGACTTTAAGAATAGGAACATTAAATTATTGTGTTTTCATATCCTTCTCGACCAAGTAATACAGAATATTCATAAAGTTATAAACATAAATAGATCACCCACAACATCAAGATTGTATTTTTAATGATTTGTATTTCATGCAAACTATGTAAAACTTGATCGAACGATAATTGTTTACAACTAGGAAAACGCCATATATGCGATGTTAGACGAGCGGATATGTTGATTTGCAAACTTTTGCCTACATTCGCCAATTGGGTGACATTCAAGTTATAAATGGGTAAAAACTGCTTCGAGTGGTACCAATTTAGCACATTTTATGTTTTTTCCACAAAATGGCTGACCCGATCAAGCTGAAAATTTTCATAAATATGTATCAAAATGTAATTCAACTTGACGCAAAATTTAATTTTTTGGGGAAATAATTTTTTTTTCGCTGTGCTATTTTAATGGGTATTTTTGAAATTTCTAAAATCCATAAAAATAAAAGTTACCCCCGATAATGCCACAAAACTATACAAATCTGAGTTAGATGAGGAACCATAATGAAAAAAAGTTTGAAGTTCATAGCTGTAGCCGTTTGACCTGTGGAGAACCGATAAAAAAAACATGAAAAAAAACAAACGTCAATTTTTTTCAGTATGTCAAATTGAATCCTCGCTGAAGCTCGTCTAATAACAGATAATAAGCATAAGCTATCATTAACATTTGTATCACTGAGATGTAGGTTGATGAATGTTATTGCCAGTACTAGGAAAACGCCTTAAGTTAGGGCCTATAAATGTGTGAAAACTGCTTCGAGTGGTACCAATTCAGCACATTTTATGTTTAATCTTCAAAATGGCCGACTCGATCAAGCTGAGAATTTTCAGAAATGTGTATCAGATTGTACTTCAACTTGACACAGAATTTTAATTTTTTTGAAAATGAAAATATTTCTTTTTTTCCCGCCGTGTTATTCTAATGGGTATTTTTTAAATTTCTAAAATTCATAAAAAAAAGTTGATATCCGATAATGCCACAAAACTATACAGATCTAAGTTAGATAAGGAACCATGATGAAAAAAAGTTTGAAATTGATAGCTGTAGCCGTTTGACCTGTGGAGAACCGACAAAAAAACATGAACAAAAAAAAATATATATAAAAACGAACATCAATTTTTTTCAGTATGTCAAATTGAATCCTCGCTAAAGCTCGTCTAACAATGCATCGAGATATATTGATTGACATGTCTACAATAGATGTAGATATCAAATCAAATTCAAGCAACTGTAGTTGTGGTTAGGAAAAAAATTGTGCCAGCCAAATGAACGCGTGGCCAACCGCATTGCTTTGTGCTTATATCTTCTTTGACCAGCGGTGGCATTCTTATGATATTTTCGAAATTTCAGTCTCTATATTGTATTCATTAGACGAGCTTTGGCGAGGATTCAATTTGACATACTGAAAAAAATTGGTGTTCGTTTTTATGTTTTTTTTGTTTTTTGTTTTTTTAAATGTTTTTTTGTCGGTTATCCACAGGTCAAACGGCTACAGCTATCAACTTCAAACTTTTTTTCATTGTGGTTCCTCATCTAGCTTAGATCTGTAAAGTTTTGTGGCATTATCGGGTGGTAACTTTTATTTTTATGAATTTTAGAAATTTCAAAAATACCCATTAGAATAACACGGCGGAAAAACAATTTAAAAAATTTTATTTAAAAAAAATGAAATTTTGTGTGAAGTTGAATAACATTTTGATACACATTTCTGGAAATTCTCAGCTTGATCGGGTCAGCCATTTTGAAGAAAAAACATGAATTGTGCTAAATTGGTAACATTCGAAGCAGTTTTTACCCATCTATAACTAAAATGTTACCCAATTGGCGAATTTAGGCAAAAGTTTGGCAATGAAGTCGACATACTATTACTTTCCGCTCGTCTAACAACGCGTATATAGCGTTTTTCTAGAACTAGGAAAACGCTATATAGGCCTACGCGTTGTTAGACGAGCGTAAAGTAATAGTATGTCGACTTCTTTGCCAAACTTTTGCCTAAATTCGCCAATTGGGTAACATTTTAGTTATAAATGGGTAAAAACGACTTCGAGTGGTACCAATATAGCACATTTCATGTTTTTTCTTCAAAATAGCACACCCGATCCAGCTGAGAATTTCCAGAAATGTGTATCAATATGTAGTTCAACTCCACACAAAATTTCGATGTTTTTAAAAATAAAAATTTTTCAATTTGTTTTTCGTCGTGTTATTCTAATGGGTATTTTTGAAATTTCTTAAATTCATAAAGATAAAAGTTACAACCCGATAATACCACAAAACTATACAGATCTAAGTTAGATGAGGAACCATGATGAAAAAAAGTTTGAAGTTAATGTAGCCGTTTGACCTGTGGAGAACCGACAAAAAAACATAAAAACGAAAAAACAAAAAAACATGAAAACGAACACCAATTTTTTTCTGTATGTCAAATTGAATCCTCGCTAAAGCTCGTCTAAATATGTAATTCAACTCCACACAAAAATTCAATTTTTTTGAAAATAAAATTTTTTCAACTTTGGTTTCGCCGTGTTATTCTAATGGGTATTTTTGAAATTTCTAAAATTCATTTAAAAAAAAGTTGATATCCGATTGTGCTACAAAACTATACAGATCCAAGTTAGATAAGGAACCATGATGAAAAAAAGTTTGAAATTGATAGCTGTATAGTCGTTTGACCTGTGGAGAACCGACAAAAAAACATAAAAACAAACAAAAACAAAAAACATAAGAACGAACACCAATTTTTTTCAGTATGTCAAATTGAATCCTCGCTAAAGCTCGTCCAATTAATTCTCCGGTGTGCATTCGGTCATCTTCTACACTAGGAAAACGCTATATACGCGTTGTTAGACGAGCGGAAAGTAATAGTATGTCGACTTCATTGCCAAACTTTTGCCTAAATTCGCCAATTGGGTAACATTTTAGTTATAAATGGGTAAAAACGGCTTCGAAATGTACCAATTTAGCACATTTCATGTTTTTTCTTCAAAATGGCTGACCCGATCAAGTTGAGAATTTCCAGAAATGTGTATCAAAATGTTATTCAACTTCAAACAAAATTTCAATTTTTTTGAAAATAAAATTTTTCAAATTTTTTTTCCGTTGTGTTATTCTAAAGGGTATTTTTGAAATTTCTAAAATTCATAAAAATAAAAGTTACCACCCGATGATGCCACAAAACTATACAGATCTAAGCTAGATGAGGAACCATGACGAAAAAAAGTTTGAAGTTGATAGCTGTAGTCGTTTGACCTGTAGAGAACCGACAAAAAAACATAAAAAAAAAAAAAAAAAAAAAAACATAAAAACAAACACCAATTTTTTCAGTATGTCAAATTGAATCCTCGCTAAAGCTCGTCTAATGATGGGGCCATCTATGTTGACAAGAATTGTTGAATTGCTAAATGCAATGCAGTTATACACCAAAAGCATACTTATTTGTCGTGCCGGGACTGTTGGGTCTGCATGTAGTTACCGTTTGATCAAGCTCAACTTATTTGTCCACTTACACTTTCGACCAGATGAAAAGACCTAATCAAGTCTCATTAAGATGCACCCTGGAGAAAAATGTACTGTCATTGCGCGCTCAAACGTACATTTACTACGGTATTTATGTAGATACGTGTCATTGAAAGAGTTAGTAACATTTATAGAATATGCATCAGTTTTTTGGAATTGATGTCAAGTTTCTGAATAAAATATAAAGCTACATAAAATGTAGGCCTACCTCAGACAAAAGGGCAGACATTAGTTACGAAATACCATCTGTAGGGCCTATTAGAAAAATGCAAAGGATGATAATCCAACATCAAACATCAAAACATTAATAGACATACTTCATAACATTATCTTAAATTCACCTAAATCAAGACCCATATTTTCACAACAAATGTTTAAATTGATTCAAATGTCAATGGTACATCATAAAGAATGGGTGACAATTATTAATTAATCTATCATACATCCGCTTGAATTATCTAAATGATTTTAGAGATGTATGTAGTAACATTGTATGCAGGAGTTGGAGTAACTTATTCTCGAATTACATACAAAATCTGTATGGGTCATGAAAATGATATGAACACTCTCATGGAGTCTATTGGGGTATACATGATATATAGCCTATATACGACTACTAGCCCATCAGATTACTCATACACGATCATTCAATTATACTATTGTGTTTTCTTTTTTCTTCGAAGTTGAAATTGATAGAAAATCAGTGTAGGAGTATGTTTTCATTATCAGTGTGACTGAATATGTCCAACTGAACGTTTTCAACTGAATTTCATTGTTAGACGAGCTTTAGCGAGGATTCAATTTGACATACTGAAAAAAATTGGTGTTCGTTTTTATGTTTTTTTTTTTTTTTTTGTTTTTTTTTTTTTTTTTATGTTTTTTTGTCGGTTCTCCACAGGTCAAACGGCTACAGCTATCAACTTCAAACTTTTTTTCGTCATGGTTCCTCATCTAACTTAGATCTGTATAGTTTTGTGGCATTATCGGGTGGTAACTTTTTTTTTTATGAATTTTAGAAATTTCAAAAATCCCCATTAGAATAACCCGGAGAAAAATACTTGAAAAATCAAAATTTTTCAAGACCTCTAAAATTTTCGCCGAATATAAAGGAAACTATTAAGCACATTTTGAGATATTTTTCGCATCAATCGGATGAGAAATAACGAAGAAAACGCATATATAAAGCATTTTCCCATCAATTTAGGCTATTACGGGAACCAATTAAATCTATAGCAACAAGTGTCACCAATTAATTCAAAACGATTGAAATGAATGAAGAGGAAGGCCGTGACATAACTGATTCTCGTAAGGTTTTTGAACGTTTGGAGTGATCCAAGGTCTGTAGATGTAGATTGGGTTGACAAATTATTTTTCATTCTGGATTTCTATACCCCTAAGCTCGTCTAACAACGCGCATCCCGCGTTTTCCTAGTACTAGGAAAACGCGGGATGCGCGTTGTTAGACGAGCTTAGGGGTATAGAAATCTAGAATGAAAAATAATTTGTTAACCCAATCTACATCTACAGACCTTGGATCACTCCAAACGTTCAAAAACCTTACGAGAATCAGTTATGTCACGGCCTTCCTCTTCATTCATTTCAATCGTTTTGAATTAATTGGTGACACTTGTTGCTATAGATTTAATTGGTTCCCGTAATAGCCTAAATTGATGGGAAAATGCTTTATAAATGCGTTTTCTTCGTTATTTCTCATCCGATTGATGCGAAAAATCTCTCAAAATGCGCTTTATAGTTTCCTTTATATTCGGCGAAAATTTGAGAGGTCTTGAAAAATTTTGATTTTTCAAGTATTTTCCTCCGGGTTATTCTAATGGGGATTTTTGAAATTTCTAAAATTCATAAAAAAAAAAGTTACCACCCGATAATGCCACAAAACTATACAGATCTAAGTTAGATGAGGAACCATGACGAAAAAAAGTTTGAAGTTGATAGCTGTAGCCGTTTGACCTGTGGAGAACCGACAAAAAAACATAAAAAAAAAAAAAAAAAAAAAAAAAAAAACATAAAAACGAACACCAATTTTTTTCAGTAAGTCAAATTGAATCCTCGCTAAAGCTCGTCTAATAAACGCGGTCACATAAAGTGGTCAATCAAGGTCGAGTAAAAGGTGAGCGAAGGTGCTGAGGTATCTTCCTCGTACAGTGAGAGGTCAAATGAACTATGGAAAGTATCATATAGTCGCTTCTAATTTTTCACTGAATATTATTGTGCATTTGCAAGAGTTTAAATAATAATAATAATTGCGCGTGTAAGCCAGAGATCATCCAACACTACCACTTAACTTGAGCCCGTATTTACCAACTTTGACGCCATTTCGGGACGAGGGACGCCATTTTATTTCGTTCGCGTTCTGGATTGTGGAAATGGAATTGCGGTCCAAAATTGTGACGGACGCTAATTCAAAAATCAATGTGGGAAACCTGACTAATTCAGTAGAACCATAAACTTTCATGACATGGCATGCATAGTTAAAATATAGCTCCCCCGCTATTAGACCTACCCGCACTAGTTTTCCTCCACACCCTTTTACCTCAAAATAATACTGTTCCGATAACACAAGTGCTTATAATTGTGCGGGTGTTTGCTGCTGTGGCCTATATGTCTCATTTTTACGAATCTATACATTGAATCTGAATGACAATGGTGACGTAATTGACTGAAATTGTGCAGTGAAAACTCAGATTTGTTCCTTTCATAAGGATGAATTGTTTTGAAAGTTGAAAGTAATCTATAACCTGATTAGCCGATGATGTAACTATTTATTACAAAATAGTTTCACAAGTGCTAATCTTATTTTCGTATTCAACGATGAGTATATCACTGTATTCACCATAAACGACAAATTATATATAGTAAGTAGCGTGCCGTAAACCATATCCATATCTGGAGTATCTATACCGAGGCTTCTCATTGCATTAGCCAATAAAGGGGGAATACGAACAAACAAGGCAAGTGCAACTACAACTGTAATCCACTTGGTCTTGTGGCCATTAACAGGGTTGATTGGAATCGAGCTATGTCTGCGGAGAGCGAAGTCTTGCGGGTGAGCTTCTCTGTGTATGCGCCAGTTGAGTATGCCGAGAATGATGATCGTGAAGATAATGGTAGTTAGGGCCAAACAGAGAGAGATGGAGAACGAAACAATGATGATGGTTCTGCAAGGTATGAGTTCGGCGACATGCCAATTGTTCCAGAAGAACATTATCATACCATTCACGCCACCAAGAAACCATGCAGTGAATATGATAATGTAAGTAGCCCTGAAACAAATTACAACATTGAAGAAGTTTCTTGAATGCTCCAGAGATCATCACGTCATTCAATATTTTAAGCTCGATTGGGAGTCGGTATCGAACTGAATATTATAGTTTATTTGTGATGACATCTGTGATGAATGGTATAATATAATAGGAAATGTACAAGACGATAAAAACATAAATATTGTTAATACTTCCAATATGATATTGAATCCTAGCATTTGCACAGGCCACAGGTATGAGAAAAATTATAATATAATTTGCCTGGATCAAATAAACCAAGAAGATCAATAGGTAAAGCAATTAAAGCGTAAAAACAATCAAAATGATCGACACAGGCTTATCAATTAGTGCTATGTAACGAAGGTCGGGACTTTTGAGTTTCAAAATCAAGGATGTATATATAGCTTTCAAATAATTCATATATATTTTATAACTCTCTTATCTTCAAATGCAAATGCCGCGTTTTCCTAGTTCTATAGGAAAACGCAGCAGTACTAACGCGTAGAAAGATGAGCGAAGTGGGTATATAAATACTTGTTTGCGCCATCAAACTATATACAAAAAGAGTCAGTGCCATTTAGACAATAAACAATTAACACATTTCGTCTATTAATGACTATATTCAAATTGTGTTCCAGCAGTTTAATTCATCAAAAAGGGCTCAAAAAGGTCCGCCGTTCATTGTCACGTTTGTTGATCAGGTTACCATGGCAATTAGAAAAGTTGAGAACGAAACCAACTAATACTGAAGTTGTGATTAAATAACGTAATTTGGCGAAATATATACAATATCACTTGAACGAATAAGAAACGGCTTGTCAAAACTGCGAACTAACGAGGTGTATAGTATAGTAAAAACTATGGAGTGGAGATTGCTGTGCGATGCCCGCTGCCAAACTGTGTAGGCAGGTACTACAGGCAACCATGACAGAAGAGGGCAAGAAGACTGACGTCCTATGACAGTGCACGTGAGAAGTGTTGACAAAGAAATTATTTAGTGAAATACCGTAGTGGAATAATCATTCACATATTTGGCTTGATCTTGATAGCAGATATTTTGACGACAGGTAAACATTTTTAATATTTCATTACAAGTGGGCAAGCTAATGGAAATCTCTTATTTATACTTATATAAAAAACAATCCTATCCTATGCCAGCACTCTTTCCTTAAATGATTCGACATGTATTCATGTATTAAACATGGTAGGCCCGATATATATTTATCATATTGTATTTATTTTACCATGTTGATTTCATATTACAAATTTACAATCATTTAGTTTGATCACTGTTTAAATCAGGACATAGTCCTAAGGAAAAGAGCTCAAGAAGGTTTCAAGTTATAACCGTTTAACCTTGAAGTTTTAACCGCTAATTGATAATAAACCAAATTCAATATCTTGGGCCTTCTAGACCTATCTGAAAAAAATGTACTAGTATTTTTATACCAAGCATAGACCCCTATACGCAGTACATATAGCCATTGAAAAAAGAGGGTCTGAAAGGTCATAAGAAAGCAATTGTCATTATGGTAGCATACCTAATGTTGAGGATATAGCATAGTTTTAGTGTTTCTCGTCGAAATGCTCGACCCAAGTTTGATTTGGAAGTTTGGTTGTGGGTTGAAAAGTGGAAAGAGGATGGTATTGAAGCAAAGAGTTCCAGTTACCACCGCTAGATGAAGGAGTTTTCCATTTTTTTAATTTAGATAAAATCTATAGTTACATTACACATTTTGGCCAAGGAAATTGGAAAAACTCTAACACTAGGAAAACGCGGGATGCGCGTTGTTAGACGAGCTTAGGGGTATAGAAATCTAGAATGAAAAATAATTTGTCAACCCAATCTACATCTACAGACCTTGGATCACTCCAAACGTTCAAAAACCTTACCAGAATCAGTTATGTCACGGCCTTCCTCTTCATTCATTTCAATCGTTTTGAATTAATTGGTGACACTTGTTGCTATAGATTTAATTGGTTCCCGTAATAGCCTAAATTGATGGGAAAATGCTTTATAAATGCTTTTTCTTCGTTATTTCTCATCCGATTGATGCGAAAAATCTCTCAAAATGTGCTTAATAGTTTCCTTTATATTCGGCGAAAATTTTAGAGGTCTTGAAAAATTTTGATTTTTCAAGTATTTTCCTCCGGGTTATTCTAATGGGGATTTTTGAAATTTCTAAAATTCATAAAAAAAAAAGTTACCACCCGATGATGCCACAAAACTATACAGATCTAAGTTAGATGAGGAACCATGACGAAAAAAAGTTTGAAGTTGATAGCTGTAGCCGTTTGACCTGTGGAGAACCGACAAAAAAACATAAAAACAAAAAAAAAAAAAAAAAAAAAAAAACATAAAAACGAACACCAATTTTTTTCAGTATGTCAAATTGAATCCTCGCTAAAGCTCGTCTAATTACAGGCGAATCAGGATTTCAAATATATAATTTTTTTTTAATAACATCGAAACTTCATACAAAATCATTGTTCCCCAATAAAGGCTATGGATGAAAGGTAGGATCGTTTGGATGGGGCACCACAAGGGCGATCTTACCACCCCATTTTAATATTTAAAATATTGATAAGGAAAGTTCAACTTATAGAGATGCGAGTTTGTTATTTATTTCTACTATTATTCGGTAACCGGGAATTAAGCATCCAATGGAAACATCAAATAAGGCACACTTCGATTCAATTATTGCTCCATGGTAAAATTGTTCTTCAATTTTCGATTAAGCAAATTTAATTGTTAGGGTATTATTTATTTATTGCATTTCACCCCAAGCCCGTAGTGTTTGTGTTTCTTCTTGACATATACGTAGCGAAAGTGCACCCTGTAGATCTGTCCAAGATGCGGTTAATTATTTGGTTAATAATGGTGGTTATGTGGTTAGTGGATTTTTAATCATGTATACGCCCTATTGTGATATTGATTGTTTTGAACTTTTTATCAATCGTGCTACTACTGACCTCAAGAACCGACAAAGGCAACGCACGATGGCTATTTCCTGTGCTGCAAAAGCATGCAATGATTTGTATATTTTTTAAGTATATTAAAATAGGCCTGTAACTCATAGACCTAACTCACAGTTATTTCCCTCGTCTTAGGCCCGGTATTACCAAGTCCAGTTAGCCTTTATCTGACAGTTCAAACTTGTTATCACCATGGTTACCCATGCTATTTGTTTTCACCAACTCTCAGATAAATAGGCCTACTAACTGGCCTTGGTAATACTGGGCCTCATGATCTATTGACTGATTCGCTCAGCTTATCCAATTAAGGTGATGCTGATAAAATGTTGCCGAAAATAGTTCCATATGGTTCGAGTCAAACGAAGTGACCTGTGCAGTGCGCACAAAAAATAAAAAACACAAACAAAATTCGGTAAAAGTGACATGGTGCATGAAGGTCTTTTTTTCGATGCTTTTTTTTTCGACCCCACCAACAGCTAGGTTATACGGAGTTACGAACGAGTGAGCGATAATGAAGCAATAAAGTAATGATAGGTGAAAGGATATATACAAAAAACCCATTCTTATGCGGGACTCGAACCCACGCCCGATCTGACGTCAGTTTCTACTTTGGTAAGCGGTAGTTGACTGAGCCACGGAGGCGGGTAAGGAGGATTTCACTAAACGTTCATAAAAAAAATAACACGTATATTTTGTGAAGTTTCTATTTATCTCGATATGAGTAGAGAAGCCCCCTCCTCCCCCCTCAGCGCTATACAGGGCCTATACAAAGCTCAATCATGGGGAGGCTGCAATTGTGACCATCCTGATAACTGGCCATCCAATAATTAATTCAATTTTTCAATTTTCAATTCAATTCATTCACACACATGTACATACAAATAATAAACGAATGATGAATTTACTATCATCATAATATCATAATATAATACATAACTATATAATACATACAGATAATAATAATATATTTTGATGATAAAAAAAAATATATAATTGCTATATATATTTTATTACTATATATAATATATTATATTATATTATATTATATATATTATTTATATGTGAAGCTCACATAAGGAAACAAATCCTTGTGTGTGAGCCAACTAATAAAATATAAGAAATTATAAGTGTGTAGACAAACTGCACTACATTTTAGACAACGGGCAGATTATAAATAATAGATAAAGAAAATATTTAGACTTACAAAACAGAAGACTTCAATTACTCGCATTGATATATCAAGTAATACATGTAATACATGCAATACAAACCACATGTACATACCTTTATATGCATAAGCGATACAAAAATCACGCAATAATCACGCAATGATCATTTTGGATGATCAGTTTACAGGATGGGCAATATACAGGATGATGCAATAAAAAATCACTTGATGATATTCAAAAAAAAAAAATTGATAGTCAGGCTCCCTTATGGTCAGTTTCCAGGGTGAGTAGTTTAAATTGCTTATTCAATCATTATTTAATTTTAATTGCATTCATTTTTAGTTTATCGACGATGTTGGATGGTTAGTTATTGTAGAATGTAGATGATTTATTTTCTGGATGGGCAATGTCCAATTGATGAACAGAAATAAGATGTTGATTACCATCAACTAAACTAAGAGCACCATGACGTTGAAAATATTCAAGTTCCACGTCATGGTGCTCGCGAGCCCTCAATACATCTTGATCAGTTTATACTTTTTCAATTATTACTGACTACAACAACTACAATGTTGAAATCCTTACTTGCTAGTCATGTACGTCTTGTATTTCATACCGTGTACGATAGCTATGTAACGGTCTACAGTTAGCGCTATCATACTGTACAGTGACGTCATCTCGAAGAACAGAACAGACGCAAACCGCGAAAGGCACAGAATCTTGCATGACCCAAATAACTGCAAATAAAATTTAAAAAAGTTATTATCAATATATTTGGGAAAAAATTAGTAAGGCCCGGTATTACCAAGTCTAGTTAGCCTTTATCTGACAGTTCAAACTTGTTATCACCATGGTTACCTGTGGTATTTGTTTTCATCAACTCTCAGATAACTGGACTTGGTATAATACTGAACCTAAGTGTTGTTGGAGCGGAACTCTTCTATGTCTTCCCACAAATCGTTCTGAATTGTGAATTTTAATTTTCAAATTTCCAACGAAATTCCAAATTTGAAACTATGACGTGCAGAATGTACAATCATCATTTAGGGTATATGCCTACTTGAAAAATATGGAATGTTTAGAAGGTATCGCTGCATTTATTGATGTGTTAATAATTTTACTACACAAATATTTTTTTCTTTTCTTCATGAAGTCTTACATAGGCCTATCATTCGCTCCTCTGTGATTCCATGTTCGCAGTCTGACAGTTTGTAATTATTATTCTTGGCATATTGGCAAATATTTTGATATCCACATTCGTGTGTTTTGTTTACTCTTAATACCAACGCTGAGAATTTTTTTGTATAGGCCTATTCAAAAATATATATATATAAATATATAAATATATATATATATATATATATATATATATATATATATATATATATATATATACCAAAAAATTCTCAGCGATGGTATTAGAGTAAACAAAACACACGAATGTGGATATCAAAATATTTGCCAATATGCCAAGAATAATAATTACAAACTGTCAGTAAACTGTTAGTAAACAAAACACACGAATATGTATACATATATATATATATATATATATATATATATATATATATATATATATATATATATATATATATATATATATATATATATATACATATTGGGTTTTAACGACGCACTGTAATGTTAACTAAGATCTATTGGCGTCGGATGAACGATTAATGAGATGATGGGATGATGATGTGAAGGTTTTATGGGTAATGGGAAGGATAGTGGGAAGGAAGCGGTCGTGGCCTATATTGTGGGAACCATCCCGGCATTAGCCTAGACTACAGAGGGAAACCACGAAAAACCCCTGTAAAGATGGACGGTGGCGGGGATCGACCCGGGTCCGATATGTCCCTTCACCTCCCGGGTCACACGAAGCAAGTGCGCTAACCACTCAGCTACTGTGCCGGTAGCAAACTATATTCATAGAATCATCGGTGCATGTCAAAACATGCGGACGTTGTTGTATTTGTTGTTGCAGAATTGTGACAGAATTAAGTTGTCGAGATTCACTGCTTTCTAGATTCAAGAGTTGACCAACAATGAAGTATTCTCTATATGTGTCAAGGTGTCTGGAATACCAGAGTCAATCAAGTGGCAAGAGTAGAATTACTCTAACGACTTTCATAGCTTATTCAGATATCAAGGTGTGTAGAATACCAGAGTCGATAAAGTAGCAAGGGTAGAACTACTTCAACGACTTTTATACCTTATTCGGATATCTCGCTCATCTTACAACGCATATTTCGCGTTTGACTAAATTAATATCATATAATGTTATAAGCCATATTTATAAGTTGGTAAGCTGATAATTGCACGGTGCATGGACACCAGCACGGTGGTGTCATTATATACTCTAGATCAGATTTAAAGGTCACTGAAATAAGTCTAATCGATATAAATAGTGAAAAACACTGTGAATCAGCTGCTATATTTCTCCATGGTCCTACTGGGAATTTAGCTATTGTATGTGTGTATAGATCGCCCACAGGTGACATCGACATGTTCATTGAGAATATGAGTCGCCTTCTAACGTTCATATCTAAGAAAAACCCGGTCGTCATTTTAGTATGTGGTGACTTTAACATCAATTTTATGACTGAAAATAATCATAAGGACGTTCTTATGTATATGTTCAGTTCATTTGGTTTGCATGCTATGGTTAATACTCCAACGCGTGCCACACAGAGATCCAGCACGTGTATAGACAATATGTTTACAGATTTCCAAACAGAATCAGTCATATATGAGGTTTTTGACCCAGCGTTTTTGACCCAGCGTTATCGGACCATTGTTTTCAAGTTCTGAGCCAAGAATCAACTAATAATGATGTACAGTTTGAAGTTGCAAGTCAAAACATAAAATGAACTCAACTTAAGTGAGCTTCATAAAAATGTTAGTAACCAGAAGGGTACAGCCAATATGATTAATTACAGACGAGTTTTCGGACAAAAACAAATTGACAAATTTATAATGTTACCAAGTGAGATTAGCTGGTTATCACTTTATGATATTACTGATGTGAATGATGTATTCGATTATTTTATGTGCATATTTTTCGACAACTTTAATAAGGCATTTCCTTTGGTGAAAATAAGGACGAATTGTGAAAGCAGAAACTCAAGAAACCGTAATAGTTGGTTCACTCAAGAATTGAAATTGATGAGTCAAGAGGTTAAGAGGTTGTATTCACTATCTAACGCTTCTGGTTGTACTGTGGTTAAAGCAATGTAGGCCTATGTAGAACTGGAAAAGAAATACGCATCCGCAATATTAATGTCAAAACGGGATGTGAATAGTAAATTAATTCTCGAGTCCCATAATAAATCCAAAACTGCTTGGAATATAATTAAATGAAACATGAATGGTAAAGATATCAAGATAAAACATGATATTGTATTATTAAATCGAAGGTCAGAAGTGACATCCAGTAGAGAGATATCCAACATTTTCAACAGGCATTTCAAAGATATAGTCTCGTGTGATAATATACATACACACGAAAATATCCACAATATTGAAAATTGTATAAGCAAAAATACTATGTTCGTGTTCCCGATACAGATGAGGGAATTATATGAGATTATTGAAAAGGTGTCAAAAAAAAAGTCATCCGGCTATGATGAAATACCATGTCATCTTGTAAAATACGTTGCAGTATATTGCAAAACCACTTCTGCATATCATCAATGAATCTTTTGTCCAAGGGGTTTTCCCTGAATCTTTGAAGAAAACTGTGATCAGTCCTATACATAAAAAAGGTGAAAGAAATAAGGCCGAAAACTATAGACCGATTGCCCTTTCATCAGTGTTCTCAAAGATCCTAGAGAATGCCTTCTGCTCTAGATTAGTATCATTTTTAAATAAATACTCTCTTATCAATGACAGTCAACATGGCTTCCGGAAAAATCGAAATACAGTTACGGCTATTACTAGCTTTGCTAACGAACTTACCACTGCGTTACACCATAGTAAGTTAGCATACGGTATATTCTATGACTATAGTGAAGCCTTCGACACGGTGAATCATGCACTGATTTAAATAAAATGCATAATCTAGGGATTAAAGGATTAGCAAACAAGTGGATTAGATCCTTCTTATTGGATAGAAAACAAGTAGTGAAGCTGATGAATGACAACGTTGACACGTACTCAGATGAAGTAACCATCAATGTGGGTGTACCTCAGGGGTCAACAATTGCTCCTCTATTATATATGATATTCGTGAATGATATGCCCACTAATGTGAGTAGTGGATCGCTGACCACGTATGCGGATGACACTACACACCTCATTTACAAGAATGTTGGTAGTATATTTGATGAGTGTAACTATGCTATTGGTCAAATGAAAAAATGGAGTATTGAAAATGAATTATGTCTGAACACAAAAAAGACAGTACTGATGCAATTCCATAAAAAGAGAGTGAATGCAACTGAGGAAACAAGTCCTCTGCATTATCTGAATGGCAAAAGCATTGAAGTTATGAACCATACTAAGTTTTTGAGAATATACATTGATAATGGATTGAGATGGAATATTCATATTAATAAGACATTTAGTTCGGTGGCCTGAGGATGTTTTTTGATCAGACGTATAATGCAAACCTGCAATGTTAATGTGGCTAAACTAATTTATTTCGCTTATATTGAATCCAAATTGAATTATGGTATAGTCTTATGGGGCCAGTCACATCACTCTCAGAAATTATTTGTTCTACAAAAAAAGCAGTTCGACATCTTGCTAATGCTAACCATGATCCTACCACACCACTGACACCAGGAGTATATTTCAAAGACTCATGTAGACCACTATTCATTTATTTCAAAATAATGACTCTACCATGCTTATATATGTACAACATTATATTATTTGTTATTGAGAACAAACATTTATCAATGGAAGGCAATGCTGTTCATGTGCACGGCACGAGAACAAATGGGAATTTGAGAGCACTGAACACTATTCAGAAGACCAGCCCGATATCGGCTGGGGTTAAATTGTTTAATAACCTTCCGAATTGTATCAAACTTTTGAAAGGTCAGAAAGATTTCAAGACACATTTGAAACAGTACTTTGTGAAAAAATGTTTTTACTCCGTTACAGAATTCCTGAATAACACGGATTAAGTTATTTCTCTTAAGATCTGAAAGTTTGTATATGTTAGCCTATAATTGTTACATATTGTTTGTGTGTATCGTATTATATTACTTACTGTCGTCGTATATCATGTATATGTGATTTCAATGAAGACAATAAACTGCTATTATTATTATTATTATTATTATTATTATGAGCAGATAATTGTAAACTGCTAACCATCCCGATTTCCTCGGAAGAGGGTTAAAGGAATTATTGAATGAATGGAATGAATATATATATATATATATATATATATATATATATATATATATATATATATATATATATATATATGTGTGAGTTATTTTCGAAGTTTCCGCGGACATATATGATATTAAGTGGTTTACCTTCAGAATTATTCCGCTTATTGTTGAAATGGCAGTGTATAGGACGAACCCTCCACTTTGTAATATCTTCTCGACGTTTCGAATATGTCGCACTATTCATCTTCCTTATTTTTTCGTATCCGTGTGAAGATGAATAGTGCGACCTGGCTATTCGAAACGTCGAGAAGATATGACAAAGTAGAGGGTTCGGTCTACACTGCCATCTTTCAACCATTAGCGGAATAATACTGAAGGTAAACAACCCAATATATATATATATATATATATATATATATATATATATATATATATATATATATATATATATATATATATATATATATATATATATATATATGTACAACACAAAACGAGTTGAATTATAATAGAAGTAAAATGGTGAAAAATGTGGATGAAGCAGTGGATGAGTATAGTATTTACCCTGTATAAGAAGCACGAGTAATCAAACATCAAGTAATAAACAACGCCAAATACTCTCACGCTATCAGCAACTGCCATGTTCAAGGCCAGAATTAGAGATGGTCTGAATTTACTCTCGATCATATCTGTAAGAAATCGACAAAAGATAGTGTATTAGTAAATTACTACTTATTTATCATTATCAATCATGTATAATCATAAAGAAGAAAAATGTTTTCATATATATATATATATATATATATATATATATATATATATATATATATATATATATATATATATATATATATATATATATATACAGGGGCGTCGGAACGTTTTGAAAGATGGGGGTGACAAGAACAATTTCTTACCATGGGGTCACGGTGGGGGGAGGGGGGAAACTCCTCAAAGCGCCACAAATATTTTTAGTATGAGTAGTTCAAGGGGTTTTCTAGAAACATATCCTTTTTCGTTAAAGCTGATTTCACGGAAAACTGAAATCTCTGTGAAAAATGTTTTTTTTCATTAATAAATTCGTAGTTTCAGAAATAAAAATGAATGGACGTAATCGAACAAGTGATTCTACTGTATCTGTTGAAACGAAAATGTTATTTTTTGTCGCATCCCATACCTCAAACAGAAGCAACATAAATGTTGATGAAATTTGGCATGTAATTTAACTTGATATTGTATATAGTTTCGAGCAAGGATCGACGTAGTTAGGATTTGTATTGGGGGGGGGGGGGGGGCGCACAGGTTACATGAATGAAATGGCCACCCAGTTGGACACCTGCCGCGCAGTCTTATTGGATGAGCGAAGCGAAGACTCAATTTCACCAGACCCGAAAAAGGGGCCTTTTTTTCACACTCCACAGGTTAAACGAAAACTTAAAATCAGTTAAAACTTGGCTTGCACAAGTATCCTTATCTAACTCGATACTGTATAGTTTTGAGACGCAATCGGTTGAACCACTTCTGAGAAAACTCATTTTAACATTTTCAAAAATCTCATGAGAATAACCCAGAGTAAAAAGTTTGTCAAAAATATTTCCTTCGAGAGAATTCAAATTCTCAGGGAGTTTCAATATAATAATTATACACCTCATTAAAATATATAATTAAAATATTAAAATATATAATCTAATTTTCTCAAATCACTCAAAGCTACTAAGAAACCAATTGAATCCAAGCAACAGGGCTGGTGTCACCAATTGATTGGAAACGATCAAAACAAAGTCTTCTTTAGTATCATAGAAATTAATTAGGAAATAGGAGGGCAGTGACGTAATTTTTTGGATCTCAATGTGGATATATTATATAATAACCAATCCAAAGATATAAGTTGATATATGTTCTAGCTCATCCATCAACGCGGAAATACATAACGCGTTTGCCTAGTTATGGACATTTTTGAAGTTTTTTCGCGATTTCTCCCAGCAAAATTCCCAGCAGTGATTTTTTTTTCAAATATGTTCATTTCTCAAGTGATTTTTGTGATTCAATGAGGACTTTTGAAATCTAATAATTGAATCATCCAAAGTCGTAGAGTATATAAATACTCCATTAATGAAAAATAAAGTCTCTGCCTCACAAAAGGTTGCCCATTAGATACAGAATAATATAAGAATAGAAATAACATATTAATAAATAGAGCAAAATGACAATACAACAGTGTTTGATGAAACAATTAATAATAATATTGGGCCATAATCTAGAAAATTGAATATTGTAATTGATCACTTATTTAGAATAAGAAGAGGAAAAAATGAAATATTAAAAAGGGGAGGAAAAATATATTCGAAAAAGTTATTCAAAAAATAAAAAGAAAGCATATGGTATAGAAGCGATAAATTCAGGCCTATACACACACGATTCATTCAAACCATATGAATGGTTTCTAAATATTGAAATTGAACCTTTCAAGGCTAGGAGGACTATACTATAAATAAAAAAATTACTGAGGTTGAATCTTCTACAAAATTCAACAAAGAAGTGAGGAATATATACTGATGAAATTCATATTTATAAGTGATAATATTTCATTGTGAGTTTATTCGTAGGTCAACATTATATATTTTTGAAGAAAGATAAATTGTTGGGGGAAAAGGGTCGATTCGTGGGGCTTCCCCCCCCCCCCCCCCCTTGGACCTCCCAATGATGTTTTGAACCTGTTGTTGTTTGTTGTTGTGAACCTGGTTTTGAGGCGTTTTGAATACTTGTTTCGCGCTTTTTCTCAAATGTGACGTCGTACAATATTACAAAAAAGGATTACCTACTTCCTGATTTCTTCCACACATTTTTGAACGAAACAGGCTGAGATTTTGTGTTTGTGGTTGGTAAGTAAATTGTCCTTCATTTATAAGTATACCGCGATTCCACACTTCAGTAGCGTCTTCGTCAATCGTTTGAACGGTGTATTTTGTGGGAAGCATGATTTTTTCATTTCGTGCGATAACATGGGAGCAAAGAGAAGATGCTACAGCCGAGTTCGTAAAAAAAAGAAAAGGTGTGAAAGCGCCTCTTACACTTCCGATCAAAATATGATCAACTTGTACAGTACTGGTACGCGGCATGATTATAGAGCCAATCGGAACTAATCAGCAACATAAGAACAAAAGGAATGAGGGGGAATTAACGCTGTGGCCTACAGCCAGACGGAAAATGCACGAGAGCAATAATAATTCTCGTAATTTTTAGTTATTTACCACATATGAGAGTGTCTGAGAGTGTCATAAATGAAATCAATAGCAATTTCGTGAGTGTACAGTAAATTCACGGTCTTCCTCGAATATTCACAAAAAATAAATTGAATACAACTTTTTCCTTGCATGGTATCTGAATTTTCCTCTCGTGTTTTCAACAAAAGAATATTCGATCTCCGATCCATTGTGCCTCAGAACTATACAATCAGAAGTCAAGTGTTGAATTTGGTTAAATGCGTGAAAAGGTGTAATGTTGATCAGTCAATCCCTCGTTTCAGTGAAGCGGGGCGTGTGCCTGTTCGCCCGCAACATTGCACGGTGTCACGGCAGTTCTCGAGTTGTGACAGATTTACATTTAACAATGAACTAAAGATAAGTATGAACTTATGATAACTTCTGAACCCTATGAATGAACTTCTGATAAGTTAATGAAAGAATAAAAGTGATCAAAAATGACAGAAAATTTTAACAAAGTGGGTTTCAACAGGAAATAACGATACAAATTGGGTCAGACCCAATTTGGTGCAAGACCTTTTTCTTGCCCCCTCTTGCCCCCTAGGCCAGAAGTTGGGGGGGGGGGCAATAGCCTCCCCCCCCCCACCTCCCCGGTTCCGACGCCAATGTATATATATATATGTATATATATATATATATATATATATATATATATATATATGAACGTTTTTGTCAAATTATAAAAATGTGACCATTCTGGGAATTGAACCCAGGATCTCTTGGTTTGTATTTAGCTCAATTGGTTGGAGCTTTGGGTGCATTTATATATATATATATATATATATATATATATATATATATATATATATATATATATATATATATATTTCAAGTTATATTTTATATAGTTCAAGTCCCAGAATGATCACATTTTTATGATTTGACAAAAACGTTCATATATACATATCGTTGATGGATCGCATCCATAAAGAAATGTTGTTCAATATATATATATATATATATATATATATATATATATATATATATATATATATAAGATCTTTTATAAGATCTTTTGATATTAAGTATCTAACCTGTAAGCAAGAAGAAAAGTCTTTGAAAGGTTAGGTTAATAAATGAATATCGATTTAATATTTTATAGTTGGCTCTATAATTAATTGAACTCTCTGATCTTTGTATATTTCACACGGTTTTCATCTCAAAAATCATGAATCCATATACATAATATATATATATATATATATATATATATATATATATATATATATATATATATATATATATATATGGATTATTGCATCCATATATATATATATATATATATATATATATATATATATATATATATATATATATATATATATATATATATATATATATATATATATATATATATATAGTGTATATATATATTTATGTATATATATATATATATATATATATATATATATATATATATATATATATATATATTTATATATATATATATATATATATATATATATATTTATTTTTCATTTTTTTATTTATTTTTTTATTCTCATTTTCATGTTAATAATGAGCATAATATATGTCTTGATGTGACTGACAATCTCACGTATGTCCTGTAAGAATACTATAAACTACACTATATACTATATACTACTATATACTATAATATAGACTATCATAAATACAATAAAGGTATAGAAACTGTAAATACAATAATGTATAGAAATTGGTGTTACTGCACCTATAGACAATCTTTTATTATGTCTTTTTGGGTCTAAAAAACTGTATAAATTGCCCACATAGGAAGATTAAAGAGCTTACAAATAAATTAATAGAAGTAGAAAGCGATGAAATTATTGAACAATAATACTCGAAGTAATCATTGTGTAAGAATAAACCTCGACAGCGATGCAATACATTTTCAATATAGACATTGAATCATCATAAATCAACGATACTAGTGTAGATCTAAGTGGCTTCTACTACATATTTGGCATTCAAGAATTATAACCAAATTAAATACGAAAAAGAATCATTGATATTGTATACAAAAATCATCACATATTTCCCCTGCCGTTGAATGGGGCACCTGTTGCTGGAGTTCTGCTGCGTCTTCGGCCCTGCTTTTTAGGGGTACTCCCCTCCCTCGCCATGATAGGGCATTGGGTAAATAAACTTTCAATTTACTTCAAAAGAGATTGTTATAATGAGGTGATCATCAATACACATATAGACAATTAAAGCTATATATTCAATTTTTCATAGTATCCTACACTTTTATGTTTTCCAGTTTTTTTGTGTTTTTGTATCATTTTATTTATTTTAGTTCGTGATGATCACATGATGGAAGGTCAAGCAACACGATTTAAATCTAAATTTAAATTTTCAATTTATAAATATTTCCATTCTTCGTCTTATTACAAAACAGAGGAACAGGAAAAGAATACAAACTGTAATAAAGTGAACCAAATAGCCTATATACAATCATGTACATTACCATTGCAAAATCAAAAAAGAAGAAAAGAAGAAGCCCGCGTAAGAACCAAATCTTGTGTGCGGGCATTACTGGTAAAAAATTAATATTTATGTTGACGAAACTACAACAAATAATGAATGGAACCTATTTCACTGTTCTTGAATTTGAATAATGAATGATGAAGAAATGCAAACCTGCAATGCAAAAATACAGTCCCATCATAGACTAATGGTCCCATGTATACAATAATGAGCAAAAGGCCGGCTTCTGGCGTAAGCGATCTCTTACAGCGACACATTGGATTCGTAGTTTTACTATGATCATTTTATCAATAAATATTCAAATAAGAATCAGTAAACCACTCAAACAATACATCTTTCATAAGTGCAATGAAGCATTGGCGATTAATGTTCATATAGAGAATGGAAACATTGATAGTACTAGTTTTCAAAGTATATTCAAGTGCATTTTCAGGATTTATAAAGATAATTCTTTAATGCAAATGAGCGCTCTAGTTGACTATATAGCAAGCCCAAAACATTGTAATTCGCGCCTTGCACTACAAAGCGTAAAAAACGGAGTTCTCGAAGCTGCACTAAACACAAGTAAATCGTTGAATTTCTTTTTTTTCAAACTTACATTGAAACAACGAACTCAGAACAGGTTAGATATCAACAAAAAACATCCTACTCGGAAAATGCCCTGCGAGGAAAATATTTTCCAGCAGTGGAAGAGCCAATATTGCACAGAACCAACTCCGAAAGGTGTATGATATAGCAGTGGCTAATAGACGCAGAATTGTCTCTTCGCCTACTTGTACAAAAGGGTATGATTATTTATAAGTACATACTACAAAGTACGACGTACCTCGCGGTTTGTGCTCTCGACGAATGTGCCAAACGCAGTTCACGATAATCAGATTACCAATCAAAAGTACGAGAAGTATGATCGCATCAATTACACCGTGAATGATGACAAATGTATCACCTCCCGGACTTATCGGCATTGTTATGTTGCCACGGCAAAATCTCATTTTACCTGAAACAAAAGGGAGAATTCTGTTTCTTTCATCTCGAACTTCAATGAAGAAATTCTAGTGTGGCAACGTTTATCTAAAAATATCTCGCTGTATCACAGCCCTGTACCCACTTTACCCAGAAATATCCACTGTATCCGTATAACTGAAAGAGATTGATTAGGAAGCCGGAACGAATGGTAACAAATTGAGAAAAATTTCCATGGTAACCACGTTTGAATCTTTATAGTTGTTTGTGCTATGAAGAGAAAAGTGAAGAGGCATAAGAGAACGTACACCATGACTCAAATGTTTCTATCATTCATACTATTCATATATATATATATATATATATATATATATATATATATATATATATATATATATATATATATATATATATATATATATATATATATGTATATATATATATATATATATATATATATATATATATATATATATATATATATATATATATATATATATATATATAATATCATCACTTCATTTTTAGTTCTACGTGAGTATTTGTCAGCTGGACACTTTTTCAATTTTCAATTCTAGCTCGACAATGAACGATGCAATTCTTATCGAAACGTCACTAAGTTTTCCACAAAATATACGATATAGGCTCTACAACCCACACAAGAATAATTCGAATATGAATATCTTGAAACAGAATACTTGTGAAAGTCTACATAAATCTATATATATATATATATATATATATATATATATATATATATATATATATATATATATATATATATATATGTATAAATATATATATATATATATATATATATATATATATATATATGTATATAAACATACATATATATATATATATATATATATATATATATATATATATATATATATATATATATATATATATATATATATATATAAATATATATATATATATATATATATATATATATATATATATATATATATATATATATATATATATATATACATGTGGGTGTGTGTGTGTGTGTGTGTATGCATATTGTAAGCCTATATCATATACATGTGTGTGTTTGGTGAAGTGGGGGTGGGGGAGGGGTCACAACAGCAAATCTATAAAATCCTCATAAGAATAACCCAGAGAGAAAATATTTGATAAACGTAAATTATTCCATGAAAGCTCTGATTTGTTATCACTGAATATGAAACAACTATCGTACAAAAACTTTTTTTTCCAAAACGCCCCCTTCAATCGATGTTTGACTCCGTGATGAAGTGTATCATTCTAGTGTCAACATTCAGTAAGAATTTTTTAAGATTCGAAGATTTTTATTTCACAATTTTTGGGGGGAAAGTAATCAAGAATATTTTTTTTTTCAAGAAGTGGTTGAACTGACTAGGGCCAAAAACTGAACAGATTTGATTTGTATCAGTCCGCGTGTTCACGAAAATATTCAGACTGATCGAACGAACCATCCAAACTGTGGAGTGCATTTTGTCGCATTTTCGTCCAAAAACATTCAAAAATTCAATTTATCCAGAAGTGGTAAAACCGATTACTCTCCAAAACTATACAGTACGGAGTTGGTTGAGTATGTACGTCCAAAAAATAGGTTAACATATCACACAAAAACATTGAAAAAACACACACAAAAAAAAGGAAGATACATCTCGGACCCAATGGAAGTCTTCGCTTCGATCATCCAAAAATATTTTATTTTCATCAAAGACATATAAATATAATGGCAGAACTGCGTTGTCGAGATTCAGGACTTTCTAGATTCGATGGTTACCGAATGAAGTATATTTTATTTGAGTCTTAAATACTTCACATAGATATCTCACTCTTCTTACAAAGCATACGCTGCGTTTGCCTAGTATAATTTCATCACAAATAGGTCTATATAGACCTTATATCCAAATGAGAAATGAACCAATACTAGGCAATCGCAGAATAAACATGTTGTAAGACGAGCGAGATATCAATAAAGTATAATCGAGAACTCTACACACCTTGACTCATTAGTTGAGCTAACATTAGCTAACACCTCAATTATATTCTTATGGAGCTCTGTGTGTGTGTTTTCTCTGTAAGCACTGCATAGGTCGCACGTTTTGACTAATTGACATGAAACTTTTTCTGTACACGTAGACTTGACCAACTTAGAACAGAATGGCTTTTGCATGGATCATATCGGTTGGACCATTTCTGATAAATATCATTTCAAAGTTTCTAAAAACTCAATAAGATTTGGCTAGGCGGGAAAATTGAAAAATCAAATCTCTCAAAAAAAAAAAAATTCTCTGAATTACAATAATATGTGTGATAAAATTTGATATAAAATATATTCCATTCGTCAACTATCGAATCTGGGAAACCGTGATTCTTGACAAAATGGTTAAACATTTACATATTGTACAATATATTATATATTATATAAGAATATATCATTGATAATATACTTTTTAATTATACTGAAACTTTTCGGAGGAATCCCAATTCACACAAACAATTTAGACGTCACGTATTCTAATGTTATACTGCAAAATATATTGTCAAATGATTCAAAGTTCAAGTTATATTACCATTCGAGTAAGATCCTCGGAAAACGCTTTTTTGTGAATATTTGAAGGATGAGTGTGCATGAATATAGAACCTAATATCCTTCTTACTTTGCTTAATTGATTGTGAAGGTCGACTAAACTGAATTTCTCCATCAACACTGTAAACCATTATTAAACTTATAAACTTCGTCATAGCTTCGCTTATTTGATGAATATATATTACAAGGGTTGCAACGATGCAAGTAGTAGTAGTAGTAGTATAACTCTAGGAGCCGTTTCCATAAGCAACATCTTATCATTTGTAGCTCTCTATGCTAACTCACATCAAGAAAGTGCATCAGAAACCAAAATACAAAATTGGTATAGTCAATGCTTTAAAAATTGTTTGAATTCGATGTGATTCAGAAAGAGCTAGGGCATTATTTAAACCATTTTTTTACTACTGTGACTCTCCGCTTTGGTCGAAATAAAAACAGATAAAATGTTGGCCATGATCTGCTTATTTGTACGGAGTCTGTGAATGTACGAACTTTTGAAATCACATTTCTTCCAACTATGAGGTACCGTATAGTGAAAACCGTTGAATAATTGATATAGGTGTGGCTTATTAATCGACCACCTAGATATATGCAACTTTAAATACTCTGATTGAATATTTCGAGAATCCCCCTTCATAAACAGCCACTTGATTAGATGTTATGTGATGTCAATGGGGCAAGAAAACGAATGTGGTCCTGTCGGCTTAGTGACAAGATAATAATAGAGACACTATCAGAGTGGGACCAATGCCACAGTGATGGCCCGGCCATGTATCATAAAAAAGCTATACACATCATTGTTTAAAGACCTGTGAAATCAATCCAAGAAGTACCTCACTTTTTCCTATTATGATAAATCAGGCAGCAACGTGCCGAAAACTAATTCATTTCATTTCATAATTCAATTTTTCATGACTTGCCATATATTGTTCGCATAATCCCATGCATTTTTCAATTTGGACTAATAAATAATATGAAATCAAATGAAAGACTTCCAATTAATTCAAATCGCTCAATTTCAATGGGTTTTGGCTTCTGTGGATAAGTTATATTAAACGATCTAAAGTAAAAGATCTTGAACAGTATTCTAAGAATTATGATACTGAAATCCAAGGTGTCCCCGGAAATCAGTGGGGAAAACTCGTGCGAAATGATCACAGAAATCGCAAACACACTGGGCTGTAACATGCAACCTGACCATATTGATGTGAGTCATCTATAATACGAAAGAATAACGATGAAACCTCACAATTACCGGCTCCAATAATTGCGATTTCTTTTCTCGCTGAGATGTAACGAGTACATTCTTGCTGCAATGAAATCCAAAAGAGATTTGTCTGGTCATGATATCGGATTTCTGAATTGTAACAACAAAATATTTTGTATCAATGGTCATTTTCCTACTGTGAATAAAAACCTGTTCTCTAGCTGCTAAAATATGTTTTTAAATACAATTTCCTACTAAAATCATCTATAGTTGACGAAAAATCAATAATATATATGATACGGTACTTTCATTCAAACATTTGGAAAACTTGATTCCTCAACATTGTCATTATATAGTTCGTTTAATTCACTCAAAAAGACAGAAAGTTTTTTTATGGCTGAGTGAATTTTCAATTCAAAGTGATGAATAGTATGTATTTATTTATATAAAAAAATGGGATGCCTTATTTAAATAAACAACCTTTATTGGTCCCTGGATTATAAAAAGTGTACAGGATAATAATCAATAGAAAATGCAATTGTTGATATCAATATAATAGAAATGAAATATGGTTGGATAAGTGAAAAAATTAAGTGAAAAATTGAAAATTGAAATAAGTAATAATAAAATTATGCTTAAAAAATTGAACTAATGATAAAAATTGAGAATATAACTGAGGAAAATTGATGAAAGTAAAAATATTTGAGTTTCTTACAAGAAATAAAAATATTGAAAAAAAGAAAATTAATTATTACAAAAAGAATTAAAAATTGTAGATGATTTCTTAGAATATTAATTGAACCTCTTGAAGCTAGAATTACAATATCAAAAATGAGTTCTTTCTTCAGCTTGAACCTTAATCGAAATTCATTAAGATAATTCGGTATCGTACCTCGAGCTCCAATGAACAGCTCAATGACCTCAATGAATACCTCAGCTGGAGACTTCCCTAACTAGAAACTCTCCTGAAAACTGCCTATTTATCCATCTAAAAATGGGAAAAACTACCTTTAACACGTCACTATATACTAACTAATCATTGAATCCATCATCCATTGAATCATGCATTGAATCTGCAGATCCATTGAAGTGAATTGATATTGACTGATGAGAAAAAATAAAAAAATGTTGTCCTGTCTTTCTCCGTGCACCGGCAAAATAATGAGAAAAGTCTGGTCATGTGGGAATTCCACAAAAATAGTTGTAGGCATACTTACGAAGCAATTAACAAAGTTGATGTCCAAACTAATGGGCAGGTCTAATGGGACTAATGGGGGCATCGTTATATTTTCTCATAAATCTTGGTTCTTGATTAATATTGAACGTTTTAGCTGCATGCCATCAAATTGTTACCAACTTTTATGGAATCTTGAATAAATCTGTATCAATAGAACAGCAAGACGTATAAAAATTATATTTATCTGATAACATATCCAGTAGCGTCAACATCAAATTTGGCAAGTTTCAAAATTTAACAATCATTTTTGTGAAATTTCTGCTTGTCACGAGCGTTTTTGATTATTTTGCCGGTACACGAGAAAAAACGGGATAAAACATCTTAGATTATTTCTTTATCAGTTAAATACCAATTGACCATTGTAGATGGGCGTGACTTATACGAAGCAGGGGAAATTTTAGATACCTTGATTGGTTATTTCCCCCGCTTCACTGTCCACTTGATTGGTTATTTCTCTATTTCCCCTGCTTCAGTGTCCACCTGATTGTCTTTTATATTTTGTTACATCACGAGGGCGGACGATCTACAATGATCAATTCATTTCAATGATGATGCATTATTCAATTCAAAATTTAGTTATTTGTCGGAAGTAGTTTTTCTCATTTTTAGATTAATGAATCCTTCGATTTATATGCATATGATCATCTATCAAAAATAACTCTCTCATCTGACTTTTCATCTAGCCAAGAAGAATAAATTAAATTCATTTATAAAATATCTCATGCTAATAACTGCCATATATAGCTGGCAACCAATAATAGCCAACATCAGTAGCCTACATTTCTGATTCAACATATATTATATCATAAATTTGCGTACCGGTACTTACCTAATAATGTAGAGTACCGATTAGTTGGATAAACACTCTGTTGTGCTTTATAGTAGATCGAAAGCTTCAATACAAATTGAAAGGAATTTCATCACGTTTCATTAGATTAGCAGCACTTGCGCATTCATCATCTCTATTCCTCTTATCTTCCTTCCTCCCTCTTCTCTCCTGGAATTTTTTGGACCAATAGAAGCAATGATAATATGTCTAATGGAAATCCCAAATGTATTTGTCTGCACGATGGCGAATCGTAGGTAGACTCACCCACGACGGGAGGCTGGGGATGGGAAGTGGAGGGTTCCTAGCTATAATAATCATCAGTCACATCCTATATAGCCCCAAGATATTTCTACATAAAACACACTATTTACTTCAATAATAAGCCATAACTTGGCAAACCTTTTTAGATCACTACTTTTATATGCCAAAGTGTTTGAACGAGGAGGGCTTGGCTAACTATTTTTTACAAGTTTTTGTTTTTGGTGGGATATCACCACTTGTTGTGGTTTATTTTTAATTGAGGCAATGTTACGAAAAGAACCAAGGTGGTTACCGAAAAAATACACTTTCAATAATAATACTATGACACACAATTTGATATATATATATATATATATATATATATATATATATATATATATATATATATATATATATATATTTATATATATATATATATATATATACCGGTATATATATATATATATATATATATATATATATATATATATATATATATATATATATATATATATATATATATGTATATATATATATATATATATATATATATATATATATATATATGTATATATATATATATATATATATATATATATATATATATATATATATATATATATATATATATACATCATATTATTAATTCAATATTTGAATAAATCAAATGATAATTGTTTATTAAAATTTAAAAATTCTCCTTATAATCTTCAGAGTATTAATTCAGTTCCATAGTTGGGCATCCGTACATTAGTCATTCATCAGTTATTATTCAGCCATTTGTATCATGACTTTGGTCCGTTTCAATATCATTAATGCTTAATATGTTTTTCTTTACATATTTGCATAATCATTTATCGAGTATGATGTGATTTTCTGAGAATAAGTACATACAAGTCTTTGGCATAATTATTAGCCTCGTGGATCATCACTGCATATGCATTCACTCGCTTTTTGACACTCTAATATCAGTGTTTCGAAACAGTCTTGCTGGCTGTGACTGTGAACGTTCATTATTGTGTAATCCAAACAGTTTACGTATTTTTAAAGATATTTCAATCAATACTTATTATTTCAACTACGAAATGTCAAACAATTTCTGAATTCTGACATATTTTGTTGACAAAAGCGTACTGTTCAATAAAAAAACTCTCACTGACAGTATAATTGACTCTTGGATATTAGCTATTGTCATAAATCTATTGAATGAATTATATCACAGGTCTGTTGAATGTAGCAGGTTCTTTCAATTTAAGTCAAAGAAGCTTAGCTGAAATTATCTTATGAATCTCAATTAATTTTCAAATGATATGACATTACTTCCTATAAAACCAAGTAATTACGATTATAACACACCCAATAATTCATAACTATTGATCAATTCAATTACTGAAAATTTCAACCGAATCGGTTGTTTAGTGTATTTTAAAATGAATAAAACCATTGAAATTAGCCCTAAAATGTCATTATTTCCGGTTTCATAGATCATTTCTGGTTGATACGTACCAAAGGCACATCTCATTATGGATGCACACATTCCCTGAAAATTTCAGAACAATCGGTTGTTTCGTTTGGGCTGTAGCAAATATCTTAGACAGACGCCGTAAGAAGACGAAGACGAAGACGAAGACGGAGAAGAAACGGAAAAACAGACGTTTCACAGCCTTATAACTTCTATCTGTTCTGTCCGAACGAACTGAAAATTGGTATGCCGTGTTGTGTGCATTGCCCCATTGCATTGCAACAAGCCAGAGTATTCCAAGATTTGTAGTTTCGGAGATACAGTATGCTCAAAACATCATTTAAGTACTTCGTGTAAACAGTGTTGCAGGCTGCGCGACGAGGTACTTGGCTCCCGTCGAGCTACCGCTCGACTATATAATTGAAACTAAATTGAACCAATACTCTTCATTGGACAAACCTTCTTTCATAACAATAATACATATAGAGGGGAAGTTAACTGTAATTAAGAGTTGAATAGTAACCATAATTCAATTTCGGTTTTGATATTTTTAAACTTTGTTAAAATATGCTTTAAATTGAATGGAATTTTATTAAAAATTATTGGTACTGAATACTCAAGATTTCTTTTGCCGTATTTATTGTTGAATTGAGGAATTTTGAAGTTATTTAACATTCTGGATCTAGTATTTGCTGAATGATTTACAATATTTTTTAAATGAATCATCGAAATAAAATTTGAGAATAAATTTGTAGTCAAATAGGTCGTTAATTGGTGAAAAATTACAATGTCGAAATAATTTTTTGATATCATATAAATTCTCTTGTCTAACACGAGAAGGAGTGATACTTTTAATCATTTTTGTTTGAAGAGATATTAATAAGCATGACAAGGTCGAGTAGGAAGCATTACCCCAGGCTAAAATACCGTAGGAAATGATAGATTGCAAACGAAAAATGTCTAAATTTGATCAAGGCTAGACATAGTTAAATAATTCATTTTGTTCTCTAACCCTTAGCAATTGTATACACAAATTTGTATTTCCTCAGATCGTGATACGCTATACAGACAATTTTAGGATAATATTGATAAAATATGAATAATAACGCCACCTGAAATGACCCAAAATGATTTTCACTTTTTCCACCTATAAATATAAAGAAAAATCAGTTGGTGAAACCGGATCTAAGGCAAACATGAATCAATTTTGCGTTTCACAGTATAGCGCATTGTTAGGCCGCATTGATACGTATTTTCTAGAATACAATTATTTTATTCTGGTATCAATTAATTTGGTTTTGGTGGAACTGCCAGTTCAAAACTTGGCACCACCACATATACTATCATTTAAATATTGAAGTTGGCACCACCACATACAATAATATGTGAATAATCAACTTGGCACCATCACATAGCTATACTAACATGTGAATATTAAACTTGGCACCACCGCATATAATAACATGTGAACAATCAACTTGGCACCATCACGTAGCTATACTAACATGTGAATATTAAACTTGGCACCACCGCATATAATAACATGTGAACAACCAACTTGGCACCATCACGTAGCTATACTAACATGTGAATATTAAACTTGGCACCACCGCATATAATAACATGTGAATAATCAACTTGGCACCATCACATAGCTATACTAGCATGTGAATATTAAACTTGACACCACCACATATAATAACATGTGAACAATCAGCTTGGCACCATCACGCAGCTATACTAACATGTAAATATTAAACTTGGCACCACCGCATATAATAACATGTGAACAATCAACTTGGCACCATTACGTAGCTATACTAACATGTGAATATTAAACTTGGCACCACCGCATATAATAACATGTGAACAATCAACTTGGCACCATCACGTAGCTATACTAACATGTGAATATTAAACTTGGCACCACCGCATATAATAGCATGTGAACAATCAACTTGGCACCATCACGTAGCTATACTAACATGTAAATATTAAACTTGGCACCACCGCATATAATAACATGTGAATAATCAACTTGGCACCATCACATAGCTATATACTAGCCTGTGAATAATAAACTTGGCACCACCGCAGACCTTGATCAGAGCACCACCAGAGCACACCAGAGCAGACCTTGATTGTGGTTAATGCTATTCAAACCAGCCGTTTTGAAGAAAAAAAATAAAAACAACTGTTTTTTTTCATTAAATCTATGACTATCAATAACGTAACGGGATAAGCAACACGGCATAAGTCCTATCCTTTTAACATTAGGCCGTTTTCACCATGATGGAATCAGCGCGCTTTCGTGTACATTTGTGAGATTCGCAATTTCAAATCAAATCGTACGTATTAGGCTCATATTTCAATATATAGTACATAGTTGTACAATTGCATTGATTTTAATCTTTCTCGTAGATGATGAGTAATTATCCAGTTATCAAATGGGAAATATAGCAGTAGGGCTCTTGACTAGGGGACTAAATGCTTTCACAGCCGTATTTTAAATTAAGATTGGCTAATTCAAATGAAATTTATCCCAATATTGTTTAATGCAGTTGGAAAGAGCTGGATTCACAGATTGCATTACATCTATTACTTGTATAGATCAACATACAACAATACCAGCAAATCATCATAACATTTGTGAGGCGGCATCCCTTTGATATACGCATGGTGCGAAAGGAAACCGCCATGTTGCTTATCCCGTTACGTTATTGATAGTCATAGCATAGTATAAAGAGAACTAGTACCGTCACTCCTATACGTACTCAATGGGACGACTTGCTGCAAAAGCGAAATGAATTTCGACCATCTAACGACTTTGTACGTTCTTTGACAACAATAACGTGAGCCAATATGATCACGCAGTCGTCAGTAGCGCTATTGCAGCTGCGGCGTCGAATACCTCTACTAACACTTTTGCCATACTGCCGTGTGTTAAAATGCAATTTTTAATTTACTTTTACTCATGCAAAATGTATGTTCACTCAAATAATAAAGTTGTCACACGAAATATCATTCTTTTACCTTCGTACAATTGCTATATCTCATGATAATTGATTCGGATTATCATTATATTTCAGTACTTTTTCTGAACGGTTATTGTACTCGAAACATCCAACCGTCATAGACTCTGTATAGGGGGGACGGTATGTAATGTCAAATACGTCAATGTCAATAACCTTCTGTCAACAAGGCTCGGTGCGGCTCTAGGAAAGTTGGGTTAGTGGCCTACTACTGGTGATCAGTCAAGATGATGTAAAGTCTAAACAGATCAATCAAGTGTGTTTATTCGCACTCAAAACTAGTATTGAAGAAGTTCAGTATCTTAAAGCTATAGATTGAACCCGTTTTCAAATGATTAAATTGTGTATTTCTCCAATTACTCTATATTAGTCATCAGTAGGCCCACAGTGTTGTTGAACCAATGTAAACCTAATCTTCGAATTACAAGCTGTAGGCCTGTGCCTGATGCTGTTTCTACGCTAGGCCCAGATAAGATTGACTACTCGTAGGCCCAGTTTGATTGAAATAAGTGTCAGAGCTACGCATAGTAGACCTATTTGTGGCTGGGTATATAGCTTGTCATACCATAAATCTTCCAAACTCAATGGCTTAGGTGGGCTGGCCTATGCCTAGCCTACTGAATGTAGGAAAGTTTCATACCCTATAGGCCTATACATTCGTGGGTTTGGAACTTGAAAAATGTATTAAATTCAACTAATCATATTATTGCCTGAGCTCTGAACATAAGCTTCAGTGTTTGTAACCAGCCGGACTTTAGGCTATTGGTACTAATAAACTTCATCAAGATGAGTTGTTTCGCAATTAATTGCAGAAATCTACGAAGGGGTAGTCCAAATTTCCTTTGGATACAAAAAAAATTAGGTGGAATCTGTAAAATATATAAAAATAAGTAGGACCTGGGCTTAGACCTGATGTAAAATATTCAATCGCCTGAAGGCGATGTAGCCTACAACAGTTACTCATGTTGAAGGTCAACAGATATTGAATAGAAAACCGCTGTTGTTTGATTTCGTATTTCATGATTATGGAAATACGGTAGGCCTACTAAGAGATTGATTTTTTTCCATTTGAACAGCAACCAACGTTCCAATGTAGGCCTACAATCAACCCACATGCAGTGTGAATTATTGAAGTTAATTGAAAATCTGAAATCTCATACATAAAAACCATCTCGAAGCCTAAAGGCTAGGGCCAACACCGCATATTTTACATCAGGTCTGGGCTTAGGCCCTATTCATTTCTATATGTTCTACAGATGTTCCGCCTCACCTTTTTGTATCCAAAGGAAATTGGAAGAAGCTCAAATTGGGACTACTTCTTCGTAGGTTCTTGAAATTAATTGTGAAACATCATTTTGATGAAGTTTATAGAACTAACATTGTAGGCCTATAATTCAGAAACAAACCAAGATGGAGAATGATTTTTATTTCGTAGATCTAAGAAGTCATTGTTGTAAAATCGTATGAAACTACAGCCAGCCTGCGACCGCTTGAAAATTGTTTACATCTACAAACGACGTATGCAGTTGCTAGGGGCAACACAAATGCGCGCGCAACTACGTGTGTTTCTGTGACTGAGCACCAGGAGCGACTTGACATGCGCGGTCATGTTTTTACTGCAGAAACGGCTACCAAGTGACCCTACTGAAGCATAGCGTAGCTATGCTATATATACTGTGGTCATAGATTAAATATATCATGAAAATAATGACAGAATCAGGTTGCCGAGATTCACTGCCTTCTATATTCAATATTTGCCCAACAATGAAGTATTTGTATATGCATCAAGGTGTGTAGAATACCAGAGTCGATGAAGTGGCAAGGGTAGAACTACTTCAACTACTTTTATATCTTATTCAGATATCAAGGTATGTAGAATACCAGAGTCGATAAAGTAGCAAGGGTAGAACTACTTCAACGACTTTTATACCTTATTCGGATATCTTGCTCATCTTACAACGCATATTTCGCGTTTGACTAGTATAATTATACCTATGACTATACATACTATCTTTTCAAACACCTTACACACTACTGACGTCAGGCTAATTGGCCTATAATTACCAACATCGCCTTTTTACCACCTTTGTATATTGGTATCACAGTTGCTTTTTTCCAGTCATTTGGTAGAGCACCATTATTAATTGATACAGTGAAAATAACTCTTAGAAATGGTGCTAATGTCCCAGGTACAAGTTTTAAATAATCGATAGTAATGTCATCTTCCCCACCTGCCTTATGCATGCGACTTCATATTTCTGATAGCATCAACTATTAGTTTATCCGTAATTCTGAAATTATTTACATTGGTAATGCCAGGCCTATTATTTATACCCTGATGCTCATTATCACAGTTACTCATCTTCTTTAAATACAGATGAATAATACTTGTTCAGCAACTGGGCCTTTTCGCAGCTTGTTTCACCTTTTTCACCTTTTACATTACTTTCCAGTTCTGGTATATTGTTACGACTCCGTTTTTAAATATGCCATGGGGATGTATAGTGAGAGGGTAGTCGTGAGGGATTTTAAGGTTACAGATGAACTAGGTTGTTAGACCTTTAAGCATTGGTTTATTGAAAGATAATTTTGACTATAAATGCCGAAAGAGGTTATGCACTAATCAACCTGAATCTAAGAGAAGGTGGAACACGAGTGCCTGGGCTGGTTACTCCCCTTTCAATATACTAGGCTATTTGAATATACGTTACAACAGAACGGCGTGGCGAGTCTCTTGGAGTGGTACCGAGGCGAGATGCGAACCCGGGACTCGGGCATCTTCCCTTCTTCTTCCCGGCTGCGTCTTGATGAGCTCCACTCCCGGAACACGTCCGTCCCTGTCGATAGTTGATTCCAGAGAGATCAACAATGGCGTTTCCGCGGAGTGAGACGCGTATTTAGAACTGCCGATCCACAAGTGCATTCACCTAGCTTTGCAAGCCATGCACTTTATGGATACACGAGCGGATGCGAGTTGTCAATAGTTCTTTCCACTCGAGTTGATGTGCCTATAGTCTCTTTCTCCGATGGTGAAGTAGGAATGAGACTATAGGCGGCTGTTTACATACGCGGGGTCGCAACGATACTTCATTATCGTGACAATATCATTCAACTTCCCACTTTTTCTCCTCACATACCCATTGAAATTGTTCACTACTTCGTGAGTTGTTTCTTGTTGTTTCTCTACATCTAATATGGACGTGATTTAGTTGTCATGGGCTACTTTTTTCTTTTCTTTCAGTTCTTTCGTAACTTCTCTAAATACTTCCTTGGTTTCTTCATCCCTATTTCTATCTTTATATAATTTCCTACTTTTTTTAAAACTTTTAAATTTCTTTCGTGAAGTATTTTGTGTCGGGATTACTATTCAACTTGCCACTTGGGATGAACTTTTTACTATCATTGACTATCTCCTTAAATTTATTCCATATTTCCTCTATGCGAGCTCCATTTGAGGCCCATCCTACAAATTGTTTTTCAAGGAATTCCCTGAAACCATGCTTATAAGATTTAGTATATTTCCAAGAGATCTTTCCCTTACAGTTTGTGCGCTCCCTTCTTATATTAATTTCTAATAACACACCCTGATGATCACTTATTCCTTCTACTGCCTCCACTTCTTTCACGATCTAAGAATAAATGTATGAGTGTAAATAATAACTAAACGGTACAGTAATGTAAAACCACTTCAAGTTATCAGGTTATAAAAAGATACATACACACGTAGTAACGGCAGTGAGAACAATGAGAACAGTTCAGTGAGAATGAAATCTTGACTTTTCTTGGAATTGTGTTTTTCTTTCTGAATCTGTGTATGTGACCAATTGAAAAAAAAAGATGAAGGAAATTTGCTTGTAATATTTTATTAACAACCATTGTCAATTTATCAAGCCGGTGAATACATTTAAATACAAAAGAGGTGACAAACATCAATAATTCATCATCAGAATCAAAGCTTTCATCAAGGTAGTCCGCCATGTTTTGTCTCCCCCCCCCCCCCCCCCCCAAGTATCTTCCCGCCAAGTAATTATCTGGCAGATGAAGTACCGGTAACCGAAAAAAAATGACGAAAAGCGCCCGACAAAGACTAGTCACAAATCAGCAGAAAACGTTGTACGGAAGATAAATATTATCGGGATCCTTATCGACACATTGTAAAACCAGCCCTGACTATATAATTATAATATATTCGACGGTTGATTATAGTTTTTCAATCACAGTTAAGGACTTCCTAACATGCTTTTTATTTAATTCAATTTGCAAACCTCTTCTTCCAGCTACACTTCTTTTCTCTACTTTTACGAAAACACCTTTTCGTTCTCTTATCCTAATTAGTTTTTTCATCATGTTTCATTCTCTTATATCCAATTTATAATTTCAGCGTGGGACGTTAGGTAGATTGAAAAGAAGCAACTGTTGAATCGTAATTCGGTGCCGCAGGCCTATTGTTGTTGAAACTAATTTAAAAGGTTGAAATTGAAATATATGGTTGCTATTGGTTTGGGTTTCATTCGATCAATACATTTGCACATAATAGAGACTTTCCAACGTATGAAATAGGAAGGGTAGGCCTATAAATAAAATGTTCTAATGAAAGATAAAATACTTTTACTATACTATTGCCAGAGGTTCAACTGCAGAATCAACTGAATCACACAAACAATTCAAATCGGCGGGAAATAGAAAGTAATCAATAATTATTTGAAAGGCGAACCCGAGGGTGAGAGGCAACACTGAATAATAACACTCGGCTAACGGTCAGGTTTACCAAACTACTACTCTGAGGGTTAGTGTTGAACGTGTAGGAGCAATGAAAAAATTACACTGATATCCAGTAAGCAGCAAGCTGACCAACAACTAGGTTCATAAAGTCGAAACTAGGGTTGTTCTACTAGGGCCCGGTATTACCAAGTCTAGTTAGCTTTTATCTGACAGTTCAAACTTGTTATCGCCATGGTTACCTGTGGTATTTGTTTTCTCCAACTCTCAGATAAATACTAACTGGACTTGGTAATACCGGGCCTAGGTGTTATTATTCACGTTAGACCTCAGTGAAACGCTGAGTAAAACAATAAAACGTACGCAGTAAAACATATGCAATTAGTTGTTCGACACATTTTGATATTCATTTCTCCAAAGCGGCCTGGGCATCGCCCTGTTGCCCGGTGGCCCAGACCGGCACTGCAGTGTACCCTTCCTTATGATGCATTAGGTCTGTCTCGCCAATCTGTAGCAAGTGTTCATTTCTCTTCGATCAGCTTAACTGTTAAGAATTGAACTGAATAGAAAAGTATAGAAACTGTTAAGTAGGTAAGAATGTCAATCATAACTCAACAGGAACAAAGGAACTCTTCCTCTCCTGATTTTGAGAACAAGTTTGTAATTGGTAAGGGTTGTGGTGCGACGTTGTTAAATCGCTTCGGAAATCTGTTAAATCAAAAATCGTAAGTCATTTTTTACATAGAGCAATGTTTGAGATAGCAGAAAGCAATGGAGCTAAGAGAAGAGTTGGAGACCAAGAGAAGGGTGGCAGGAGGGAGTCAAGTTCGGGGTAGTCAACCGAGGAGAAAAATGGGAGGAAGTGGAAGACGAGAGATTGTGGGAGAATAGAGAACGATGGAGGGAGCTCGTAGGAAGAGAAGAAGAAACAGAAGATAGACCTAGCAGTAGTGAAGAAGGGGAGGAAGAAGTCGGAACTGGCAGGAACCGATTGATATGAGAAGTCTGCCCTAGAAAAACTGTTGGAAACACCCCCTGGCCCAATTTAATTGGTTATCTGGGTTTGAGATATATGTATATTTTTATTGAAGACAATAATGTAAATAACAGCAAAAGTTGTTTTCATTCTGAATTTGTACGTGTGTAGATTATTTGAATTTTCAACTTGTGTAGATTATTTCAGATATTAGTCAACTCCAGTATAATATACATTTTGAAGAAAATGCAACAGTGTATGAGTCAAATAAAGTATGTAGAGATTATTGACATGTGTATATACCCAAAGTCTAATGATATTCTTGCTTAGCAAGGTCTGCCTATACGCATGTAGCAGGTGGAGCAGTGGTAGGAGTGACGTCACGTGGTTCACACATCTTCTGCCGGCCGGCCGGCGGGGTTATTACTCCAATCATTCTAGCTTTTGACCCACCACTAATTGCAACAAAAGGTTTTAAGATTGGATTCCATTCAGAAAAATGTGCTGATTAACATACTTGGAATCGCCCATATCTCATTCGCCGTTTTCGAGTAAATCGAGGTCAAAGGTCAAAAATCACGTTTTTTATCAAAATAAAATTCATATCTTTTTTTCTAAGCACAATAATGATATTTTTGTAGAGTTATAAATTAAAGTCCATAAAATTACAGACTGAATGAAAGACAAATTGTGGAAATCGCATGAAAATTGAGAGGTCAGTCGAAGGTCAAAATATGACCTTCTTTGAGCAGTTCAGAGAAATGGATAGAACTACTCAATTTTGAACAGGTTTTGATGCAAGGTTTCTACCCACATATTATTATCCATTATAGTATAATGATCGTGAAATAACTTCTTCACATCCCCCGAGGTCAAAGGTCAATCACAATGTTTTCTCAAGTGTGACAGGTCAAACGATGCACACCCTCAATCTGCGTCCAGATAATCACTTTCCAACCTGAGATGCGTTTGAGGATATATTTTGAAATACTGGTCGTTATTCTGAATATGTTCGAAAATTGAAATGTTGAAAGTCGCCCTCCGTAGCTCAGTCAACTATGGCAACGCTTCATGAACTCAAGTCACCTTGGGTGTGCGTCAAATCAGATGTGTTTCTCAACAAAACGATAACATTTGAGTGGAGTTATGAAGTGGAACCCATACAATGACGGAATCATTGAAGACGAATGTGAAAATCGCATGAAAATTGAGAGGTCAGTCAAAGGTTAAATTCGACCTCATTCGAGCAGTTCAAAAAAATATAGAGAAAACTACTCGATTTTGAACAGATTTTGATGCAGCATTCGTACAAACCTTATCAGTATATAGTTTGGTATCATGATCGTCAGATAACATGGCTTCACTCGAGGTCAAAGGTCAACTACAATGTTTTTTACAGATGTGACACAAGTCGAACGATGCATACTCTTACTCTGCGGCCAGACTATCACTTTCTGACCTGAGATGTGGTCAATGATGATATATTTTCAAATATATATAATAAATATATAAATAAATAAATAAATAAATGGTTGAACTTCTACACGAAACGTATTCACACAGATTTTTGAAACTGAATCGAGTCATAGACTAAAGAGCTTCTTTATTCTATGATTGAGTGCTGTATACAAATGGACAGGTGTTCGGTTTGTAATGTTATTGAATAATGTTATCTTTCTTCTTACTAACCGAAAAGCAATTTATCTCGGGGCATTGGGTGGAAGACCACTTTCAGTAAGAACCCCGCCTACTTTGAACAATCATTGTAGGCCTATAGTGTATGTAATAAGTTTTTTTTTCACATGTGTATCAGCTATATAATTTGTCAAATGATTTTCCGAACACCTTTGTAATAAGGGTGATAATTTAGTGAACAAAAATGATTATTATTATTTATTATTGATGAGCGTAGCGAAGTCTCCATCCCACTCTTATAGGGCTTTGTCTGTGTGTTTTTTTTTTTTTTTTTTTTTTTTTTTGTAAGCACTCCACAGGTCGCAAGGGTTGACTGATCAACATGAAACTTTTTTTGTACACGCAAACTCATCCAACTTAGAACTGTATAGTTTTTGGGATGAATCGGTCGGACCGATTTTGAGAATCATCATCTCAAAGTTTCTAAAAACCCCATAAGATTTGGCTGGGCGGAAAATGTTGAAAAATAAAATCTCTCCAAATGGGATGAAATTTTCTCTAAATGTGTATACATGGATTTAACACATTATTACGATTTTTTAAGCAATTCTGATCAGTCGTTTTGAAGATAAAAATAATATGACTGATAATATTCATAAAATATATCATAAAAATTGTGACAGAATTAAGTTGTCAAGATTCACTGCTTTCTAGATTCAAGAGTTGACCAACAATGAAGTATTTTTTATATGCGTCAAGGTGTGTAGAATACCAGAGTCAATGAAGTGGCAAGAGTAGAACTACTTTAACGACTTTAATAGCTTATTCAGATATCAAGGTGTGTAGAATACCAGAGTCGATAAAGTAGCAAGGGTAGAACTACTTCAAGGACTTTTATACCTTATTCAGATATCTCGCTCATCTTACAACGCATATTTCGCGTTTGACTAGTTATATTTTAATCAAGGCAAGATCACGGCCCACCCGCTCGAGACCAAAGAGTATGCTCGTGAGACATTTTTTTTAAATTGTGCGTGGAATATCTCCAAACTCACTAAATAACCTCTTTGACACTCGTCATCATGTTGACAGTCCGGGGAGCGGTGTGGATTTGGAATAGTTAGCGTGTGTCATGTTTGGTTTGGATCAAGTATATTTAAATATTTCCAATTAATTATCGCTGTTAAATACTTGAAATATGACTGGAAGACTACCTGCTTGTGTTATAGATGTGGGTACGGGGTAAGTGCACGTATCATCGCGGTACGAGGCTAGGGGCCTACATTGCAAATTGAGACCACAGCCCTTTTCATATCAGTGAGAAGTGGGTGTGTCAATTACTTAAAGACAATTTGCCTAGGCTCCATCATGTAGACCCTATCTCAATTTTTTTCCCTTTCAACACAGGTACACCAAATTGGGATTTGCTGCCAATAAGGAACCACAGTTTATTATACCATCAGCTATAGCAATCAGAGAATCGGCCAAAGTTGGGGATCAAGCAATTCGCAGGTTAACGAAAGGTGTAGAAGACTTGGATTTCTTCATTGGTGATGAAGCATTTGATGCAACAGGTTATTCTGTGAAAGTAGGTTTATATTGATCATGTTATGAGAAATGATGATGCTCGGTGAACTCTGATCTGTGAACCCGCAATGTTCTACGCATTATTAATGACTATGATGGTTGGTTATAAAGGGTTTACGAATGAGCGGGATAAATGTTGTGTTAAATTTTCATATAGCGCATCATGACTGATTTTTATTTTTTCATTTTGAACTTGGTATTTTCCAAAGATCTTGATGAGATCTATTGAATGAAGTCACCGCATGTTGAGAGTTGTTATTATTTGATGGTTTAACTGCTCAAGTAGAATATGACGGACATGTTGGATAGGAACTTAATGAAAGGAATGTGTTCCTTTCTCGGGAACTTCAACGGGAACGCGTTCCTATCATTAGGAGAAATGAAATTTACGTTATTTTTATGTTTAGAGTTCCTGTTGAACAGATCGTACTTCAAACGCAACCTGGAAAAGATCACCTAGGCCTTTTTGTTTGATAGCAGATGAGAGATTTTAAAAAGAAGTAACTTCTGAAACTTCAAAAAACTTTAAAAAGAACATCGTTACTGATAAAATGTAGGCTACCAGTAAATCCATTCCATTGAAAGTTATGTCTTAATAATAGAACGCGCGTTCCCATTAAAGTTTCCGAAAAAGGAATGCATTCCTTTCGTTGAGTTCCTACGCAAAACTGCTCAAGCATAGCGTCAGCATTGACTTTATAATAACTACGATAACTACAAACTCAATGGCGTCAGTTGACTGAGCTAGAAGGCTCTTTCTGACTCAGTACGTAGCAAAAATTCATTATTTAGGGATAGGACCAGTTGTGGCTGTAGTGATTGCAAATGAGCTACCCCTTTGACAGTTGAAGTAGTGTGAAAGATTGTCACAAAATATAGGCCTAACAGCACTCAGATCATGAATGAACACACAAATTCATTAAACTTTGTTTCGAACAACTTTCGTGAGTTGGACCATTTTTTCTAACAAATTCTGAGCTTAGTCCACCCTCGGCAATTATTAAGTCGCTGTCAAAACGTTTTGAATTTCTGCATTATCTCTACCCATTCTCTCAATAACTACGTTTTATAGAAAAACTGTAAATATTTCCGTGGTCATCAATATTTGAATCATGACATTATGAAATATCAATCTTCTTTGCAAGCACAATTTCCATTTCAATGACACATTGTTCATTAAAATAGATCCAGCTCTTTTTTGTAAATGGCAATGTGTTCTGTGAACGCGCTGCAGCGACAGACCACGCGAGTTGTTATAGAATTCGTAATACATTGTATCGGTTAATTATTTTTAATTTTTGTTCCAATTTTAGTACCCTGTACGCCATGGTCTTGTTGAAGATTGGGATCTCATGGAGAGGTTTCTTGAGCAATGTATTTTTAAATACCTCCGTGCAGAACCTGAGGACCACTACTTCCTTCTTACTGAGCCTCCACTCAATACTCCCGAAAATCGAGAGTACACTGCAGGTAAATCTTTGATCTTCACTATATCTAGGCCTACCGGTAATCATCTACATATAAGATATATATCAAAGGTACAAAACTCAATATTTTTTAAAATGGCGCCATACCTTGGATGTCATAAATATTCTTTGTTCAATTACTCAAAACATCATCCTTGTTGCACTCCGTTGAACTGACGTTAATTCATGCACTGATTTTTGAACATTTCAGAGATAATGTTTGAGTCATTCAATGTACCTGGCTTGTATATTGCTGTACAGGCTGTACTAGCTCTAGCTGCTTCTTGGGCCTCTCGCTCCGTGAGCGAACGCACTCTTACAGGGATTGTGGTCGACAGCGGAGATGGAGTAACTCATGTCATCCCAGTGGTTAGTAAAAATTAGTATTTTACGAACATGTGTCTCGTTCAAGTCTTCAAAAGTGGTCAGTAAAACTGAGTATTGCACAAACAGTTGGGTCATTCAAGTCATAATCTTTAAAAAGAATCAAACTTACTCAAACTTATTGGCTTGACTGAAAGTTTTTTTTTTATTATTAGAACATTGATACCTTTATTTTTAAATCACCTGACTTGTGGCCTAGTTTAAATTACTTGATATTGTTCTATTCGTATTCGTTGTCAAGTAGTAGTACGTAGTATCTATGGTATGTTTTTGCGTATTTCACCAGTAGGCCTATCCCTACTTTATTGTTTCAGGCTGAAGGCTATGTAATTGGTAGTTGCATCAAACACATTCCAATCGCTGGACGCAATATTACTTACTTTATACAATCTCTGTTGCGAGAGCGTGAGATTGGGATTCCTCCAGAACAATCTCTGGAAACAGCTAAAGCAATTAAAGAGCGTCATTGCTATATCTGTCCAGATATTGCAAAAGAGTTTGCCAAGTATGATACTGATTCGGCAAAGTGGATGAAGAAATATGACGGTATTAATTCTGTTACCAAGAATCCATTCGTTGTGGATGTAGGCTACGAGAGATTTTTGGGACCAGAAATATTTTTCCATCCTGAGGTTAGTGAAATTATGATAGAAAAAAATCTTCAACTTCAAGAGTTGGACTTCAAACCTGTACCGGCATATAATTAGTAATTGGGTATCGGACCACCGTTTCCGTAGTCAGCCGAGGTCTCTTCCCTCTGGCAGGTAGAGGAGCCCTTGCTGCAAAATTTTGTCAACAGTCAGGAGTTCTGTCTGTCAGGATTTCTATTTTTTACAGAAATAATATAGGGAAAAATATGATTTAATCATTGGAAATTTCAGCAAATAGGCCTACAGGGTAATAGTTCTTTTGAGATACATGTAGGCCTATAAAGGAAAAATTAATCGGAGTCCCATCCTACTTTGTGATATAATTAGGGGCGTGCGAGTACTTGAATCCTCGATTCCGAGGTTCAAGTTCAAATACAGCAGAATTCAAAAATTTAGAGTTTGATTCTATTTTAATTTTTTCAGAAATGTGATTTTGAAATGGGTATCAAAATAGGACGCGGTCACCCGTGAATACCTTTTTATAAGTTTGTACTGTTGTTCCACTTCAATGTTTCGCTTTCATCCAAGGTTTTACCTAAATGATAATAACTTGAGGGTACCGGTAATCAAAACTTGACCATAGCCGAGCATTTTGAATATAATTCGTTATTTCAGAATATGATATTATTGTACTCACAAATGTGGTGGAAATTTATTCAATAGTTAGTATAGATAAACCTCGATAAATTAGGTACCGGTGAAAAAAAATTGAGACACAAAAATATTTTGTGATGATCACTCAATCAAAATTGAGATTTTTATGATTTTGTTGTTTGATGAAATCGAATTTCGAAATATATTCTTTCAATTGTGATGAGCTTGTGGTTGGATTGAAACTTACAAAAAATAGCCCCAACTTCAACCTGTAGTCAGGGCTATTGCAATAACGCCAATACATAATCATAAGTGTTGACGTCTACTAAAAATATCAACATATACACACAAAATTCACGATTTTTCCAAAAATTACCTGCGGGGCAGAACCCGCACACCCGTTAGAGTTTACCAATTTTGTCTTTGCTATTCAAGCAAATCTCGGAATTTTCCAAATTCGAGGTACCAAAGAAGATAAACCTGTGATTGTCCCTGTTCTCATGTGAGGACTTTGACAAATGATCAATATACCGGTAATGTAATGAGAAATAATTTAGCTAACAATATTATAAGCTGGTAGGTATGCTAGAGGTCATGACCTTTGCATTATTTGACCCTATGACGTTGAACGTCTGGCTTTCAAAGCAGTATCGAATTGGATGTCTCTACTATGTCGACCCTTTTGGGCTAATCATAGACATCATATAGTAGTTGAAGATAATCAGGAAAGCTGTCATCCATCCAGACAACCAGTGTCTCCAAAATTACTTCAATGTGTAGGGGCCTATATCTGAAGTGGTGAATTTACTGATTTTATATTTAGTGTACTGCAGTTATAGTGAGAGGAGAGGGACCACACTAGGTTCCAGGCTATAAACCTTATGGAAATGAAAACTTGAAATGAAGTATAATTGATCAAATAACCCACAAATTATCAGTTATTTCAGTTTTTTGGTCATGAAATAAAAATTCTTATTGTTACTTATTAATAATCTTCAAATTGAAAAATAGTCAAGCATGCAGTATTCAAAAACTAATACAATTTCTAATCAAGAATTACATTTTCCTGGTCAGTATAATGTATTGATTCATACTTTTCATTTCAGTTTTCCAACCCTGATTTCACAACACCGTTATCAGAAATTGTAGACACGGTCATCCAGAATTGTCCAATTGATGTGCGTCGCCCTCTCTACAACAACATTGTTTTATCTGGTGGCTCGACGATGTTCAGAGACTTTGGAAGACGTCTTCAGAGAGACATTAAGCGAACAGTTGATGCCAGACTTCGCATCAGTGAAACGCTGAGTGGAGGGAGGATAAAGGTTTGCATTTTTTTTCACCCATACCTGAGGTGATTTCTAAAAGGTTCCATCAGTTCTTATTGAATTTGAAAAATGTGCAAATATTTTAAACTAATAATTAGATCAAACTGCAAGCTAATTAGATATTGTTTTGTAGCCAAAACCTATTGATGTCCAAGTGATCTCTCACCACATGCAGAGATATGCCGTATGGTTCGGAGGTAGCATGCTTGCTTCTACGGTAAGTGTTTGTCAACTTTTTGTGAGGAATTTCATCTTTTGTCATGTCATTTGTGATTTTCAACCATCATGGATCCTGATAACATTGATTAATTGAGGATTGATGAAAGATCGATTACGCATTGAATCGATCCTGAAATTAAAGATCACTCTTTTTTTATCATTTTTATCCTTTTTCATTAGAATATTTTCATAATGAATTCGTTAGAGCTGAAAATGTCATTTTTGAGTGTGGTTTCCATTCAAGTTCCTTGGATATCATGAAGTTAAGTTGTACCAAGTCAAATATGATGTTTATTAAAAACTGTCATTTCCCTATTGTTTCACAATGATCTTTTTTTTCATTTCAATTTTATCAACATCGAAAACTAGACATGAAGCCATTGTTTCCCAATAAAAGCTTAGGGTCGTTTGAGCGGGGTACCACGAGGGCGATCTTACCACCCCAAAGAAATAGTTAGATATAATAAAGCTCATTTAACAAATCATAAAAATTATAGTGATTGGTTGGGATAAAAAAAACAGTGTAAAAGTTGTGTCGGGAAAAAGCTGCAAATCTTCTTTCTGAATATATCTTCTCATTGTAGGATTTTATTAATATTCTCTTCTTCAAAATCTTCCTCACCTCTACTTAAGTTCACAAATGTAGAGTAAAAACTAACTATGATATTTTTTCGACGTTCACATTCTTTTTCTTTGATTCGTCTTCATCGTCTTCACATAACTTCCTCTCTTCTTTGTCTATTTCTCATTTATGTATAGTATAGGCCTATACGTATTTTTCAATTTTATGGTATCAAAATGTAAATTGTCTTATTCAAGTGATCATTATCCACTTGATTACCAGTATTTAAAATATTTATTCAGTCGTGACCGAATAAATATAGGTAACTGACATCCCAGTTACGAGTGACGACTGAGGAAAACCATGAAAAAACAACACTCAGGATGAATGATGAAAAGAAGGAGGGAAAATTTCTCAGAGACAACTCTCCACGCAGGACCTCTGCAAGAAGATTACGCTCAGGTTCCGGTTCAGCAGTATCATTCGTCAGCTCTCTACAAGCACCAAGAAGAAGGCGGACAATCATCAGGCACGCCCCAGAGACGTAGACGACCTACCACGTAGACCCAGAAGAGTAAACTGCTCGCCATGCAGACTGTGAAGTGTGGAGACCCAGAAGTGTGGACGACACGTCATACCGATCCAGAAATGAGGAAAAGGCGCCATGGAGACCCAGAAGTGAGGACAACTCACTATGCAGTCCCAGGAAGTGTGGACAAATCACCCTGCAGACCCAGATGTGTAGATGACTCGCCACCTAGACCCAGAAGTGTGGACGACTCATCACGCAGGTCTCGAGGCCGGACAACTCATTGGGAAGATCTCGATGTCGGACACTGAACTGCTTATCAAAGCAATGAACAAAATACAAGAACACACAACGTCCGAATGAAACAAAAATCATGTAAAATCTAATTGTGAGATTGTGGTAATATGGCAATCAAGATATTAAATTGTATTTGATCAAATGAGTAGGGCATTGAGATTCATATATATAGGCCTATAGCAGGTAGATTAGGTTAGGTAGGGAGGGCTAAGCTAGATTTCTACTGCCACAGAAACTGCTTTCATTAGGTTGATCTCAATACCGTATATTATTTATATAACTAAAACTTCTTAATGAATGAATATTATGACACGTTACGTTATGTTGTTGTGTCTTATGACCCGTTGGCATCTAGGTAATGTTTCCCCCCCCCCCCCCACACACACACACACACAAAAATGGGAGTCGATTTAAAGAGAATTTCACTTTATTGAAGTTGGCTCTTGAATGGTATGAGATGTTTCTATACGGTACAACAGAAACACAGATATTTTAAATGGCATCATTTTCACAGGTATATAGCTAAAAAAATATCAAAAATTACGCGACATGAGTTGAACAGCTCTTACGTATGCCATCTTGAAGATATTCAAAATATCTGTGTTTATGTTACATTAGAAGTTTGATATCTTATAGGCCTACCATTTAAAAGTTATCATCGAAAAACTGATATATCGCTAAATTGACTCCCAATGCATTCCTAATCAGATCAGTTGGACTGAAAATCATTTTTGTTTAATGTGTTCAATTATGGTCACAGACAGCGCAGTCCTGGTGTTGGAGTTCATCAGTTTTAATTCATTAAAATGGATCGGCCTTGTCTTGCTCCGTCCAAACGATTCTTTCTTTCATCAATAGCCTTAATTGGGGAACAATGGTTATGTATCAAGTTTTGATGTTATTAAAAAAAATATTATAATAATGATAATAATAATAATAATATTGGTTCGCTAGCTAGCTAGACAATTGGATTGTTATGTACACCCAAGAGTTTTGTTTCACGCAATGCCTTATTTGTATTTTTCTGTTTCAGCCCGAGTTCTACCAAGTGTGTCACACTAAAGCAGCCTACGAAGAGTATGGCCCGAGCATATGTCGTCACAACCCAGTGTTTGGAACAATGACTTAAGACAACAAAATTGCCAATGAATGAGCACTAGAACTATTGTTGATCGTGACCATAAACAGTCAATTTTACCGTGGTTTTGGTTTTTGATCATAAATATGATACTTTGCATTTACTAAGTACATTAAAATATCATCTTCAATTTACTCGATTTTATTATATATTCACTGATTTTTCTTGATGTAAAATTGGCTAGTTTTAAATTAGCAGTACCCGTACATGTAATTATGACTATCAATTGAGAGGTGGCAAAGAGTACAAGGTAAGCGCCAAAACAAAGAGCAGAAATCGAGAAATATTTTGTATTAATCTAAGACCAGCCTTGGACACTCACTAGTGTGGAACCAAGCGAGTCTTTGGACACACACTAATGTTCTTCCAAGTTTGTCTTTGGACACACACTAGTGTGCATCCAGAAAAGCCTTTGGACACACACCACTGTGTTTCTAGGCATAGCTTTAGAACCACACTGGTGTGCCTCCAGACAAACCGTTGGACACACCAATGTGATTTCAGATCTTTTAATTTTAATAGAATATATTTTGTTTTCTAACACACTAGTGTGCTTCTAAAGACACCTCTGGAAGCACACCAGTCTGCTATTTTAATGAAGATTTTTAATTGAAAATACTGTGAAATTTTTGTATTTTGTAGTTTATAATCACTTTATGTTCAGATCATGACAAAAATAATTCAATTTAAACTTGGGACATTTAGTCACCTGCCAGATAGACGAATAACCAAAAAATTTACTAGTCCCACTCGTGGAGTATTGGTTAGGGCTCCTGCCCACTGCAGGGGTGCACGGTTTTGATTCCCACCCTATACTAATTGTTTTGTTTTGATTTAAATATTATAGAAAGACTGTAGATTATGAGTTGTAGAACGGAATTTTTTTTTAATCGTTCGCCATTGAAATTGTGAATTTTCACTTGACACTGGTATAAATAAGCCTCTATCCCTATGTCAATTTACAGCACACTAGTGTGCTTCTAAAGAGATGCCTAGAAACACCATAATGTGCTTATAATGCCCTATAAATACGCCTATATCCCTATATCAATTCACAACACACTGGTGTGCTTCTAAATACATGCCTAGAAGCACACTGGTGTGCTTTTAAGTTTTAATGTCCTAGTGTACAAGAAAAATAAATACAAGTGTAGAACGAAGCATGTCTTTGGACATACTAGTGTGCTTCCAGACTTGTCTCAAGACATACACTAGTGTGTTAGCAAGCCTCTCCGTTTATTTAAATATTATTTTATATAGATAACGTTCACTACAGGTTTGAAATTGCAGTTTATTGGATAACACGTTCTTGTTGAACATTAAACGGTTTGCAGAGATTAATAATTGAAGTACTAAAAAAATATGCATTCATTATGGTACCGTACATTGTATGGACGTACCAAGTTCACGTACCACACATCATATTTTACTTCAAAAGACAATGTGCAGATGTAAAAAACCAATATATAGTTCGAATGATATTTACAATTATAATGATGATGATAGTAATGGTATAATAATACAATAAATCTAACTTGGCATCAGTTATAGGCTATAATCATTTTCCTTGTGTCAAGATGATTAAATTGTATATTGTAAGATCAGTGCTTCCCTATGCGTGGGCTTCGCCTAAAAGTGCGTAAGAACTTTGATTTGAGTGGGGGGAAGCATAATTATAAAACAGAAGGTAACATATACTTGGGGGCTGTCATACATACGGTACAAAAAAATGTTGATTGCTTTCTCTTGTTTTTTAACATCTTAGAAGCATACCGTATATAACCTACGTATTTAGCGTTTATATTGACGACCGTAAGTTATGGGGGTTGAGGTATATAGAGTGGAGGGGTAATTTCCCCCTACCCCTCCCCATTCTATGTGCCTGTATGCCTAGGCTGTCAACTACATAAATATATCACCAATAGTGTCAACATGTTTGTAACAATATTACAATAAAGCCCAAACAGTTAATTAAGAATGCAAAAGTATAGATTTGATTTGAACAGATGATACTTTGCATGAAGAAAATGACAGGAAAATTTGATGTCCAAAAAGTCCTGTCAAAATCAACATTATAAGTGAGGGTGAATGCAATGGTGGGGGGAACTGAGTCCCACAGGAAACTTTTAGAAATTTTCTCTTTTTCAATTTGATTCTATGGGTTTTGGAAACTACACAATATGTCTAGAATACATGGATGGATTCTTCAGTGTGAAGGAGGCCAAGCCACAGTAAAATGTCAAGCCACAGTAATTGATATTATTCTAAGAAACCATAATAGATCATCAGTCATCACTGCGTTTATAAGCATGACTTTCAGCTGTCAGGCTGTCAGTCATAGTGCACGTTATTCAGATGCAGATTTAGACTGGACCACAGGGATTCCTGGAAATCATCTTCGAGGCTCCAACAGTGTTGATGGCCTGCAATCCTAACACATCTCGACCATCAAGTTTAAGCCTGAATTACACGCTTCAACTTATTCTTCAAATTATTGTATTAACTCAACTCATGAATGCATGAAGTTGAACTGTCTAACTGGTAGAATTGAAGAAAAACGGTTTCCTCAAAAACGTGAAACACAAGTTTAGCTCAACTTTTATGATATAGAGCATGTTCTATTTTCCTTCATGACATGAAGGGACATGAAGGAAACGAACCAATCAGGGGCTGATCCATCAAGGCAGAGATTTTCGATGCCGCCATTTTATCTCACTTCGAAATTTCCAATTAATAATTTGCACTGATTTTGTGGTTGAATTTCAGAGAGATATTTTGAGCCATTGAAAAATATCAATTAAATTTCAAATTACTGAAATAATTCATTCACAAGCTCTTATAAAATTCCACTTTCGTTTTTGTTGGATCATATACTAGTCAATTTCGGTTAATTTTCATCTGTGTTTCTATTCTATATGTAATTTTTATGTGGTTTAAAGCATAGAGCACCAACCTGATAGTCCAGGGGCCGCATTCACAACAAGTCATAACTTTGATCCGGCTCAAAGTTATGACCATTTCCAGAGATAATACCATATTTGATCTATTATTTTTGATTTTTTAATTTCAATAAATAGTAGATTGATAATAATAATGGATTTAATAAAAAATTAAGGTTAAAATATCAAGAATATTAGATCAAATAATGATATTATCTCTAAGAATTGTCGTAACTTTGAGCCGGATCAAAGTTACGACCTTTTGTGAATCTGGGCCCAGAGCTCCGGAGTTCAAATCTTCTCGAGATACTTTTATTTTGTTCAAATCAAATGCATACAAATGCAAATTAAAATTGAAATGATATACGAATTTAATTATTTGAATACCGTTTTCGTACGGAAATACTTCACTTCAACTGTAAGCATTGTTTGAGTTTGACATTTGACAGCCACAGCCTCTGTGAATGCAGATAGGCATGTCCAAGTATTGTATGCACTGCATACTAAATGCAAGATACGCTTGTTCAGCTAAATTCTGATCACATTTGACATCTTTCAACTAATTGAATACCGGTAGTGTAAATGGTCGTTTCAAGATTCTTTTCATGAATTCATGAGTTCAGTTAATACAATTGAAGAATAAGTTGAAATGTGTAATTCAGGCTTTAGAATGACTTTTTCCAACACAAGAAAATATGTTCTATTAAAGAAGGCTTATATGTACGGTTGCGATCATATAAAGTGGTCGATGAAGCCACATCAAAATGCATCCTGAAAAAATTCTATTGACAATATGTATATGCACCAAGAATTGCTGACAGTGTACATATTAGGGATAACATCGATTGATAGAGAATCGATCAAGAATCGATTCTGATGTAAAACAATTCTCAAATAAAAAATCGATTTTTCAAAAAAAAAATATATGGTTCAGTGCTGTACTTCTTCACGTTGTAATAAGTGCTCATTTTGCTGTCCATATTATTCTGTATTGTTGAGATATTACTATCTGGACAAAAGCTATCCCTTCGGTCACGTCTGACAGCCGAACGTTGACGGAAATACCCAAAAGGTACAGTACAGTTCAAAGTCTCTAGCAGCTATTTTTCACGTGAACGCCTTGGGAAGGTTGAAAGAAAAAAGTTCCAAATTACACTACTTTTTTGAGAATAAACTTTTTTTTTTATTTTTTTTTTTTTATTTTTTTTTTATTTTTTTTTTTTTTAAATCGATTCTTAATCGATTCTGGACCATGGAGAATCGATTCCCGATTTTGAGAATCGATGTCATCCCTAGTACATATGTACTCAACGTATAATCTGTGAACAAATTAATGGTAAAATATGCATAGATTATTTTGAAATTTCTAATTTAAATTTGAAAACAAATTATTATATGACTGCAAGTGCATGTATTCAGGGGAATTTTGAAGTGCAGACAATTCAATTTGCTCACATATTATAGTTTTACAAAGTCTGTTCCAGTTCGGGTTGACAACCTTCTCAAACCATGCTGTATAACATTCAACTTGTATTCTTGTGAAATCAATGTGAATCACGGTATGGCCCGTAGCACGTAAGAAACGTAGCAAGAAGACCGTAGCAAATGCATGGGTGTTGGTTACATTTTTTATCGTTGTGAGTTTTGGGTACTTTTCTATGAATTAATTTTTTCCTAGCGAAGATTTCCTCTGAATATGTTGAGTAAAATCGGGGTTTGTTTACGAGTTTCTACTGTTTTTTAGTTTGCGCCACAATCGAATTGCACGTTTTTTTTTTAGTTCATTGTCAGACCATTCCTTTCGTTTTCGCGCAAAATCGATCTTCTTTTTTTCAGAAAATAAATGTAAGTTTGGAAAATTACCATAAACATGGCATGGCAAGAAATTTTCAAATTCAAACCTATTAAAATATAATATTCAGAGGTTGCAACAAGTCTGTTTGTCCTGAATTTTCTGCACTGGTTCTACGGTTCTTGCACTTTTGTGTTCGTTTGTACTGTGGTGCTGCACCAAGCAGTATTTCGTGTTTGTTTGTCCGAGTTCTCGTGCACTAGTTCAGGTAGCGCAAAACCAGCTACGGAGCTGGTGAGCATTATGTAGACTTACAAATTGTTGATGCTTGAATAATGTTAACAATAATAATGAAATGCATGTTGATGAGAGTGAAAAAGTATACAATTGAATGAGGGTTGTCATTATTTTCAAGCACGTTAACATACAGAATTACATCTCCGTAATTTTACCCCAATAACTTTGGCAATGATGTCTTTGTTCAAGAAGTTTCATCGTGGCCAAAGCATTATTCTAGCTAAGCTCTAACCTGGGTCTAGAACATAATACTTGTTGACATATGAGAAAATTAAATATTCATTAAATACATTCTATGACATTTAATATCTCTCTCCATCAAAGGATCAGAACTATCATTTTCAAAATTTGCGTCCAGGAACCGTTGGAACCCTAGTAAAAATTGCATCATCTTTTTTAAACCCATATAAACCAAATAAATATCAGATAAATAAAAAAGTACAAAACTATCCAATGTTTTGCTCGTATGTTACTCGTATTGTGGTCATGGTTTTCCCAATTGTGCACCTATGGTTGGCAAATATGAGGTTGTTTGTCAGGTAAGAGAAAATGGTGACCCTTTTTGTTCTTAATAGCTTGATGTTTTGGTAATATTTACCTATTATAGGGAAGAGATCCAAAGGATTTGTTTCCTCATGGTATTTCTTTCATGATATTTCATCAATATTAGACTAAAATGCTAATATTCACTTCATATAGGAAAGAGAAAAATTGTATTTATTCAGGGGAGGAGCTTCAAGTCAAGTCAAGTCAAATGATGTTTTATTTCATTAGTAAATACATAACATAGTACTAATATAGTCACTCACTTATATGTATGGGCTGGGTGCCTTACAAGTATTGAAATACGCTTAGTTTAAATAGAAAAAGAATTCAACTGAATTAATTAATGATTGAATGAATTAACTATAAAGATACATAAAATATAATATACCTAATAGTAATTAGGATTATTTGAACATATGTCATTATAATAACAGGGTTATTATTTTGTTTTTGTTTGTTTTAACATAAAAAGTTCAAATTTTAAACCAATGAGATTGTACATGTAATAATTGATAGGACTATATCTAGCTTTCCTGATAGTTTTACTATGCTTAATTACTAAAGTGCTGAGCACACACAGTAATTGCAGGTACATGTCTTACCCAATTTGTATTCCTCAACGGTGTAAAAAGCGTGATTTATAAGATATTTGTTTATACCGTACCATCTTTGTAAACATTTTGCTTTGATTCCAAATTTTTCAGTTTCTCTGGGAGCTCGTTGTATAAAATCACTACTACATTTATTGGGTCATGTGCTGATAGATTTATTGTACTATAATTTTGATGTAGTTTTGTGTTTGACCTTGTGTTAGTTTTATAAATGATTTTATTCTTCACAAAGTACAAAGGATTGTCTTTCACAAACAAGTGTTTCTAGAATATAAAGACAAGACACAGTCAGTATAAGAAGTTCTATTGCCTATTTTACTGAGAATATGCATTGCTTTCATTTTTGAAGAATCAAAATTTTATTTTTGTGGGTCGAGTCACCCCATAATAATATCCCATATTGGATAATAGATTAAATGTTTGCAAAAAATAATATCCTGCTAACTGAATCACTGACTTATTTGATGGCCATTCTAGAGACAAAACAAGCAAAGCTTAATTTCTTGCATGTATTGTTTATATGCTCTTCCCAGTCAAGTTTGAAGCCTATTTCTATCCCTAAAAAACGAAACTGTTGCACCACTTATTGCCACAATTTATTTGTGGTATGTTGTTCAGAAGTGATAGAATATTTGGGAGTCAACTTTAATCAGTCAACTGTTTTTGACACCAAAAAGGGTGATGGCTGATCTAAAAATCAGCTTTCACCTTTTTGGTGTCAAAAACAACATCGTTTCCATTACTGATGCCATGCCAGATCAAAAATTGAATGTACTAAGTCAGAACTTATGGCCATGTCTGATCTATCCTTTACAGAATGCTCCTTCGACTCAACTACCAAATAATTACCTTGAGAGACTTGACAAAGTTATAAGAAGTGCTGTAAAGGAGATACTCTCTCTCCCTGGTGACACACCCAATAGCATGTTATATACAGCTAGAAAATTCAAGGGATTAGCCATTTTCCGTGCTACATGGGAAGCTTTCATTCAGCACAATAATATTTGCAATGTGTTGGAGAAAGCAAAGAATGCCTGCGTCACGGAATCAAGAGATATATCGAAAGAGAGAGAAATATGTTTACAAAAGTTGGAAGTTAGAGATGAAGATTAGAAGTTACAGATGAATTACACCTAGTAACATAAGGGATGTATTAAGAGAGAAGGAATTCAGTAAATGGTGTGACCTTCCTCAAAAACGAAAAGGCGTTGTCTTTTACAAAGAACATACTCCATCAAATAGATGGATCAGTAACAAGAAGAGTTAATCATCATCAAAATGGATTGATGCACTCAAGCTCACAGCGTACATATCCCCAGCTATTATCCTCCATGGCAGATCCCAGGACGATAACCGTTGTTGACATTGTCGCATTGAGATCGAAACCCTTCCCCACGTCCTGGGATTCTGCCAACACGAATTTCTCCTGAGAAACACAAGGCATCACACCATCTAAGCTGCGCTGACCTCAGCACTGCGGAGAAATGGTTGGGAGGTACACGAAGAAGTACACTGCTTCGGTGAAAACGATAGCACCCGTAGAATAGATGTTATTGCCATAAATCGAAAGACCAATCACGGATATGTTCTCGATCCAACAATTCGTTTTGAATTAAGGGTAGATCAAGCAACGAATGTGGATGTTGAAAAAAAAAACAGTTATGAAACAACATCTTCATACTTGAGAACCACCTATAATATTTCGAATATCACCGTGATTGGTCTTTTGATAGGCGCTAGGGCACTATCACAAGTTTTTTTGTAGAATTTTGTAGGAAATTTAATTTAGTCTAAACAGTGTCTAAACATCAATTTGATAGGAATTTTATCCTTGAAAGGATCTATTGCCATTTTGAGAAACCATTTGTACTCACATTCATAGCATAATTATTCTTCATTTTTTATTATTTTTATATTATTTTCATATCTCTATTCATACTATTACTTTTTCATTACACGCTACTGTTTATTACTCTCATTATTTTCTACAATCATTTTTTCATCAATCATTCATGTGTGATTTATTATTATTATGTGTTTTTTCTACTTCGTTAATTTTGTATTTGATTATTATTATGTGTCAAAAGGCAATCATGTATACCATGACATAGTCTAATAAAGATTTAAATGCTGATTTAAAAATCATTATGTTGATTTACCCTCCATTATAAGCTTCTTCCTTATATTAGGCTGATATCTACCTAGAATAGGGTGACCATCCGTCCCGAAAAACCGGGATTGTTCCGGTTTTCTACCTCTTGTCCCGGTGTCCCGAAAAAAGCTTTCGGGACAACCAAATGTCCTGGTTTCGTTGCAAGAGTAAAATTGTTCTATTTTTGGCGACAATAAATGTATTTTCAGTATTAAGACGCTGTGAGGAGTTTGTTTCTTTGAGTGCATGTGCCGTTCTCTTTCAAAAATTACCGTGCGCTCGGCGGACTACGATAATTCCCCACCCCTCCCTTCTGACATGTGACGACCTTTTACTGCCTACTGTTTGCACGTGGTATTGTGCATTATTAGTTAGTCCGACTCTGAGAGAGCAACAGTTTACTTGTGTGTTATGTTACAATGCCGGAACGAAAATGCTTCTACCGCAAGAAGTATTCTGCTGAGTGGAATTTTATTAAACTAGGAAAACGCAGGTTGCGCGTTGTGAGATGAGCTTTGAAGTATGGAAATCTAGAATGAAAAATAACTTGTCAGCTCAATTTACATCTACGGACCTTGGATTACTTCAAACGTCTAAAAACCTTACCCGCAACTTATTGATATTTATAGTGCTGCAACCTGTTGCGTGAACACTTTGCAAAACCAATTGATCCAAATATTCAATAAAATGTACACCTTTAATGCGTTTTCTTTGTTATTTCTCATTCGATTGTTGCAAAAATCTCTGAAAAGGTGTATAATAGTATTGTTCATATTTGGTGAAAATTTGAGAGCTTTTGAAAAATTCTTATTTTTCAAGTATTTTTCCTCCGGGTTATTCTTACGAGGATTTTTCAAACTTTCCGATTATTTTCCGGAAAAACCTTCCGACCGATTTCTCTGAATAACAATCCCAACCTATTCTGGTATGACACCAATGTTCAGAAAAAGTTTCAAGTTGATTGATTCATTTCTCTGACCTGTATGCCGCGTACATAATTACAAAAAAAAAACATAAAAACGAAGCCCATTTTTTTTCAGGGTTTGAAATGGAAAGCTTCTCTACGCTCATCTAAAAAGAAAGATTTGAGGATCAACTACCAACTACAAATTTTCCTGCACTGAGTTTTACAATTATGTAGGCCTACTTGAAAATAAAAAACATCATTTCCCTCTAACAGCAATCATTACGTAAATGTTCATACAACAAGAGTTTATAATAGGGTAATCAATAATTCCTGATTGAAACAGTATAATAAAACACATAAAGCTCTCTACATAGAAAAAAAAATGTATTCATTTTTTATTCACACCATGCTCCAAAGCAACTAAAACTCATTTAAATATCGTCCCCGAAAAAAATTCCCTGCGGAGCTGGTGTTGGTGAGGTCTTGCTCTCAAACCCCCGCGGGTCACCAGCTTCGCGAATACTTGTTTGTTCGTCTTTATTTGAACGATATATGTATAATATAATAAAATATGATATGGTATGATATGATAATAGCTATACAATGATTGTTCAACATAGGTGGAGTTCACTGCAGAGAATGGTCTTCTGCCCAAACCTTCTAGAGATAAGATATTGTGATAAGATATAGATACTAGATATAGTTATATAGATAAGATAGATATAAATAATATAGATAAGACTTGACTTTCAAATGTTCATTTGTCCCGGATTTTGTTTCCCACAATCTGGTCACCCTAACCTAGTATCAGGTTTGGTCTCACAACCGCTCTTCCACCTTATTAATACCTTTTAATTAACATTATGATAATAGAAACATAAAATAAAATGTGCAAACACTTGTACCCATTGGTATGGTTATAAGAATATTTGAAAGATATCGTCCTGTCATGGCCCGCTCGTTTAATGAAGAAATAGATATTAAATGCCATGTAATGTAATGAATATTCAACTTTTGCATGTCAAAAAGTCTTTTGGCCAAGATGGACCTTCTTGACATCTACATTAAGGACAAAGTCATTTACGTAAGATCACGGAGAAGTTTTTTCAACATCAGCTGTGTTAAGATGCTTTAAAATAATGCCAGCCCTTATTCATTCATGTTTTTTTTTCATCGAAACGAACTTGAACGGTTTTGACAACTTGATTTTGGCGCCTGCTATTTTGCACAATAAAATAAATTTTGACGCGAGAGACGCCAATTCGGCAAAAAAAGTTGCAGTCATGCGCTCTATCGGCGACTACCGTAAATAGAGTTTGGAGGACAGAATTCTGCACGTGGCTATGGTACAGCGTTGTTTGTGACTACTTTCTCGCCCCAAAAATGTATTTCACAACGAAATTGTTGCGTACCACAGGGTAATTTTGTGGCAGGAAAGAACCGCGAATGTTCCTTTCATTCATTCCCGAAATGCGGCAATTTATTTCAATTGATGAAACATTTTAGGTTAATTGCAATTTGCAAATGATATGCCTATCTGTAACTTTTTAGATCAATTGCAAATAGCATAATTGTAATTAATTATTTGTCACCATCCATTTCAATTGATGATAAATTTTAGGTTTTAAAAGTGCAAATACTATGTGCCTGTAATATTTAGGGTAATTGTAAATACTAGTTTTGTAAATAACATTCGACTGTAAATAACATTTAACCGTAAATAATTATTTGACATTGTCCATTACAACTGATGATATGTTCTGGGTTGATTGCAAATAGGGCCTATCATACAAAAACTATGCAAAACTGGTTTGTATACTTCATTATACAAAACAAAAATCGTATAATTAAATAAATTACTCTTAAAGCATAAAACATTTTTGATGTTTTCCTTGCAATTGATTTCCTTGGAATGCTTATGGGTAGTCATACATAGACCTAGATTAGATAACAAGTAATGAAAATGTTTAGAAAAAATAAAAATCCTATACATTTTACCAATAGACTCCCTACCTACTGGACATTTTAAGCTCAGGTCAAATGGTGTTTTGAAGTAATACCAATAAACGAATACAAATGTTGCATGGGTAAATTAATTGGTTAATGTAGGCCCTAGGCTATATAAGTTTTTGCTAGGTTACTAAAAGAGTGAAATAATATAATAATCTAAATTCTCACACAACATTTACGTAGTAATAATAATTAATACCTAACTCACAACAATTGTTTAAATAAATGTGGTGGAAAATAATCCGATCTAAGTTTCAATAACATTTTCTCTACAAATGAAACATCCAAATCTACTTGAATGAGTTGGACAGATTTGTCAAAAGATGAATATTAAACAAAATCGCACGTATGAACGTTTTGCACGGTCATTCCAAGTTGCATTACAAGCAAAGTAGCCATAGTAAACACTACGGAGAGATTACTATGTCCTCCAAACTTCCGCCATGTTTGATTTTTGACAGCTGCCGCTAGCGCATTCTATAGGTACTTTTTGTGCCGAATAGCGCTAGTGTAGGTCTACTATTGTTTTCAACGCCCACTTCATCGCCATTCGCCATTACGTGCATTCCAGGGTCGAGAAACTAATAATCGTTCTATTCAAAGTATTTTGAGGTATAAAGCAACCTCTTCGATCTAAAGTTACTTAATTCTGTTGATCGCTGAGTTCCTTCAAGTTGATTTTAAGTTATCAGTTCACTGCAGTTCGTGGAGGTTTACCAGGGTAAGTGATCTTAGGCGCATAGGCCTAGTCCTAGGCTTATCCAAATCAGTTCTAGGCCTAGACCTAGGCCATTAAGTATATAGTGTTTAAGTATATTAAGTATATACTTAATGCCTAGGCATATGCTAGGGCATTGAATTTGTCGTGTTCTAGGGCTAGAAATCAATGGCTAGGCCCAAGGTGTTCGATATAGGCCTAGGCCGTAATGCATTGTAGGCCTAGGCCTAGGCTAGCATTGAGTTTAAGGTTTTAACTGAGTGTCAACACCAACAACTCTATGAGTTGGTAGGGCTCAGGCTCATAGGTTGTGAGTGGCTATGCCTTATCATTGATTTTATTGTTATAAAATCAAAAGATCCAACTAATTTATCATATAGCCGATAATTGGATTGGCCAAATCGATTCAGCCTGATTCATCATAAGCCCCTAGACCTAATCAATTTGATCATTATTCTATCACTAGGAAAACGCGGGATGCGCGTTGTTAGACGAGCTTAGGGGTATAGAAATCTAGAATGAAAAATAATTTGTCAACCCAATCTACATCTACAGACCTTGGATCACTCCAAACGTTCAAAAACCTTACGACAATCAGTTATGTCACGGCCTTCCTCTTCATTCATTTCAATCGTTTTGAATTAATAGGTGACACTTGTTGCTATAGATTTAATTGGTTCCCGTAATAGCCTAAATTGATGGGAAAATGCTTTATAAATGCGTTTTCTTCGTTATTTCTCATCCGATTGATGCGAAAAATCTCTCAAAATGTGCTTAATAGTTTCCTTTATATTCGGCGAAAATTTGAGAGGTCTTGAAAAATTTTGATTTTTCAAGTATTTTCCTCCGGGTTATTCTAATGGGGATTTGTGAAATTTCTAAAATTCATAAAAAAAAAAGTTACCACCCGATAATGCCACAAAACTATACAGATCTAAGTTAGATGAGGAACCATGACGAAAAAAAGTTTGAAGTTGATAGCTGTAGCCGTTTGACCTGTGGAGAACCGACAAAAAAACATAAAAACAAAAAAAAAAAAAAAAAAAAAAAAAACATAAAAACGAACACCAATTTTTTTCAGTATGTCAAATTGAATCCTCGCTAAAGCTCGTCTAATTATTGGTAAAACACCAACACAACACTTATTTTCCAATTAATAATCAACGGAGTGTATATTCGTTCGGTCAACTGTATGATTAAGTGAAAATAGATCATACGGTCAGTGACGTCATGACCGCGATCATTGATAAAGTAGTGATGCCGCGATGTTTGGGTCCAACATTGTGACTACCGTACTGTAGCACAAGGGTTAGCTCACCTGACTCCCAAGCCAGGGAACTCAGATCGAATCCTGCCTGTGACTTTTTTTTCATTTTTTTATATTGGTCCCTCTACGAGTTTATATATAAAGGAGCATGGTCTATTATGTGGACAAAGCCAGGTTGCAGACAGTAGGTTCTAAAGGTTATTGGGTTAGGTTGGTGTATAAACCTGGCCTATACCGCCGGTAGGAGGAACGGAGCTTATATATCATGTTCATTTACTGGTAACTGGTGTCTGGTGCACTCTAGCAGTGAAAATTACAACTAGACTATCCTCCCGAACGAGGCCAAATGAATCTTACGACACTAACATAACAACCACTGACAACGCTGACCGTACGATCTATGTACTCGTATTCATCAACTGACCGTACGATTATCCACAGCTAATAATCGAATAATCTTGTCACAAGGACTAGGCCTAGGCCTAGCAGGGTCTAGGAGATGGACACTGAAGTGGGACTCTGGGATAGGCCTGCCTTGGCCTTGCTCTTAGGCCTTGCCCTTATGTTTACTCAAATCTCCTATAGGCCTAGGCTCACTCGTTCTGAAACTAATCTCATTCTCATTGGCTATTGGTGATGTCACCAGGTAGTGATGGTTTTCTTGGGATGCATTTGCTGGGTATGTAAAGATTGAGGTTTATAATTGACATTTTTCCTCTCACACTTATGCTCGATCAATTTGAGCCATCAACTATGGCAGCGTACGAGAAGTTCGTAGGGCCTACGATAACTAGTAGGGCTTAGACAGGGTAATACCGTGAAATATGTCAATAATAAAAAATATAAATGTGAAAATAATAAGATAGGCCTAGAGGACGAACGGCAGGGATTAGGGATTAGAGAAATAGGACTATTCAAAGACAAAATTTTCCAACTGCTATGGACCTATCATACCCTACAAGGTCTAGGCAATCTTTACCACGTTGCGTTATTCATTCTTGAAGTACCGGTACCACAATCTTTTTGAAAGGAACTTTGGAAATAACGTAAATTTCGTTCCTCGTTACTGATAAAAAGTAGCATGATTCCGTCAAGAGTCAAGTTACCGGTACTTGATACTGACAACGCATTCCCATTGAAGTTCCAAAAAGAGGAACGCGTTCCTTCGTTAAGTTCCCACCCAACACTGCTTGACATAACACTGCTGAACATAATCAGCTGGACCCCTATTCCTGAGATGAATGAGATGTGAGAAAAATAAAAATGAGTGAGAAAACGATTATCTTACTCACTTTTATTTTTCTCACATCTCATGTATCTCAGGAATAGGGGTCCTGGTGCATAGAGACAAGTGCTAGGATGCATCTGATTGGACAAATGGGATGATGCGGCTGATTGACCAACTAGAGATTATGCTAGATGCCATGATGGGGTTGGGTGGTATTTTTACTAAGAAAAAGCAGGAGTGCTTGCGCACCTGTTGTTTATATTTTTTGGTTTTAGGCCTACTACCCAAGCTTGGGTTTTGACGACTTTATGATGGACAACTGACTCTGTTCATAGAAAATGTAGGAAGGGGACAAGAAATTGAGGTATATAAACGAAAAGTCGTAAATAAATTAGTTGTATAACAATACATTTAACATGTACCAGTAGTCTTAAGGAGAATGGTTGGGACCACCTAGAAATGTTGTAGGCCTATGAATGTAAAAATCATATAAATAATCTCAGTAAGCTGCTGTTCCCTTTCACCCAATTCATAGAATCGGATATAAGACGTTCTACTGTAGCTAAAAATCAAATTATATTTGGAGCTAAGCAACTTTTGCCTTGTCCGTAACTTCAACGATGATTTTTATGACAGAAAATTATTTAATTATCATTTCTAAACTCTTAAGCTCAGCAATTTTCATTTCCTCTGCTGCCTCGTTTTCATCTGTGTAGTTACGCACAGACGTACGGACGATTATCACATTATTGTTGACATTTTATTTTGTGATCACGTTTGTTTTATGATTTATTATGTTTATGCCACAGACAAACCAAACAGGCCTTTCTGGGCTCTTTTGTAGAAAACTTATTACTTCTCTATAAAAATATCAATAAAAACAACAACAACATAATTTTCTGTATGTTAGTTTGGAAAATGGGACTTCATTTGAAGAATATATTTTTGTGATGGATGATATGACAGATGAGTGATAGATGATGAGACATAGAAGCAAGTTTATTTGTTTATATTTAATGCCAAAACTCGAACATGTCAGCCTATCACCAAAGTACCATTTACATTAGTGTGATGTCGTTGGTTTGTCCATGGTGGACAAGACGTTGAAGCGACTTCTTGGCTACCACTCGGCAGCCGGGATTTATTGTTAGAGAATAAAGATTGACATTGCCAGCAGAGAAACTTTCATTTCATTTGTACGGTAGGCCTCTCAATTTGTTCGCTCAATCTTTATAGGCTTACCAATTGACGCCATGTTAATTTAATTTGCGTTCAAAACTATTGCCAAGCTAGCAAATTAGAAATTTTTTGTACTGTTAGATGCACTTTGTCAATGGATTTGGCGAGCCAAATTCCAGATTGACTTCCCAGAATCTTGTGGAGTTGGCGCCTGAATACTAGAACCCATTTTTGACATTACTTGATGCTGAAACCTGAATCTTCAAGCTATATAAATAAATTACACAAAATATATAACTTCGGCCTATGCCTAATATTCAGTGTGTCACCTACCTTACATTATATAGAACTACTGTCGTTCAATCTTTTATGCATTTTGATTTCAGATTTCTTCTTATTAACCCTACCATAATCAATATGTCACGTTATCGTGAATGGGATCTCTCGTGCAAAGTATATGTTGGAAACCTGGGGAGCAGTGCATCAAAACATGAGCTTGAATCTGCTTTCGGAAAGTACGGACCATTGCGCAATGTGTGGGTAGCGAGAAACCCTCCAGGATTTGCTTTTGTGGAATATGAGGACCCACGAGATGCTGAGGATGCTGTACGAGGGCTTGATGGGACGTACGTAAGATGTATTCTTTGGCACTTGGGAATGCAGTAGAACCCCTTTGGTATATCCCTAATTACAGCAATCATTGCAATATGTTGATCTCTTTAAAAATTCCTAGCGAATTTCCATAAGACCCTGTGTATTTTTTCTTGCATTTTTCTTATATATTTATTTGCGTCCCTTAACATGATACTACGAGAATGCAACACCTTTTTTGGATCTGTGTAAGAAGAAGTATAAAATGACAAAATGTGTATTTAAAAACTTCTACTTTGATCATAATAAAGTGGTAATTAGGGCTGAAAATGATTTTCTGTCAGACTATAGTGCTCGCTACATGGACCGGCAGTCAACCACGCGATCGTGACACAAACACATCTATTCAATGTCAAGCTAGTGCCGAACGTAACTGAAGTGACCCGAGCACACGGTGCATCACATACTACGTTTCAAATAGACTGCACCGTATACAGGCGTGTACAAACAATTTTATCAGTTACTTCGGGCATTGTGATGTCGTCAATACATGGACAATGGATGAAAAGTTGGGTCTAGCCATCTAGGAGAAAGAGGAATTGAAGTTTAAAACACACAGTTTATGATCTTGAGGGAATATTCTTGGCACAGCATTTTTTTTTTCAAACCTTTCAATGATATATAATGGTGGTCTATTGCCGAGGGGCCATCTATCAGCTACTCGCAACCAGCAAGTCACAACAATGGTTTTTTGTTTGGAACAGACGAGGTAATATAGGCCTAAATGTCATCGCGAAGATGAAAAAATATTTGAATAGTACGACGCTGCAGTCATTTTGTCGGTTTTGAAAACTAGGCAAACGCGAAATATGCGTTTTAATATGAGCGAGATATCTGAATAAGGTATAATAACAGTCCTACATTTGCTACTTTATCGACTCTGGTATTCTACACACTCTGTCCTTCATTCAATTGCTACTTTATCTTCTCTGGTATTCTACACACCTTGACGAATATAAAGAATACCGTAGGTAATTCTTGGGCAAATATCGAATCTAGGAAGCAGTGAAACTTGGCTCATTTCCTTATATTTGATGTATAAAAACAGTTATTTGAATTTTTTTCTTAGAAACGGCTGGTTTGAATTGCTTACAAAATGGTGGTTATGTGTATCATTCATGTTTGAACACTCAGAGAAAATTTTATTTTTTTCGGAGAGGTTTCATTTTTTCGCATTTTCTTACCCAGCCTAATCTTATGGGGTTTTTAAAAACTTTGACATGATATTTCTCAAAATCTATCCAACCAATTAATTCCAAAAACTATACAGTTCTAAGTTGTAAAAGTTGGCCCGTACAAAAAAGTTTCATGTTGATCAGTCTACCCATGTGACCTGTGCAGTGCTTACAAACAAACGAACAAAAAAAAAAACACAGACAAAGCTCCATAAGAGTGGGATGGAATCTTCGCTACGCTCATCTAATTAGTCAAACGCGAAATATGCGTTGTAAGATGAGCGAGAACCGAATAAGGTATAAAAGTCGTTGAAGTAGTTCTACCCTTGCTATTTTATCGACTCTGGTATTCTACACACCTTGATATCTGAATAAGCTATAAAAGTCGTTAAAGTAGTTCTACTCTTGCCACTTCATTGACTCTGGTATTCTACACACCTTGATGTATATAAAAAATACTTCATTGTTGGTCAACTCTTGAATCTAGAAAGCAGTGAATCTCGACAACTTGATTCTGTCCATAGCCTTCTTTATTCATTCATTTCTTATACTGCCCTTTCACTCGGGCTATTTTGACGGGTTCGCGCATATTTGCTCGCGCAGGGAAAAATGACGTCATGGTCTGGTATGTACTGCACTCTGGTATCTAAAATATCAACTTTGAACAAATGTCATTCTCTCATAATTTTTCAATTCCCTGCTACGTTATTGAGGTTATGTCATATTTACATTTCGACTAGGGCTTTCAGGCTCACCGAGGTTCAAACTTGAACGATATATATGTTATTTCAAGCAATAAGCATCATTCAAGAACTTGTCCCGATGATATTCCGTGATATTATTGAATAAAATCCTTCATATTATCTATGACTATCAATAACGTAACGGGATAAGCAACATGGCGCTTTCCTTTCGCACCATGCGTATATCAAAGGGATGCCGCCTCAGAAATGTTATTATGATTTGCTGGTATTGTTGTATGTTGATCTATACAAGTAATGGATGTAATGCAATCTGTGAATCCAGCTCTTTCCAACTGCATTAAACAATATTGGGATAAATTTCATTTGAATTAGCCAATCTAAATTTAAAATACGTCTGTAAAAGCATTTAGTCCCGCAGGCAAGAGCCCTACTGCTATATTTACCATTTGATAACTGGACAATTACTCATCATCTACGAGAAAGATTGAAATCAATGCAATTGTACAACTATGTACTATATATTGAAATACGAGCCTAATACGTACGATTTGATTTGAAATTACGAATCTCACAAATGTACACGAAAGCGCGCTGATTCCATCATGGTGAAAACGGCCTAATGTTAAAAGGATAGGACTTACGCCATGCTGCTTATCCCGTTACGTTATTGATAGTCATAGATATTATTGTCATAACAAAGTTAGTAAACTCACAGTCATGGTCCAATTGAATGCGCGCGTAATTTAAATTCTCGTAAGAAATTCCCAAAGTGGTTCGTATCTTCGCAGATATGACATGTTGAATAGGCTGGTATACTTGAATGTCTTTGGAAAGTGACGTCATGGTCTGGAAACAACGGCACCATCGGCTATTTTGTAAACTAAAATATTTGGACATCGGTTAACATGGGAAGCATACCCCGAGTGAAAGGGCAGTATCAGAGAAGAATGATCTGATTAAAGAAGGCTGTGATTCTGTCACAATTGTTATGATATATTTGATGAATATTATCAGTTATTTTAATTTTTTCTTCAAAACAGCTGATTGGAATTGCATACAAAATCGTGAAAATGTGTAAAATTTATGTGTACACATTTAGAGAAAATTCCATCCCATTTGGAGAGATTTTATTTTTCAACATTTTCCGCCCAGCCAAATCTTATGGGGTTTTTAGAAACTTTGAAATGATTTTTCTCAAAATCGGTCCGATTGATTAATTCCAAAAACTATACAGTTCTAAGTTGGATGAGTTTGCGTGTACAAAAAAAGTTTGCTTACAAAAAAAAAAAAAAAAAACAGACAAAGCCTTATAAGAGTGGGATTGAGACTTCGCTACGCTCATCAAAAATACTCCGAAGTAAACAATGATTTTATACACTAGGAAAACGCAGAATGTGCGTGGTGAGGTGAGCTTAGAGCACAGCCTTCTTCGTACAGATCATTCTTCTCTGATACTGCCCTTTCACTCGGGGTATGCTTCCCATGTTAACCGATGTTTAACCGATTATTTTAGTTCATAAAATCGCCGATGGTGCCGTTGTTTCCAGACCATGACGTCACTTTCCAAAGATGTTCATGCATATCACTCTGTATGACATGTCATGTCTGCAAAGATACGAACAGCTTTGGGAATTTTCGTACGAGAATTTAAATTACGCACGCATTCTATTAGGCCGTGACTTCGAGTTCACCAACTTTGTTTATGACAATAATATGAAAGATTTTATTCAATAATATAATGGAACCGGAATATCACCGGGACAAGTTCTTGAATGATGTTCATTGCTTGGCTTAACATAAATATCGTTCAAGTCTGAACCTGGGTAAGTCTATAAGCCCTAATCAAAATGAAGATATAACATAACCTCAATAACGTAGCAAGAAATTGAAAAATTGTGACTGAATGACATTGTTCGAAGTTGAAACTTTAGATACCAGGGTGCAGTACATACCAGACCATAACGTCATTATTGCCTGCGTGAACCCGCCAAAATAGCCCTAGTGAAAGGGCAGTATAAGAAATGAATGATTTGAATAAAGAAGGCTGTGGCTTAGAGTATGGCCATAGTATAAAGAGAACTAGTACCGTCACTCCTATACTCACTCAATGGGACGACTTGCTGCAAAAGCGAAATTAATTTCGACCATCTAACGACTTTGTACGTTCTTTGACAACAATAACGTGAGCCAATATGATCACGCAGTCGACAGTAGCGCTATTGCCGCTGCGGCGTCGAATACCTCTACTAACACTTTTGCCATGCTGTCGTGTGTTAAAATGCAATTTTTAACCTACTTTTACTCATGCAAAATGTATGTTCACTCAAATAATAAAGTTGTCACACGAAATATCATTCTTTTAGTTTCGTACAATTGCTAAATCTCATGATAATTGATTCGGATTATCATTATATTTCAGTACTTTTTGTGAACGGTTATTGTACTCGAAACATCCAACCGTCATAGATTCTGTATAGGGGGGATGGTATGTAATGTCAAATACGTAAATGTCAATAACCTTCTGTCAATAAGGCTCGGTGCGGTTCTAGGAAAGTTTGGTTAGTGGCCCACTACTAGTGATCAGTCAAGATGATGTAAAGTCCAAACAGATCAATCAAGTGTGTTTATTCGCACTCAAAACTAGTATTGAAGAAGTTCAGTATCTTAAAGCTATAGATTGAACCCGTTTTCAAATGATTAAATTGTGTATTTCTCCAATTACTCTATATTAGTCATCAGTAGGCCCACAGTGCGTTGTTGAACCAATGTAAACCTAATCTTCGAATTACAAGCTGTAGGCCTGTGCCTAATGCTGTTTCTACTCTAGGCCCAGATAAGATTGACTAATTATAAGTGACTAATTATAAGGCCCAGTTTGATTGAAATAAGTGTCAGGGCTACGCATAGTAGACCTATTTGTGGCTGGGTAAATAACTTGTCATACCATAAACCTTCCAAAATCAATGGCTTAGGTGAGCTGGCCTATGCCTAGCCTACTGAATGTATGAAAGTTTCATACCCTAGGCCTATACATTCGTGGGTTTGGAACTTGGAAAATGTATTAAATTCAACTAATCATATTATTGCCTGAGCTCTGAACATAAGCTTCAGTGTTTGTAACCAGCCGGACTCTAGACTATTGGCATTAAGAATAGAGGTTTAGACCTCTATACTTAATGCTATTGGTACTATTAAACTTTATCAAGATGAGTTGTTTCGCAATTAATTGCAGAAATCTACGAAGGGGTAGTCCCAATTTCCTTTGGATACAAAAAAAATGAGGTGGAATCTGTAAAATATATAAAAATAAATAGGACCTGAGCTTATAGACCTGATGTAAAATATTCAATCGCCTGAAGGCGATGTAGCCTACAACAGTTACTCATGTTGAAGGTCAACAGATATTGAATCTAAAACCGCTGTTGTTTGATTTTGTATTTCATGATTATGGAAATACGGTACTAAGACATTGATTTTTTTCCATTTGAACAGCAACCAACGTTCCAATGTAGGCCTACAATCGACCCACATGCAGTGTGAATTATTGAAGTTAATTGAAAATCTGAAATCGCATAAATAAAAACTATCTCTAAGCCTAGAGGCTTGGGCCTACATCGCATATTTTACATCAGGTCTGGGCTTAGGCCCTATTCATTTCTATATGTTCTACAGATGTTCTGCCTCACCTTTTTGTATCCAAAGGAAATTGGAAGAAGCTCAAATTGGGACTACTTCTTCGAAGGTTTTTTAAATTAATTGCGAAACAACTCATTTTGATGAAGTTTAATAGTGCCAATAGAACTAACAGTGTAGGCCTATAATTCAGAAACAAACCAAGATGGAGAATGATTTTTATTTCGTAGATCTAAGAAGTCATTGTTGTAAAATCGTATGAAACTACAGCCAGCCTGCGACCGCTTGAAAATTGTTTACATCTACAAACGACGTATGCAGTTGCTAGGGGCAACACAAATGCGCGCGCAACTATACGTGTGTTTCTGTGACTGAGCACCAGGAGCGACTTGACATGCGCGGTCATGTTTTTACTGCAGAAACGGCTACCTAAGTGACCCTACTGAAGCATAGCATAGCTATGCTATATACTGTGGTATGGCAATCTAGAATGAAAAATAACTTGTCAGCTCAATTTACATCTACAAACCTTGACTTACTTCAAACGTTCAAAAACCTCACCTGCAACTTGTTGATATTTATAGTAACCTGCAACCTGTCGCATAAACACTTTGCAAAACCCATTGATCCAAATATTCAGTAAAATGTACACGTTTATTGCGTTTTCTTCATTATTTCTCATTCGATTGTTGTAAAAATCTCTGAAAAGGTGTATAATAGTATTTTTCATATTCTGTGAGAATTTGAGAGCTTTTGAAAAATTCTTGTTTTTCAAGTATTTTTCCTCCGGGTTATTCTTATGAGGATTTTCCAAACTTTCCGATTATTTTCCGGAAAAACCTTCTGACCGATTCCTCTGAATAACAATCCCAACCTATTCTGGTATGACACCAACGTTCAGAAAAAGTTTCAAGTTGATTGATTCATTTCTCTGACCTGTATGCCGCGTACATAATTACAAAAAAAAAAAAAATTAAAAAAAAAACATAAAAACGAAGCCAATTTTTTTTCAGGGTGTGAAATGGAAAGCTTCGCTACGCTCATCTAACAATGATTTCATAAAAAATGAGTTACCGGTACTTATAAATTAGCAATTGGGGATAAAAGGGTTTGAATTACGAGCTTAATATCGAATTACACCCTATCGGCAATCGAACGTTTGCCCTATGCTATAACATTGAAGACCGGCAGTCTCAAAAGAAACTAATTTGTTCTGCCTTGTAAAACATGCAGACAAAGTTTGATTGTAAATTTGATTGTATGGCCATCGTGATATCACGACGATTAGCCTTTCCTTCCTCAACGTCGCAATGTCAAGGTTCTACTATATTACAGTCAACCAAACATCACCTTGGTTGATAATGAAAGCTACTCTGCTCTTTTTTAAATGAACCTGTTATTGTGTGTAGGTCTACTGAGTGGAATTGTTGTTTTATTCATAACTCACTTTCGACACAATATTATACGAACTTGCCAAATACCAGTGAAAAGTTACATTTAGGGCCTATGCCATGAAATTGAATACCTAGAAATTGTAGACAAGTCATTATTCAGGTTGCTTGTTCATGACAGTTATAAAAAGTCGAGGGCCATGAATTATATTAGCTCTGAGTGACATAGAGCTTCCTTTGATTTGTTACTTGTTGAAAATCCAGCAATTGTCGACATGTCAATTGTTTTCTCAGGGTCTATTGGTATTTCTGTTTCAATTTCTTAAAATATATGTCATATTTTGGTTTTCTGTTTGTGTACAGGCGTATATGCGGAACACGAGTGAGAATTGAAATGTCTTCTGGGCGCAGTAGGCGAAATGATGGCAGAGGAGGGGGTGGAGGGAGAAGAGGATCTGCTCCAACCCGATACTCAAGGTAGACCTAGGTTACTTTTAATCAAGAATTGATCTACGCATGAGGGCTAGATATATTTTTTTAATGTCTTTATTGAGTGATAATTGCAAGAAAAGTTGTTACTTGACCTCACCTTGTGTATGCTATAATGCTACCAGTGCCTATTGAATTGTAACTTATTCTATATTGAGCATACCAGCACTATGTACTTACTACAGTGAAACCTCTATCCATCATTTTTAAAGGGACCAGGAAAATAAAACCATCCATGTAGCAAAGCGATCCATCCAGGAAAATTTAACATCGATTATATGGGAGTGGAGTGAGAAAAAAATGAATGATACAAGCAGGAAAACGATTGATCCGGGAACTATGCATAGAGGTTTCACTGTATTTAAGTTTAGTATCACAGCTTCAGATCATGTTGCAAAACTAGATTCAATTAATTAATAAATGGAACTATGCAATAAAATGAACCCATGGAGTGATTCTTGAAGTAGCTAACAGTGTTTAAAATATAGTCAATATTTTATCATTTGAAAAATCTCTTTGTATCTGACTCCTATTAGAAGGGTAGGCCTATGCTATAATTTTTTGTAATTTATAAGCTAAAATGTATTATTCTTTACGTGCAATTTGGATATTGCCTCGTAACTGTGATTGTTTTAAAATTTTGTTTAGACCGAGAAGACTTTCTGTACCATTAAGTGTACAATGATTGTTTTAATTTCAATGTGTGCCGATAAAGTGACATCACAATTAATTCAAAGATCATGGTTGAGAGTGAAACTGTCATGATCTTGAATCATTTAATTGACCCAAGAGTGGGTACCAGTAGATTTTTATGTAAGTAGTAGTTTTCGTGATGTCCAAACCTGGTAGGATTTATCAAAGATAATTGAAATAGATCACAGTAAGTTCTTATGAGTCAGTTGGTTGCATTTTCCTGTTTTGGTAGTGACTGGCATATGCTATTTAAATTTTGAATGCCAGTTAAATGTTTTTATTATTCTTTTTTTTTTTCTCATACCACTGGTTGAATTACAATTTGTTTCCCATACTGTGTTTATTTGTATGTTACCTTAATACTGGTAATTTTTTTGGTAACACCAATTTTTTGTCTGGGCAAGAGGTGGTTGCAAATGTTTGACATGACACAATTTGCAGGATTTTCTTCTCGGCTATTGCTGATCTTCTATTACCACCTCTGGCTCCAGCCACCCTGAACTTCATATATTTGCTACCAACATGATTGGACCACCCAACATTCAACTATCCTAAATGAAAAATCTACGGTCTGCTCATCGCGTCCACATACACGCTGCACATCAATTAGGCCATATAAACGATCGACTGTAAACACCGATTTCCACCAACTACCATCAACCTTCCACAATGACCAACTACACCACCATACCTGCCCAATCGACTTCAGACTGGTCGACTCTTACCCTCGACACAACATTCCACCATCACTTGAGTGTGCAGCGTCACAACCACCTTTATCAGCGCATTCGTCCGGCTACAATACTGTCTGGTATTCTTATAATGAATTCAATAACTAGTTGATCAGAAAACAATGGGATGGAATGAAAAGTAGTAGCATTTATTTACATTCCTGACTTACATTCTAGGTGAAATATTGTTTATTTAGGAAGGTCCCTTGAAAAAAATTATCGGTCAGCCATTTCTGGATTGATGAAAATTTGGAATCTTTTCCATATCCTCTAATTAACAGCAAATGGCAGGTGGAGATACTTTCGTCATGATTTTAAAAGCATTGCTAATCTTGTGTTTGTTCTCTTTTAGTTCCATATTTTTTTGATATTATTATTAGGTCTATTTATTCTTTTTACTGGAAATTAAAATGTTTTTTCTTTCTTCAAGATCGCGTTCACCACGTAGGCGTACATCACGCAGTCGTTCACGATCCAGAAGCCGATCCCCCAGGCGTTCTAGGTCTGACTCAAGGGACAGGCGGTGAGCTTAACTGTACAGTTAATTTTCTTTCATCAATTCCACAATTGTTTGTATTTTGTAAAATAAATACCAGACAAATGGAAATTTTCAAATGAAAGAGAATACACCCTGAGATATCATAAATGCTTTAGATTATATAAAATACAATCTTATATCAAAAATTTTTTACTTTCAGTTGAGTTCGTCTTCTCACCCCGTGGCTGGCCTGTTGTCAAGGAATGTGAATGTCTCGATTTTATGTTGTTTTTCGTAGGCTAGTAGTACACTGTACACGTACCATATATGTCTATACATTTTCTATATTAATAGTGTTTAATTGCTAATCATAATATCATTTTGACATATACGTATCAACACATTTATCTGTACCATATTACACAGCCTAGTATTTTAAATTTTAACTACGTATCAAATATAATAGTGTTAACAGTTAGTGCTGACACTCGTTCTCATGAATATTCCTTCTAAATGTTTCTCATTTGATTGAATACTGTCAATAAATAACCCAGGCTTTAATTTTGTAATAATAAATGTGTGTTGGTCTTTGAAGGTAGTAAACACAATAAAATACATTGTAGAAAAAAATGTGTTTCAATTTTTATTCATCCATGGAAATGTTTTTTTTTTTTTTTTTTACAAAAAAAGAATGGAATATTTTCATTTTTACTCTCAGTAAAGCACATGGCTACAATCATATGCCCTGTTATTACTGATGGAATTATGGGAGATAAGGAATCATTTGTCCCCAATGGGAACTTCTGATTAGTATTGCTGGTCCCACATGTTGTCCTTATCTCTAGACTAGTGGGCTTATGTAATCAGTTGAATATTTACGTAGTGACTGGTAGTCATGCTAATAGATATGTTTCTGTGATCTAGCTGGTAATTAAAACTTGACTTGCCAGATATTCTATTAAGTCATATTGATCGTGGGTACTTTTCTGAAGTAAGTACAAAAAATGTATGTGTAAGTTTAGGACTAATGTAGGAAAAAAGTAGTTATTTTGTCACAAAGGTGTTTAGTTTAGACAGAGGCGCGACTTGATGGCAAAGCTAACATTTGCGAAATTGCCAATTCCCATATGCTGATGATGGAGTCCATGGGAGTCAATTTAGCAAGATATCAGTTTTTTGGTGATAACTTCTGAATGGTATGAATTATCGAAATTCTCATGAGTGAGAAATACAGATAATTACAATAGCTTCAAGATAATAAATTATAACTATTCAAGTCATGTCACAAAACTGTCAAGCATATAAAGCTAAACAATGTGGTTTTTTTCCAGCTGTCTACACTAGTGAAGTGTTGGGAAGTACACTTATAAAAGGAACTTTTAAAAGGTTCAGTTCATATCAAATAAATTGATCTTTTAAAAAGTTCAAAGTTTGTTTTCGTGGCTTTGCTGTAAAAGTTCGAGTTTGAATAAAGAAAACCTGAGTTCATTCAAAAATTCACCTTGAAAATTATATGAAAAAAAAAGGGTTTGAAAATAATATGTGTACACACACATTTTCTACAATAAATGTCTCAAGTTTAATAGTGATTCAACACTTTGAATGCAAGTCGTTTCCAGACGCTAGAAGAACAACCAATTCGCCCTCAACAGTTCTGTCCCATCATCATTCCACCAGAAATAGAAACAGCATAAGACTTGCAACACACTCTCTCATCCTTCACTAATAGCCCCCATTATATCTGCACCTTGATCTACAACAAACTTCCTTCTTTCATCACAAATTCAACCACCCGTCCCTCCTTTGATAATAACCTCAAGTCCTTCCTAACCCAACATCCTTTTTACAACCTCTCAGAATATCTCGACCATGATTTCCCTCCACATTAACCTCTCTCCCCCTCAACTTACTTATTTATTCAAGTTATTCAGTTATTATTTATACCTACTATTTTTATATTATACTATACCCATACTTTGTACTATGTACTGGTCCACGGGACGTAAATAAAACAAGTGTACACAGCCTACATAGGCCTTCAACTACAAGTCACAACACGTCAACCTTGACCGCACGTGGCTGCCGGCTCGCCTGGTGACATCCCGAACAGGGAATATTATACATTTGGGAGACTGCAAAATAGTTCATCTCCTTCGGAATTTGGACGGGGAAGTACGAATAATGCGATCGTCTCGAATAGGATTATGAGTGATCTAAAATTATGAACGTTTTATTCCGTTGAAGGTCACTGAAAAATCGAACGCGAAGAAAGTTCAAGATCGTCAACTGTAAATGTAACGCGTTCATTGAAAAGTTCAGAAAATACGAACGCTTTCATTTTAAAAGTTCATTACCCAACACTGACGCTTGACAGTTATGCGACATGACTTCAATAGTTGTAACTTATACCATCTTAAAGCTTTATCTGTGTTTCTCACGTATCAGAATTTTGATAACTCATACCGTTCTAAAAAAGAAGTAATCACCAAAAAACTTGATATTTTGCTAAATCGACTCCCATAGACTCTTAATGCCTGCTTCTTTTGTTTCTTATGTTCAGTGAGCAGAATCACAATTATGAGAAAGCTCATAAGACTTCGCTGACTACAATGAATTTAAAATGTTTTTGTGAATCGGATCAAATCTCACTCAGTATTTTAATTGAATAAAATGAGTTATTTAATTTTCTAGCATCATAAAATCGCTATAGGGCCTAATTACGAACCTTTCAAAATAATGAAAAAAAACTCTTGACCAAATTATAAAAAACGAGTAGACCTACAATAATTTCAACTAGCCTTTAATTTGAGAATATACAAAATTCATTCATCATTTAAAAAATGGAACAGTAAGTTGATTTTTATTTTATTCAAACTGTCTATACCCACAACTAACGAACGTACTACCGGTATTCCCAAGAACCATCGTGAGAATAGCTGACCCGCACGGCCACTTCTAGTGTAGTTTTAGTTGACCTTTTTGATTCGTACATACCGTAATACAAATGTAAGCTGATTCATAAAATACAATTTTATGAAATGACGTACAATCATGGTACAATAGCATTTAGCGACGGCTTGTTATAGGTTAGCTGATTGACCGTCAATAAAGAGATTAGTTTATCTTCGAAGTTGAAAGATGAAAGCTTTGACCTTAATAAAACAGCAAAATGAATTAAAACAATGCAAACAAAAATGTTTGTATAAAACTGTGTAATGACATTTTCTAAATCCAAATTACCCCAATATAAGCAGAAATTATCCAGGTAATTTTAGTGGGTACTTATGGTAGTTCCTAATTTTTCAACCAAAGGCTCACTAGAAAGAGTAATTCATAATTATATACACACATCTATATATATATATATATATATATATATATATATATATATATATATATATATGGATTTTTTTAAATAGCTCATGTTTGAATTTCAACAATTGTCAAATACAATTATCAATGACAAATTGTTAAAATTGACAATTTAAAACAATTTAAAATTTGACAATTTTTGAATATTTGACAATTGTTAAAATTCAAACATGAGCTATTTAAAAAAATCCATATATATATATATATATATATATATGGATTTTTTTAAATAGCTCATGTTTGAATTTTAACAATTGTCAAATAGTTGGTCAATGACAATTCATCATGAGAAAAAATTAAAATGCTTTTCAAAAACTTCAGTTTAAAAAAAAAAGTTATAAGTAGGCCTTCCATGTTTGGGAATTTTCTTAAAAATCGATTATGTAGTTTGGAATAAAATTAAAGACCATAATTATATTTCTATCAATTCACCCATCTGTCATCGTGCACTACATGCAGCATGAATTCCAAGTTCATGATGTGGTGGTTATATAATGATTTGAGCATTGGGATGTACTATTTAAAATAAATATTAAAATAAATACAACTCCATGGTTGAATTAAGTAGAAGTCTGCTGAGCTGTGGTAAAAGTTTTTCCATTTTATTCCCACAGTGATTCTCTCTGATGTATTAATTAATTGCATTTAAACGTATTGTAATCGTAGTTCAATCCATACTCAATTATAAGATATAACTTCCACCTGTGACAAAAGCGAAATTCGCTTCAAGGTCAACTGTGGGAGTGTTTGACAGATTCGTGCATGTATTGCTCGGCTAAGTCAACAGTAACTTCAAAATCATACTCATAGCATTTATGCTCATAGGCACATTGAAAACCAAAATATATAAATAAATCATCAGAGCACGACAAGACACTAGGCTTACCTCATCTTCTTTAACTACACATAGGCCTACTAATAACGTGTGTGGTGAACGAAATTGTACAGAATGCTCATTTGTAGGTTATGGCATTGAGTTTCCCATTAACTCAAATGCATGGTTGTGGCAATAGTTATGGTAAGGACTTTATTCTATCAGAAGACTTGATGATCTCAGTTTGAAGATTTAAAAAGCCATTGAGGCCATTTAGGCCATTGATTTAATGGCCTAGCCTACTCCTTGTTTTTTTGTTTTTATATTGGGTTTAATGACGCACTACTGTAATGATAACTTGAGATCAATTGGCATCGGATGAATTATTGATGGGATGATGAGATGAAGGTTAGGTATTGGCATTGAGATTGTAATTTACATTACAATGTCAATGGTATTGGGAAGGATAGTGGAAAGGAAGCAGTCGTCGCCTATATTTTAGAAACACACGGCATTAGCCTAGACTACAGAGAAAAACCACGAAAAACCCTTGTAAAGATGGACGGTGGCGCAGGAATTGAACGAGGTTCGATATGTCCCTTCACCTCCCGGATCACATGAAGCGAGCGTGTTAACCACTGCGCTGCTTGTGCCGGTCTACTCCTTGGTCTCAGACATAATAATATTTCAAGTCTTATATTTCAGGTATTAGTCAAGACCAAGCACTAGGCATAGGCCTACAACTTTATTAAACTACAATTATTCTGCTGAGTAAAGATGGGGCGGTTCACAATAGATAAGGGCCTTCTTCCTCTGAAGGCACAGTATTTCTTATGGAATGCAGGTAGGTGTGTTAGGCCTAGACCTGGACGTTTTTTATAAAAAATTAGTAGACCCATCATTGTATTATGGTCGTTGCACAATTATTGTCATATGTTGAGACCAAACATTGTATGTAATATAATTGGCTGTGGATAATCGTACAGTCAGCCGTATGAATACGCGTAGATAGATGCACTCAACTTTGTAATGAGGCAGCTTAGGGGGACAAGTATGGAGATAAAGAAAAAGGCTTATTTCTCGTTAGTGCGTCCCATGGTGGAATATGCTAGTTCAGTTTGGGATCCTTATACCCCGTTCACACTATGATCGCTAACTGCTGTTAAGCCACTAACTGAGGTTAGCAACGTAGTGTGAACGGAACGCAGTTAGCACTAACCGACATCAAGGCCTAACTACGTTCTGTGAACGCAGTTAGAGCTTAACCGAGATAAAAATCCACCGCCTTCCCAAAAAATAGCAACATTCACGCCATCATCGTGCTGTCATGCCGGCCTTATGCGTTTCGCATTTGCAAGGCGGTGAAATTGAGGCGAGCTCAACAATTAGAAATCGCGTAACTTTCGTCACTGATTGGTCGTCCTATCATCAAGGTGGCTTAAAAAACCGCTTAGCGAATTCGCAATCCGAATAATGCAGGTTTGGAAGCCCAGCATTAGACGTCACTAACAACCATTTCATGGCTATCAGTGTGAACACCCTACCTCAGTTAAGAACGGTGTCACCCATGATGCTTTGCACCCAGCTAACTTCTGTTAGCTTAACAGCAGTTAGTGATCATAAAGTGAACGGGGTATTATAGATTAGGTGAGATAAGGGATGTGGAAAGGGTGCAAAGGATTGCAGTTAGAAGGGTTACAGGTAGGGTTAGGAGGTGGAAATGGGGGGAGAATGAAAGGGGAGAGAGGGTGAGAATATTGGAGAGTCCATCTGAGATGATCCGAGACTTGGGATGGCGGGAATTGGAAATACGGAGAAAGGAGGATTGGATCTGTAATTTCTTCAGGGTAATGGAAGGAGAAGAAGGCTGGGGAGAGTTGAATAGGTTGATTGAAAGGAATGAGTCAGGATATGTTAGGCGAAGTCATGATAGAGCAGTAGTTATAAAGGGGGCTAGATTAGATGTCGGTAAGTTCACTTTCTTGAATACGACAGGTAGGGATCGGAATGGGTTTAGTAGAAGTATACTTGAGGAGGATGAAATAGGGTTGAAGCTATTCCGTCAGAAGGTTAGGGAGGCGATAGGATAGGATCGATAGGGAACTTGCCACCGCGCATTTATGTGCAACTGCAAGAGTTAATAATAATAATAATAATAATAATAATAGATTGTACGGTCAGCGTTGTCATTGGTTGTTTATGTTTCGACTACTGTGATTGCGCATATACAGGAATAAATAAGGACACTGAATACAAAATCCAGAAGATCCAAAATAATTGTGTGAGATATGTTTGCAATACTAAATATCGGGCACAAATTTCCCCTATACTCATTAAATTAAATTGGCTCAATATGGCCAACAGAAGGAAATTGCACACGGCAACATTCATTCATAAATTACTAAATTCAAAGACCCCCCTCTACTTATATAATAAATTAGCATTAACTAAAGATCTACATTCTCACAATACTAGACAAAGAAACAACTTGGTGTACAAACATCATAACTCAAATAATTCCTCGTCATTCTCAATCCTTGGCCCCCGGACATGGAACAGTTTACCTGATGAGCTCAAAATCATTAAGGGTGAGTCTTCTTTCAAAAAAGAGTATAAGAATTACTTGCTTGTACAGCAGAAGGAAAATACAATAACAAAGTCCCAATCGTCCACTAAAATAACTACACCTCACATATGCACTATTTTCAATCTGTTGATCAGTGTGATAATTATAGTAGTCATTATCAAAAGACTGAATATGTAAGTCCCAAATCATTGAGTAGCTGAATCCAAATCTGATTATTCAGCTTATTAGACGAGCTTTAGCGAGGATTCAATTTGACATACTAAAAAAAATTGGTGTTCGTTTTTATGTTTTTTTTTTTTTTTTTTTTTTTTTTTTTTTTTTTTTTTTATGTTTTTTTGTCGGTTCTCCACAGGTCAAACGGCTACAGCTATCAACTTCAAACTTTTTTTCGTCATGGTTCCTCATCTAACTTAGATCTGTATAGTTTTGTGGCATTATCGGGTGGTAACTTTTTTTTTTATGAATTTTAGAAATTTCAAAAATCCCCATTAGAATAACCCGGAGGAAAATACTTGAAAAATCAAAATTTTTCAAGACCTCTCAAATTTTTGCCGAATATAAAGGAAACTATTAAGCACATTTTGAGAGATTTTTCGCATCAATCGGATGAGAAATAACGAAGAAAACGCATTTATAAAGCATTTTCCCATCAATTTAGGCTATTACGGGAACCAATTAAATCTATAGCAACAAGTGTCACCAATTAATTCAAAACGATTGAAATGAATGAAGAGGAAGGCCGTGACATAACTGATTCTCGTAAGGTTTTTGAACGTTTGGAGTGATCCAAGGTCTGTAGATGTAGATTGGGTTGACAAATTATTTTTCATTCTAGATTTCTATACCCCTAAGCTCGTCTAACAACGCGCATCCCGCGTTTTCCTAGTATCATGCCATACTCATTGTGTCTTTGTAGAGCGAAAAATACATTGTTTCCTTATCAGTATTGTTTATGTATTGTACATACTTCATTCTTACTACTATAATGAGTTGATTGTTTCATCTTGATCTCTATTAAGATATTCTTATCTTAGCATGTAGAATATATCTTAATCGTAATAATATTATCTACTTTACATTATATCCAACTAAATAATAGTGCTATTTTATTTTATTTCTCTCTTATTATATGTAAAGGTTAGGTGGAAGAACGATCATGTGATCGAACCTCGCCCTTTTCGATTGTTATGACGGAATCGTTATGTACATGAAAAATAAAGACATTCTATTCTATTCTATGTTAGTGACGTAGGATTCGTTTGGGAGAATAGTCTAGTTGTAATTTTCACTGGTAGGGTGCACCAGACACCAGTTACCGATAAATGAACATGATATATAAGCTCCGTGAAATATTCGCAAGGTTTATATCCTAACCTAACTAAATAACCTAACCTACTGTCCACAACCTGGCTTTGTCCACATAATTGACCATGTTCCTTTATATATAAACTCTAGAGGAACCAAATGAACATGACATTTGTATACCGGCGGTATACGCGAGGTTAATACACCAACCCAACCTACCTAACCTAAACCACTGTCCGCAACCTGCCTTTGTCCACATAATTGACCATGTTCCTTTATATAAACTCTAAGAGTTAATCAAATCTTTTGGTTTATCAAAAGTCCTTGACTTTCCAGCATCAACTTTGAACTCAACCTCTTTCTTCTGTATTCAATGTTTATAATTTCACTACAGTATTTACTTTGTTCTGTATATTTCCTGTATATAATTGTAACATAATTATCCAACTTCTTTAATTCTAGCATAGTTTTAGTCATGATGAATCCTATATTGGTAGACTGTATTAATCAAATGGAGTATAAATAAATTTAAAAAAAATAAAAATAATAAGAGGTACCAATTTGAAAAAAAAAAAATAAGTCACCGGGCGGGATTCAACCAGAGTTCCCTGGCATGGGAGTTAGCTGTGCTAAACCATGTGCTACAGTAGTCACATTGTTGGACAGCGTTATTTGGCCATTTATGGCCATCGACCGAAACATCGCGGTCATGACGTTACTGACCGTATGATCTATTTTCACTTAATCATACGGTTGACCATACGAATATACACTCCGAATATAATGGCCTTTTTAAAGGTGGAAAGATGTGTGCAGTGATTGGAGACGCATATAAAATCTGAATGTATGCCATCGACCGAAACATTGCGGTCATGACGTCACTGACCGTATGATCTATTTTCACTTAATCATACGGTTGACCATACGAATATACACTCCGAATATAATGGCCTTTTTAAAGGTGGAAAGATGCGTGCAGTGATTGGAGACGCATATAAAATCTAAATGTATGCATTATATACCACTGCACATTTAATGTATCGGTACTGACGCATTATTGGCTCGTCTGACTTGAAAGTGTGCTCATTTCGTACATTAAACCTAGGCCTAGTTTGTCTGAATATCATTTCCATTTCATTTTATTACAGGAACTGCACCAATTGTACCATTTATGCCAACTTATGCTCGACAATTAGGATTGTCAAGCATTGTTGTTGGAATAATTTACTCCATCCTGCCTGTTGCTGGCTTGCTCGCTAAACCTATTTTTGGTGCTGTAGCTGACCGATTGCAGAAGCAAAAAATTATGTTCATATTATTTCAATTCATAACTGCTGTGGCATTCTTCAATATCCAGTTTTTACCTGAAATACCAACTGAGGCTCATGTCCAGCTGGACTGCGGTTTTGAGACTTTCTTCAAAGTATGCAATGACGAGAATGCTGATGGATGTACTGCACAGAGAGTAATGGCAGAATCAGGAAATATAGGAACAATACAATGCCAGGTTTGTTATAAATAATCAATGTACCGTGTCACTTCACAATCCACAAATCACAATCGAATGAGTAAAACGGTTAAAAATTTGACTTTTAATCACACTGTTGTGTATCGTTATAGTCACAATAGTTTTTAAAATCGATAAATGCCATCCATAATTTTTTAATTAACACCTCCTTGTTATTGGGCTAGAATTTAACATTAGTTATTCTTACTTTTAAGCTTTTAGCTAAACATTTGTCATCAAAAATTTTCAGTCCTTGAAATACTCTCTGCATGTTCCATATGTACTGTGCTTTTGTCCTACAAATAAAATGTTTCATTTGAAGGCAAAATGCAATGTTACTGAAGAATCGCTATGGAATGAACTGTGTACATCATGGCATTTACCACAGTATTGCCCAATAAAACTGAAGTTCACAGCTCATGTGCCAATGGTGCATACAATACATGTAGAAGACTGTATGTATTTACGAGTTCAAAAAGCGATATTTCCAAACAATGATGCTGAACATGTACCTTTCTGCAAAAAACCATCATCTAGTTCTTGCCAGATTACATGTGATAATACAGCTATTGAAGAATTGATTGAAAGCTCTCCAGCTCGTCTTGATTGTGGAATCGAAACGAACCTCAAGCTTTGCAATGTGGATGAAAAGAATTATGGAAATATGATTGCAGAAGTAGGAAATCAGTCTGTCAATTGCAAGGTAGGCCTACAGTATGAAATGCATGTCTCTTGTTTTATTTTTCATCTTTTGTATCCTTCTGTTTTTCATGTAATTCAATGATATAATATAATACCAGTATATAAAATATAAATGATAGAATGAAAAATAATAAAATATAATCAGGAACTCGAAGTGAAATCAAAACTAATTTATAGTTTTGTTGAAGTAAAATCGGAATCAGAATTTTTATTCCTGATCAACGAGAACTGGAATCGAAATCAAAATTTGTATTGGGCCTACTGATTAACGAGAACTGGAATTGAAATCAAAATTTGTAGCCCACTGTGTTCTAAATTATCAAGAAGTGAAATCAAAATTGATACTTTTCAATAAAACAGGTACCAGTATTGTAGTTGAAATAATAATAATATTAATAATATTTTGTTTATTTAGCAGTCCTGCTATTTTCATTACATTCATAATGCAGTTCACATAATACTATTACAATTAAGAGTTTGCACTTTCTCAAAGTATTGCTACATTCAATGACCTAGAGAGGAAACTTATTTTTAACAAATAGTATACATACATTCATCTTTAAACACATTCAATAGAATTTACAACACTTAACACTCAATTCATTGTAAAGCCTGAAATCACTATAGAATATTGATTGCAATTCTTTTAGAGTATTCTTTCTTTGAACTTTAATGCAATGGTCGTTTCTCATGTGCTCATGTCATGATGCTCATGTCCTCTCCCTTCTGGATTATTGTGACTGTGCTTATACAAGCTTAAATAAAGATTTGGAGTATAAAATTCAAAAAGTTCAAATGCTGTGTAAGGTTCATTCTCAATTTATCTATTAAAGACCAAATCTCCCCATTCCCATCTTACATTTATACATTTTTATACATGAATTATTGCACACAAAATCACCATGTTACCTTTCAAATAAGCTGGCACTATTACTAAAGACCTACACAATTACAACACTCCCCAACAGAATAATTTAGTATATGATACAACCATCATGATTCAATTACAACCTCTTCTTTCTCAATAACTGGATCCAGTAGGGCTATATGGAATGATTCACCCAATAAACTAAAATCCACCAAATCACTTGGCGTGTTCAAAATTGGTTATACAAAATTCTCCTACTCTATCAAAAAAAGAAAATTATTCTCAAACCTAAATACGAATGTACTACATCTCATCAATGGCCCTTTTTCAACTTAATTATTTTCTCTTTATTATTTGTGATTATAATCATGAGATGCACAAGTTGAAGTGATACTGTCTGTCCTATATCGTATTGTAGTTGCATTACTAGTAATGTTTGAGTGATTATGTGTGTGTAGGCACTATTTTGTTTTGTTTTGAATGTAATCCCATCCCAATATGTTGTCTATATCATGACTTATGTTACTAGCTAACCTCAAGTTTCAATTTCTTACTCACCTATGGTTCAAATGATATATTATATTTACAGTATATCATTATATTTAAAAAGATACCACATATAATTTTTAGTATAGTATACGGTTTCACTTGTGTTACCTTGATTTCTAGAAATGATTTTCTCACTTGTACTGTAATGAACAGCTGAGTTCGGTATAAACGTAATGTACCTATACCTATAGTTGTATTACGTATTGTACCGTGTAGCATGCTGTGTGTTGGTTTTATTCTATTTTAGCATTATACCTTTACGTTTTGTTGTTCAATGTAATATTATTTGCCTCTTTAATACTTTTTCAAGCCAGTATATCATTTAATTACGTATATAGAGTGTACAGTAAATAATTGTTGATCACTTTTTTATTACACAGAATATATTTTAGTTCATCCTCAGGCTTATAATTATTACAATTGATCTCCATTCTGTTTTATTTTATGTTTCTATTATAATATGTAAGTTTAAGGACAAGGTTAGGTAGAAAAGCGGTCATAAGACCAAACCTCTCCCTTCTGATTGTACACCTGCATTAAATTACAAATAAAGACATATCCATCTATCCATACCATTCTACACATATCAGTAATCACTTGTTTGACTGCTCTTGTAATTGTACTCATTGTTACAAGTAGTTTATAAATGTTGAACTATTGAAACCAGTCGCTTTTTGACCTTTGTGCCTGCAGGTTGAATGTGACATGACTGGTACTTTTCGATTTCAAGATGTTTGTACCAACTGGAAAGTTCAAGAATACTGTTCCAGTAATGAAAATAATAATTACATGGTCAGAAAAAATGATCTTGAATTTATTTTGAATGTTCCAATGAATAAAACGTTGCAAGAGGGATCATGTACATACTTCAAGGTTGATTCTACAATATTTCCTGATGGATCATCACCGCATATACCTTATTGTAATAATCGAAGCTCCAACACTTGTCAAATGGAATGTAATAATGTTGTAGTTAACGATTTAATTAAGAAACAGGCAACAAGCAATGTTGAAGTCACCCAACTTTACCAGTTTTGGTTGTTTTTCATACTTCTTCTTCTCAGTTGGATTGGAATGGCAGTTGTTGTCAGTGTCGGGGATGCCATATGCTTCGAAATGTTGGGTATGTTATCATTTTTGTGCGTAAAAACTATTAGAATTATTTTTGTTATTGATTAGTTGAAATGATGTGGTAAATGTTTACTTCACTGTTAACTAATGCACATGTACACTAGCATGTAAATAACTAGATATTAGCATCTGGCGCCGGAAGGTACCGTCCCAAACAGAATGGATAATAAGCATTGGATTTTTATCAGATAGCATGAAACATTATGATGGCTTATATAATTTCCATTTGAATTTTACTCTCTTGGTTCAATTAATTCTTGATTAGTCAAAGTAAAAATGTTGTCAAATTGTAATGCACCAAACCATTGAGTAAATTATATATAGTGTGACCAAACTAAGCTGCAATGGTTTTTGTGTACTGCATAGCCTATGCAATAGGCCCATTGTGAAATTTGTCGAATAAATCAATGTCTAGAAACTACTCACGATTTGTATGACATAGATATAGACCTACATGTGGCAGATTTTGAATTTGGTGTCTCATGCCTAAAGATTTGATGCTGAAGCATCCCATGACCCAATTGATAATTGTTCATCTGCTTTGGACAAAAATTGTATATGATATTGATGTGGATTTATTTTCAACTTCTAGGCACAAATACGTCACGCTACGGTAACCAAAGGCTTTGGGGTGCAGTTGGTTGGGGTATTTTCTCGATCATCGCTGGTGTTCTTGTAGACGAGTACAGCAAAGGAGAGACAACGAAGAATTACACTCCTGTTTTTTATCTGATGTTAGTCATGATTCTGCTTGACATGTTGGTGTCCTCTCGGCTTAAGGTTTGAAAGACATTCAACTATTTTGTAAGATACGTGTTTTGCAGGTGGTAGTGTCATACTAATGCAAGCTCATTCTTGACAGGTGCCCAAAACCCTTAATCTCGAGATTCATGAGATGTGAGTTGTGGAATGAGATGAGATATAGCTTTCTCACTCATTTTCAGTGAAATTATTGGAACCTCACCAAAATTTCACTCATTCCACATTTCATAAATCTCGAGAATAAGGGTCCAGTCCCTGTAATTTGTAGAACAGGCATTTTATCCATAGAAGATGGAAGATGAATGAAAACAGAAATGATGGAAAAAGCATCACCTTGTATCTTTGGTGTTCATTTTGACTTTTAGATGCCTAGCTCAATTTCTTCATTTCAGAAATGAGTTCGCTATCAATAATGCAAATTGAGATATATCACACAGCCTACAGATCTAATTTATTATTCATGCCATTCTTAAGATATCGTGAATGAGCCACCTCAAGACCATTTGATTTGGCATTATTATTTATTAGGGGTGTGCGAATCCATGTTTTTTATTTCAAACCAAATCCGAACCGAATCTTCATAAAAAATACCGAATCGAATCCGAATCTTTTTAACAAGCATTGTGAAGCGTGATAATGGGTCAAACGACACTACTGATCAAGTTACACTTGATCCAGGAAGTGAAAATCCCATCTCAGCATTCTCATAATGACTAGAAACTGCAAGGTATTCCACTGAAAACACGTTAAATAGATATTTTATCATGAAGAAGCATCATTTTCTCAATTTCCATCATTTTTATTTAACGCGCTGTTATCAACATCATAGCTGTTTGCTGCATGGCATCTGTCATCCAACTACTGCGTGGTCGTGACGTCTGTGGTTTAACCTTGACAAGGACGAGACCAAAGATCTTAGTATCGAACTTCGTTAACGAAGTTAAATACTAAGATCTTTGACGAGACTTTCGTTCGTCCGACTCGAGACGGCCGAGCGGCAATCGAAGCCGACCATATATGACGACACCACTCACTCGTAGGCTAGTGCGCATCGCACTTGCTCATGCGATCTAGAAAGTTGACAATGCAATGTTGCCACGTTTTTGGCGTCAAGATTCAAAATTTTCGAATCTCTATTGTTGGACCGAATCCGAATCTGAAAGTGGATTCGGATTCGGATTCGATTCGAAAAACATGGATTCGCACACCCCTATTATTTATTCATCCGACTATTCTCTTATTGACATTTTCAGAAAGTACCATTCACTAGGCTTAGGCCTATACTAAATACCCAATCAGGCAATCAACATACTACGGTTACGAGTCTACTGGTAGGGGTAGTGTAAAAGGTGGAGAAGAATGGAAGTTGCTGCATATTTGATGATGTACTATTGAAATACACATAATTTCTAGTACATAAACAATATAATCTATGAGGATAGGCCAACACCTTTTTTTTAAATCTCAATCAATATTTTTCAGTGCATAATTGCATAATTGCAAATGGAATCATAATTTCAAATGGAATAATTGCATAATTGCCAACATAATTGCATGTAATAGAAGAAGTGGGTATATACCGTTGACCCGCGTAAACCCCCGACTACATCACTAAATATAAGTGTAAAATGAGTATAGGCCTAGTATTATAGGCCTAGTAATTAATTATAATTGCGCTAAATGACCTCGCTGTCGATGTGCCTTAAAAGTTAAAATCCTCATATTAATTCATTCATTAGGAATTCTAATGCTCAGAAAAAAGGAAGGGAAAAAAGATTATATTAGTGTGATTTTCATGTTCCGAAGTTCAACCAAGCCTCAACATGTAGACTTGTCAATATCATATTGTATTGTAAAAATTGAGGTGACTATTGCAACTAGTATTGCACCCCATATATTAAATGAAGTTTAATGATTTTTTTTTCGTGTTTCAGTACACCCAGTCAAAGATGTCTAGCAGTATAGTACGTGATGTTGGTAAGCTTTTGGGTGATATTCAGATTGTTGTCTTCATGCTATGGTGCATCTTTGTAGGCCTTTGCACTGCTATGGTGTGGAACTTCCTTTTTTGGTAAGTACCGGTATGTTTATATACGTTCATATGTTGATCACAATTCATAATCGTATTCTGATATTCAAAACCATTCTAAATCTGGCTTTTTCTTCACATATTTGTTTCAAAAGAATTCACCTTATAACTCATATTAAATGACAAGGTAGTATTTCTCCTTATCAAAAAACAAAATCTGAATAATCGTGTACATATTAAACTATCACAGTAGAACCTTGATAATGTGGCGTTAAGGGGGGAGAGGCTAATCATCGTTGGCATTATCACGTTGGTTTTTGAATTTTTTCCGTCAGATTTACAATCAAACTTTTGTCTGCATGCTTTTCAAGTCAGAAAATATATTTGCTTGACATTCCTGGTCGTCAGTGTTATAACATAGCCTAGGGCAGAATTTTGATCGGTCTGACAGGCTGTAAATAAAGTAGGGTTGCCGCTCCATATGAAAGTTGTAAACGACATTGAAACTTTTATATCAGATATCGATCAAAATATATCAAAATTTCCAATTTTAATTCGATATTGAATCAAATAAATATTAAAAAATATTAAATGAGTTGGAGGAAAAATGTGAGATTTGAAGTTATGATTCTTGATCATATAATACTGTTTCAGTCTCAGTTTATCCTTCATCTGTTTTACCACAGTATATTAAATTATATTTCACTCTCAAGATCCACAATTCCATTTTCGAAGGAGAAAGTCATTGACTATCTGGTAGTTATCGGATTATCCTGTAACAATCTTATAGTGGTAGTTATAACAATTACCAGCACGTCAAGCTCTTTACCGTATATATGCATATTATACTCGGCATATACCATTACTGACAGCAACGAGAAACTGTGCGCGAAGGCTCATCTATTCATTTTATTCACTTTTGGTAGGGTATTTATTTTTTCACTTTTCTTTGCCACTTGGTTATTGCCTTATTTTTCTTTGTCACTTGATTATTGCCTTATTAACTATTAATTCAAGCCATTTTTCATTTATAATTTGATATTAATCATCGTTTTGATATTGAATTGATCGGATATCAATTATTTAATTTGATATTGAATCGATTGAAAACAATGAAATCAAACGGCAACTCTACTGTAAAGAGGACAAATTTATAGTATTATAAATAACGTTACTGAGACACTATGCTTAGGCCTATAATTGATTTTTCAAATAAAACCAGGTGTTTCCTCAAATTACGTCACCCAATTAAGACTTGAGAGAGAACAAATTAATGTTGGTGTGATTTGAAGTGCTTGAAATTTATTGAATCAATATGATCGATAAAGTACAGCGAAAGGCAGCAAGATATGTAATCAATAATCACAAAAAATGGAATTCAAAAGGGACACAACCTCATATATCAGTAAGCCATGTGATGGAGAGACTAAAGTGGGAGCCTTTGCAGGCAAGACGACGCCAAGTCGTAATACAAACAATCCAAAAAATAATCTCCGGGAAACCAGCATGGGAGAAACTTGAAAAAATGACGCAAAAAGCTACTTACTTTAACAGGACTGACCATAAACAAAAGCTCAAATTAAACAGATACAATACAAATATAGGACTATTTTCGTTCCTGGGAAGAGCTACACTCCTTTGGAACAAATTACCATCAAATAAAATGACCAGCTTCCCTAAATTCCAAGACCTAGAAAATATTATTGAAAAATTGCCAAATTTATGATACATTATCATGTCAATTACTACATTACTACATTACTTATTATTACCACCAGTCTGCAACCACCAGGGGCGTGACACAACTACATAACGAAATTAATTTATTGTGTAGTTGTCCCAAAGTTGTTATTAATGAATAAAATTGAAAATTGAAATTGAAATGTTCAGCGTTATCATTTTCCTCGCGTCAGTAGTATGGGTTGGCGATTCTCACAATTGCTTCACTGCTAGCTCTGGTATATAACATGTTACAGTGAAACCTCTTTAGGAGGTTTTTCTTTATAACATTTTTCCACCTTGGAAAGTTTTATTTTCTGAGAAGAGTTGGAAAGGGGATCCAAAGAAGTAATAGGGGAGGAGAAAGAATGGAGGTGGAGAGAGTTTACTCAAATATAGGGAAAAACGGTTTTGTCCAGAGGACGATAAGAGACTGGAATGAGCTGGAAGAAGAAGGAAGAACTGCATAGAAATTATTAGAATTCAAGAAAATGGTCCAATAGAATAATAATATCTTGCCACCGTGCATCTAGCACATCTGCAAGAATGTTTACAAAATACAAATATGCTCCTTCATGAAGGAATAGTTGAATAGTTTCCTTAGTAAGTTTTTCACTTTAGTGAGTTTTTTGTCTGGTTTTGTCTAAGAGGTTCCATCGTATACGCCGCACAGTTAATAACCAACTTGTCTAATTATGCTTTTCAATTAAAAGCCCATGAGTGATGAATGTGAGTTTTGTGGCGCTAGCCAGAAGTATAATCAATACATTAGGTCTTATGTGAATTGGCCCAAACTTTCTAAAAAGGACAATGTATCGCGATGATCAATGTACCGAGGGACATACTTTAGACTTCAGAGGTTCCCCTGTATTATGATACCCGGGTAATGGAGAGAGAAAATGAAGTTTTTATGGAAACAGACAAGTTGGAGGCTTGGTAGATATGCTCTATATTAAATTTAGTTTCAAATACATGCATTTTTATTTTTTATAGGCATCTTGAAGATTTAGCATCTGCAGATGGTTGTGACATGCATCAGTGGATTAAAACCCTAGAGGGTCTTGTAATGGGAATCCAATGCTTTGGTGGTGAGCTGCCATTTTTCTTTCTTTCTGGTAAGTGAAGGATCCAACATAACTATAGCAGGGAATTGGTATCATAGGCTAATAATAATAATAATAATTTTTTTATTCTTGGTTGATTAGCAAGTAATATAAGAAAAGTCAGGTAACATATATTTACATCATAGATAAAATACTTATATCCATAACAATAATTAAAAAAGAATAATTGAAAAGGAAACAGAATACAAATTAGGCTCACTTATTTATAGATTTATAAAAGTTAATTCATATCATCTAAAAACTATGGATGGAGTCGAAACATTTATTCAATAAGTAGTTCTTTAAACATACAGTAGTTTAAAATTGTTCTCTCGTCTGACTAGCTTGAGGCTTTTAGGAAGGTGATTGTACATTCTGATGCCTATACTTATGGGACTTTTATCAGAGCATTCAAGACTCATGAAATCACAATTATTTCTCGTTACATATTTGTGAACTGAACTGACATTAAATGTCAGTTCAAAACAAACTTTGTTCAGAGATATTCATGTTCCACAACAAATGGAACAATATTCTATATGTATAAACATGGTACAGTTGGTATTTTCAATTTTTAAAGATTGGACATAGCAAATGGAAAAATTCTGTCTACATTTTGAAATGTACACGTTTCTACTCAAAAAGTCTCACCGGTAATGAAAAATAACCCAATCCCCGTTGCATACACATTAAACATATTCCTAAGCTGTAACCTTTTCTCATAAAAGATTTGCCATACCCATTGTATAAACTCCCAATAAGTTTGAGCAAATCCCATCTCCAATTGTCACGATTTTTTTCAGATAAGTACTATTTGTAGAAAATCGTACAATTTGGAAGTACAAATTGGTAATTTGATGACCTCATGCATCATTATGATTTGTAAGATTAATTATGTGACTCTTAGATTGCAATGCAACAGTGTGGTACATTCTGTGTGTATTGTAGTGAACAAAATATCTGCTCAGTGATTACTGTCCTTGGTTGGATCAAAAGAAGGCAAACTCATGAGGAATTCTACTGAAACCAGTGCTTGTATTACAAAGCCCTGATCCTCATTCTATTTATCCTGATATGTATCATAGGTACCAACCTAGTGCTTTTTTTTTGCAGGCTGGATTCTAGATAAGATTGGACATATCCATGCTATGACTCTAGTCCTGTTTGGATTCGGAATACGTTTCCTTCTTTACTCATTTCTTGTGAATCCGTGGTGGTGTTTACCAATAGAATTTCTTCAAGGTATTACCTTTGGAATATTCTACTCGACTATGGCTTCGTATGCAAGCATTGTTGCGCCTCCAGGAACAGAAGCAACTATTCAAGGTCTTGTTGGTGCCATCTTTGAAGGAATTGGTAACTAATTTCTACTCTATAATAGATGATATCTCTACACTATATTAGAAAATACTAGTGCATATTTAATTTAACTAAATATTAGGGTTGCCGTTCGATACAATTTTCATGATCGAAAATCATTGACTTTATATTGATTATCATATAGAAAGATATTGATCATTTCAGTCAAGATTTGATAATCAACTTAAAATAATTGATAATCTAATATACCGGTACTTGTGGTTCCCAGTCCCACTTTATTTTAGTTTGAAGTCCAGAACCAACTTGGAAAAGTAAGTATGAGTAACGGTAGGCATTATTAGTATTTCATTTGTGAAAGTGTTGTCAAATCACATACAAAAAGTGTTTCAACAGTACTCTAATGAGGTAGTATCATATCGTCGTATTGCTGATATAAAATATATACTGAAAACACGATCAAATCGATTATCATATAAAAGAGATACTTAAATATAGAGGTGAATCAGGTATCAGCTGGCAACCCTAGTTAAGATACCATTGTCATCTCAATAGTTTCTACAGTTGCTTAATTAAAATTGAATTTTCAGGTGTATCACTTGGTAGCTTATTAGGGGGTGTCTTATTCAGTGCATATGGAGGTGCAGCAACATATCGTATGTTTGGAATAGCAGCTCTCATCATGTTTGTACTGCATGCTGTCATCCAGTATATCTTGCGTAAACGCCGAGCATTAAAGGGTAAGTAGAATGCATTCAGTGGTATTTGTGGGGTGAAAAATTGTGACATTGGAATCAAGCTAATAACATGACTGGATGGTTACAGACTTTGCCACTTCTGCTCATTATGCAACACCCAATGACGCTCTACACATGCTACAAGATAACCATTCGTTTGCTCACACTTGATATCAATAATCTATTGAGCTGCAGTCAAATATTTGTTTATTTGGAAAATATGATCATGATTATTTATGGTATTCAAGGTTGGTTTATGATGTACGTGACATGGAGGGGTGGGGTGGACGGGAAGCAGCTTCCGACAATGAATCTAGGTAGCTTACCTCTGTAAATATAAAGCTCTCTTGATACCGGTACTAAACTTATACCTTGCAAGTGACTGTGACACAAAATATATTACAATGGCTCCGTTCATAGTAATCCATGCGGTTAAAAGGGCATCCAGAGGGTATAGTTTTGAATTTCAATTAATAATAGTATTACGTGTATTATTCAAATGTAATGGTTGTAGTTTAAGAAAATTCCCATTTTTCCACAGTTTTGTTAATTTGTGTAGGCAGGTCCAGCCCTTCCTAGTACAGTGGTTTTGTGTCATGATTTCATCTACCCTGAAAACGTGTACTTTGCAAGCTTGCACTTTGTGCTAGCGTGGGAAGCTTGTATTTGCTCATAACCTAAACAAAGGTAAATACAAAATATGAATCAAAGTATGTGATATTCAGCATGCTGCTTTCACAAAAAATGGTCAATATTCATGGAAATTTTCAGCCAATCACATCCAATTACTTAGACTTGCCAAGTATCAGATTTTCATTGCAAGTGACAAGTGAATCTGTGAATTTAGGACAGATGATAGGTGAAAAGTTGAAGGTTTTTACGTACAGATATTGTATAAGATATTTTTATACGTAAAATTGTGAAATTTTGCAAGTTGTACTGTACTATATGAAAGAATAAAAGTAGACAATGTATTTCTATAGCTGGTCGAGAGGTTCAGTTCGTTTTTTTTTGCATTTAAGGTATCAATTCAAAATTGTGTCTCATTGTAAATTTATGTATTCATTTGTATTTGTATCTAATTATATGTATATCATATATTTCCACAATGTGCATATCAAAGAAGGTGAAATAAATTGAATGAATAAAATGAAATACATAGTTTGTAAAAGGTGATGATAGATGGGTACCAAGATGTATTGAGTGTTGCTTTGGTTGGCTGCTCTTTTATGGTGCTTCAATTTCCATTCCTGAATGGTTCCATTTCATGAGTACTGTCCCTGAACCTACGTGGATCACTGCTCTATGTAGTGTAGAATTTGAAACATGTGTCATGCCTTCTATATACCTTAGACATTGGCATATAAGATGCAGTGGATATTGGCAAAAGATGCAACAGAAATAAATAAATACGGTGGGCCATAGAATAAAGTATGTAGAACTTATGTGCTGGTGAAGACAGGAATAAAACCAGCCCTCCGAACGATATCTTTCAAAAATTCTTATAACCACCATTAAGTAAGAATGTCTGCATAGCTCAGCACTACGGCGCCTAATCACTACGCTAGGATCCAGAGTTCGATTCCCAGTTCCCACCATTGGCTACTTTTTCTTCTTTATTTTATCTAAATGCTTCTGGCTAAAGGTTATGGGGTTGTTAATTTTTTTTTCATCTAAAGATATTAAAATCGTTCTTTATTACGAATTGCATAGGCCTACCAAAACACGGCTGTACCCATTTCATTCCAATTTTGACCCGCTAGTGACCTATGTCTAGGCTGATAGAAGGAGCTATTGATCAATAGTACAAATAAATACTAGGCAAACATAGCATATGTGTTGTAAGATTAGCGATATATTATCTATTTGAAGGATAATTGAAAACTCTATACACCTTGACTCATATCGAATCTGGAAAGCCGTGAATCTTGGTAACATGGTTCTGCCACAATGTAGTGATACCAACCTATTTCATCATAATATAAAGAAGGTGACTCAACTCGGGTCTTGAAAGTGAAATATTTCCGGGGTCAGTTCCTGAGTCCAGGGTCCCGATTGCCTATAGCGCAACTATCACTTTTATATCAAACTATATAAAACAACAATGCTACTCACAGCTCAATAGAATTATTATGTCAGCAGCTGCATTTGTTTTTTTACGAAAATTATAGATTTTGTAAGTTCAACAATGCCACCGGTACCGTAGCCACTCTTATCTACAACTAGAACACAGGGAATCCGCTAAATCGCGACATGCAAAGACCTTTGGCTCTTAACTGACCGCAAGAAACGACAAATCCCTTCCATGTTATTAGTATGGGAGTTGGAGCACCTTCTTTATATTATGATAAAATTAGTTAGTGTCACTGCATCGTGGTTCTGCTATTATTTTTACCTATTTGATGAATAAAAAAACACTCATTAAATTATTCTCTTCAGAACGGCTTATCCGAATTGCATGGAAATATGTGATGAAGTGTAACGTGTATCACTCATGTGTTTACATTCAGTGTAAATTTGATTTTTTTTTTCGGAGGTATTTGATTTTTTAATTTTCTCGTCCAGTCTCATTTTGAGGTTTTTAGAAACTTTGAGATGGTGTTTCAGGGTCGGACTGGCCCACCGGGATACCGGGAAATCCCCCGCGAGGCCTCAACCGTTTTGGAGGCCCCTGGTCACAGAAAAATCAATACAAACTCACTTCGCAAACACAAGATTTTTTTAAATTTCAATGTAGGCCTATCTATGATATTTATATATCACGTGGAATTCAGCGTGCAGACAATGAATGCTATCTTATTTCAATTTTTTTAAATCTCTGTTGAATTTGGTTCACAAATCTATTAACAATGATGGAAAATTGTGCATTCGTGGACGCTCCGATTCTTTGCACAAGTCTGAGACAGTGGCGGATTCAGGGGGGGGGGGGGTGCAATAGGAGTGATCGACAAAAGAAATGAGGAAGAAAGAAAAGAAGAAAATAGGAAGAGAGAAGGAAAGAAAGAAATATCGTATAAGACTATTAGCATTGAAAATTGATTCTACGTACTGTTTCGAAACGTCAGATCTACCCCTATGTAGTGTAGTTAGCAAGAATCAACAAACTACACTACCGTTGTTTTTCAGGTGGTGACATATATTACGATTCTTTCAAGTAACGATGATAATAACAACGAGGGGCATTTCTAAGGATGAGTGAAGAGGGCGGCTGCCCGGTGGCTCAATTTAAGGGACGCTATCGGCACCCATTTGTGACTTTCTATCAGTAATCATATTCTATAAATCAAATTCCATTCTATTCACATCACTGGATAGAGTAAATGTTCTCATTAAAATATCATTGTTATTAAATGAGAGATTAATTCAGCATTTTATTTGCTTGGAACAGTCATTTGGCAAAATCAGTCTTGTTATCACAATTAATTGAATCCATGTCTTCCAGAAATTTCGTGTAGTTCCTGAAACCAGTATTGATGAATGGAAAATTTCATAAAATATCCCTGCAGGGCATGACTTCACCCTCCTTGCATTTACCTTCAATATGCACACTTTTTTTGGGGGGGGGGGACGCAAAATTGAGTGCTTGCCTGGGGCGCTGATATGACACAAAACGACCCTGCAGTTACAAATATTGGTTTTGGCACCATTTTTTATTTTGAAAGTAAAATGATTATGACCTTATCTAGAGCACGCTAAACTGTATTAAAAATGGGTGTAATTTCAACAAATTCCCTGCGGGGCCAGAAGTGGGTCTTCCCCCCTTGCCCCCCGCGGGTCGCAAGCTTCGCGATAAGAGGCTGTTGCACAACTGTTCTCATATGCCATTTTTTTTTTTTTACTGAAATCGTCCTCCCCCCCCCCCCTCCCCATCCTCCGAATATGATCTGGATCCACCCGTGGTCTGAGAACCACAGTAGCCAGTGTAAAGACAGTGCCAAATGCATGCATCCAACAAAAGATTGCACAAGTGAATTTTTTGGAACTGATATGGGGGCATGGGTCTCCCCGGGAGGCCTCTGTGCCGCCAGCCCGACACTGTGGTGTTTCTCAAAATTGGTCATTAACTTTGCAGTTCCAAGTTGGATAAATTTGCATGTACAGAAAAAGTTTTATGACCATCAGTTTAACCATGCAGCCTGTGCAGTGCTTCCAGAAGAAGAAAAAAGCTCCAAAATGAGTGGGATTGAAGTCTTTGCTATCGCTCATCTAATCACTTCACTAAAATACATAATGTACACTCACTATCATCGTTATGTGATTTAATGGACTGCTGCTGAAAGCTGAATAAACGTAAACTTAATTTAGTGTTCATTTATAACCGTTTAGTAGGTTCCTTGTATCACTACTAGATGAGTCTCAATTGGTAGGTTCAAAAATTTGCACATCATCAAATTATTTCAACACTGGAATAAGAGGGGCCAACCAATGCAACCCTCACTACATCTTGATACGAACCTACATTTCATTAGATGAGCGATAGCGAAGACTCCATCCCACTTTGTCTGTGTGTGTGTGTGTGGTTTTTTTTTTGTAAGCACTCCACAGGTCGCAGAGTTTGACTGATCGACATGCAACTTTTTTTGTACATGCAAAACACTTGGAACTTGAAAAAAAATATTGAACTAAAACTCAACTTTGAACTTCAAACTTTTTAAACGTAAACTTAGAACTGTATAGTTTTTTAAATGAATCGGTTTGACCAATTTGGAGAAATATCATCTCAAAATTTCTAAAAAAAACCCATAAGATTGGGCTGAGCAAGAAAATTTGAAAAATAAAATCTCTCCAAATGAAATAAAATTTTCTCTGAATGTGTACACATGAATGATACACATTATCACCATTTTGTAAGTTATTCAAACCAGCCGTTTTGAAGAAAAAAATTCATTCAACTGTTTTTATTCATCAAATATTTGAGACGAAAAGTAACAATAGAATGCGCTTCTTAATTGTAATATATATCTTTATTAGCAGTAAGCTATTTACATAATTAAATTCACAGTACAGAAAATTCTAAAAAGAAAAAGGAAATACAGTACCAAGTTATTTGTTACAATTACAATTAGAAGTTATTTATAGTTGCACACTCACACATATTCTTCTAATAAGTACATTTATCCCAAAAATTGAGATTATTTTTCTCATATCCCTTAGGAATGATCTTTTTTTCTTTAATTAGCTTACAACATTCTCGTCTAAAGCTACTTATTTTACTTAAATTCTTAACACTATCAGGTACTCTGTTATAAATTCTCATACCTTTAACAAAAATTGAGTTATCTTGTTCTTTATACACTCTTCGTATAATATTTGATGATGAATATCAAGTTACCACGTCTTATTAAATTAGGTACGGTACCATGTAAGACGTATTGGTAAACCTGAATGTAAGAATAATACATAATTACTGCCCCTGTATTAAAAATTCAGATGCTTCTTTTTAGTTGAAATGACTATGGCATTATAAGAATAAAATATCATCATATAATGGACATTCATTTCAATAATTTAGAATGATTATAATAACAGTTGAGATGTAGCCTATGTGTATGAGGTGAGAGATTGTTGGGATATTTCTGTTATTGTTCGGTTATGAAGAAACCACTATCTTGTTGATTTAGACTTGTTAATTCCTTTCATATATATGGTGCAACCATGATGCAACAAAGAAAATGAGGACGAATCTGCTGTTAACAACAGTCTTGTCAGTAGTTTCAGTGGTAGTCCTCGTCTAAGTCTTCGAAATTGATTATAGAAAAACTAAGAAAATAGATGGTACAGTATATATGTGGTTCACAACTGCCTTAATTTAAGTTTTGGTCTAGAGCTCGTCTCACAATTTAACTTAATTCCATTTCATTACAACCAGAACAAGGTCTGAGCCACGGCAAACCAATCAGAAGCATCAAAATAACATTACACTAGTCAAATTAACAACAGTACGAAAGTCAGTTTCTCTTTTGACAGGAAATGAAACAATCGATGAATGCAATAGCGGAAAACATAATTTCTGACTTTGTGCATCATTGACGTCTGCAGTCAGTTGGAAGTTGTAAGAAGTTACGACTCAATTGTGAACCAAGTTCGTTTCAAGCTGGCTTAAAAATAAGGCCAAGACTTTGACTGAAGCAATCGTTGAAACTGTTGTGAATGAAACTTTACTCACTGTGCTTAAACAAATTTAATTGTGTACAACCTACACACTGTTTTATCCCTATGTTATCACTAATCCCTTCCAACAGCTCACCAAGTTATTCCTATACATCTCCCTGTACCTATCTATATCTGTCAGCGGCCTAAATACTGCAGGGGCAACCGCTCCGGGTCCATGGTCTCAGGAGGCCCCGTGCGCGTACGCATGTTATACCATCTAAAATACGTATGAAGCATCCTCAAAAAATAAATACGATTAACTTACATGCCACTTGGGACTGTAAATTTAAGAAAATACTTTTCAATATTTTACTGGATTTGCAAATTGCCATTGAAAATGCATAACAACATTTGTGCTGCGATTAATGGAAATGACAAATGAAATGTGGGAGTAGGGAGCGATGTCTATAGGGGTAGGGGAATGCGGTAGGTGGGTGGTGCAGAGAAAATATGGTTTTGTTCTTCCATACGAGTGAAAATACAATATAGGTAATTACTACTGCTACCAGCCCACTATCCTTCCCATTACTTGAGAAATCTTCATCCCACCATCTCTCATTTTATATGTTATACATTTATTCAATGCCAATAGATCTTAGTACAGTAATCATTAGGTGCATCATTAAAGCCTAATGTACATGTATCAAAATTGTCTGTAGTTTATATGAGGAAAACAGAAGAAATAAGAGGGTCAAATAATCACCTGTATGATTTTGTGGGTTGATAGAGAATTCACATACACAATAATTTCTTCCCCAACATAGGACATTTAAAAAAAATACCCCACTGACCAAACTAGAGTAGGACTTCAAACTGAGTGAATATAAAATTTGATTGATATTTAGAATATATCGACTAGCAATGCTGATAATTCATGACAAGCAACTTGTCAATGATAAAAAGTTACGATGTAAAGACTTATTATTATTATTATTATTATTATATTCTAGTACGAGAGTATTTTAATTTTTTTTATTCTCGTCTTGTGGACCAGTACATTGTACAAAGTATCGGTAGTGTCGGTATAATAATAGTAGGCCTAGTAATAAAAATAATATAATGATAGTTAATAGTTGAGATATTAGTAATAATAGTTGAAATAATGATTAGGTAAAATAAAATGAGCACGAGTATAATGTTAAGGATTATTTACAGTTTTGAGGAGAGTTATTTGAGGGGGAGTGAGGTTAATTGTGGAGGGAAATCATGGTTGAGGTATTCTGAGAGGGCAGAGAGGCTGTTAATCAGATTGAGTTTTGGCGGAAGATGAGGGTCCTCCGGCCGAGAACACTGACCCCGATTCTTAAAAGGATGTTGGGATTGAACGATAGAAGAAGGTAGTCTACCAACATAACAAACACAAATATCACGTCTATATTTGTACAGCTGCGATAATTTGAGCGTCAATGACTGTTCAGATGAGATTTTGAGATTTAAATCTACCGGTACTCCTAGGATCACAACTCTGTCTTTCAAAAGTGTTTTAGGTATCTTTGAAGCTACTTCAAGTTTCCTCACGAGTTGATGTTTGTACAATATTTTATAATGGATGGTAAAAAAACTTTTTCTCTTGTGGATACAAGCATAGCCAGTGCTGGGTAAGTATTGGCGTTGGCAAATGATAAATTAGACTAAGGGTTATTGAGTGTAGACTACTGAGTGTTTTCGGATAATTTAGAGGAGGCGGTCATTATTGTTATTGATCCATTACTGTATTAACCCAAACAACAGAGGAAACCACTGCCAGAATTGCACTTCTAAGAATTGATTTCAATTGATTCATTCAATTATATTTTGGTTGCAATTTTTCCCAATTATTTCTTCAAATAATCAAATACCGTAATAGATTATCTTTAAAACTTTGATTGGTGGATGTAGGCCTAACTGTTTGAAATGGAGCAGCAACCCTAATGTATATTTTAGTCAATTGTTATTCTTATTCATTTTTAAATAGCAAACCAGTCTTCTACAAAAATATTTCACAGATTAGTGTGAGTGATGGTCAACTAGAATTAGGGGTGTACTCATTGGTAGTCGGGGGGTCACTATATTTACATCTTTTCTTGTATTACCAGTACATGCATTTTTCGTTGGATGATGCACATTGAATAATATTTATTTTCGGTCCATATTTGAGCAGACTGGAATTTAATACGAATTGAATTGATTTAATGATTTTGAAAGGAATTGAATTGCATCACTTCTGCTCATATACAATGTTGATTATGAGATATTTATTGTAACCTCTAATGTGTGTTGAATAAAACTGGAAAAGTGGATTGAAGTAATGACAATACATGTAGACCTATTGTCATTACTTCAATCCACTTTTGACGTCATAATGTAAATTTGGTGATTAGCGCCCGCTTGGTGCCCTAATTTACACACAGTGTATGTTTTTAGTGCAACTGGAATATGAATTTTATCTCTTAAATATGTACATTGTGGAGGTAAAACTATTGTAGGCCTTGAAAAGACGAGATGAAAATCCATCTGGATATCAATGCAATTTATCGTTTATATGAATTGACCATTTATGTCTTTGAGATTGTACAAATAATTATTTCAACAGTGTATATTCATTATATAGATTTGAAACAATTAATTGATGATCTTCATTTTGTCATTTGATCCACATCATACATTATGATGTAAAGGACATACAGACACAATTTATGCATCTTTGTGTATTCATACATAAACAATAATTCTGTAATATTATCAATACTGTTCAGTAGAACTTTTATGTTGATAATAATTGATAATATACTGAATAATATTGTATGCTAATGGCAATATAATAATATAGTTATAGAGATTAATAATAATTGTAATCACTGGCAAACGCGTTATGTGTTTCCGCGTTGATGGATGAGCTGGAACATATCAACTTATCTTTGGATTGGTTATTATATATATATATATATATACCGTACACCTTGAGATCCAAACCATTACATCACTGCCATCTTATTTTCCATTATTAGACGAGCTTTAGCGAGGATTCAATTTGACATACTGAAAAAAATTGGTGTTCGTTTTTATGTTTGTTTTTTTTTATGTTTTTTTGTCGGTTCTCCACAGGTCAAACGGCTACAGCTATCAACTTCAAACTTTTTTTCATTATGCTTCCTCATCTAGCTTAGATCTGTATAGTTTTGTGGCATTATCGGGTGGTAACTTTTATTTTTATGAATTTTAGAAATTTCAAAAATACCCATTAGAATAACACGGCGGAAAAAAATTGAAACATTTTTATTTAAAAAAAAAATAAAATTTTGTGTGAAGTTGAATAACATCTTGATACACATTTCTGGAAATTCTCAGCTTGATCGGGTCAGCCATTTCGAAGAAAAAACATGAAATGTGCTAAATTGGTACCACTCGAAGCCGTTTTTACTTTTTACTCATTTATAACTAAAATGGTACCTAATTGGCGAATTTAGGCAAAAGTTTGGCAATGAAGTCGACATACTATTACTTTCCACTCGTCTAACAACGCGTATATAGCGTTTTCCTAGTTAATTTATATGATAATAAAGAAGGCTTTGTTTTAATCATTTACAATCAAGTGGTGACACAATTGTTGCTTTGATTTAATAGGTATCTTAATAGCTTTGAATAATTAACACAAATTATTATTATTATTATTTATTTGATACACAATACATTATAATGCATACGAATTTTAAATGTTGTGTATCGCTGGTGGTAAGAATAGAGCAAGCCCCGTAACAACATGTGCCTTACCACCAGCCTAAACTAAGATAACTAAATTAACATACTGGAATAATAAAATATAACATTTAAGGAATAGAAAATTGGAATAAAATAACACAATGGAGTAATACAATGAGAAAAAACAAAACAAAAAACATATAAATATCATTACAAAAAAAAGAAATGAAATAAAATTTGAAAAAGATGAATGCACACAGTCATGTGGGGCCAACTTCATTTTCACGTAGTAAATCTGCTCTTAATAACATTTTAAATTTGGAAATATCATCTTCTTGACGGAATTTTGATTTGATTTGATTGTAAAGGTTTATAGATCTGATGTAAAAACCATTCTGGTATTGCTGGCTTCGAGCAAAAGGTGTCAATATTGTGGGAGAGCCACTATTAAATCTAGTTGATGCAGTCCTATTATTTACCATCAATCTATCACCTGGATCAATGTCAACTATATGTAGTAACAATTTTTTAAGAAAAACCAAATCCATTTCTTTAAGAAAACTCTCCACTGACAATAACCCACACAATTTCAATCGATCCTCGTATGAGCAATTTCTTCTGTTTGTTATGAAGTTGGTGGCCCGGTTTTGAATATATTCTAGTTTCATGAGGTTACTTTTTGATGTCGGATGCCACGCAGGACATCCGTATGAAATCACAGCTCTAATAAGACATTATATATTTTTTTACATCAGAACGGCTGATCCGATTTGAGTGAAAGTTCGGAATAATGTGTATCATTATCAGATTGAAATTCCCTGAGAATTTGAATCCTCTCAGATGAAATATTTTTCACGAATTTTTTCCTCTGAGTTATTCTAATGGGATTTTTGAAAACTTTGGAATGAGTTTTCTCAGAAGTGGTTAAACCGATCGTGCCTCAAAACTATACAGTATCGAATTAGATAAGGATACTTGTGTGTGCCAAGTTTCAACTGATTTTGAATTTTCGTCTGACCTGTGGAGCGCGAACAAAAAAACAAACAAACAAAAAAAACAGGCACTTTTTTGGGGGGTATGGCGAAATTGAGTCTTCGCTTCGCTCATCCAATAATAGATTATTTGTGTTTTGAAAAACATGTGATATTATCGAAATTCTAATAAAAATCTGCAATGTGTATGATCTTCTATTTGTCAATTCATATTGCGTGATCATAATTCCTTTTCCTTCACATCATTTTTATAACACACACACACATATTAAAGAACTTTCAATTGGAATAATCATAAAAAAGCATGAATCATGCATGAAAAAATATCAGTTTATATCAAACAGATGGAGGAAATTATTGGTAATTCAACAATTCACTGTGTAATCCAATGACAGATCATCCATAATATGCATTAGGGAGAGACAGAGATTTCTATAACTTCCTACATCCTGATGTTTGCCTGATACCATAGTTGGATTTTGGTTCAATGTAGAAGCTGTCTGCAAGTCCTCTGACCTTATGTTTGCCATCTACTCCAGTTGGATTTTCGATCAATTTACAGCTGGCCTGCAAGGAATAAGGACTTATAGCTATATAACCTCCTGCTGTATGATGTTTGCCGTGTACCATAGTTTGATTTCTTGTCAATTTACACGTTCCCTGCAAGGTCCTATAGCTAATTAACCTCCTAGACCTTATGTTTGCAGTCTACCCAAGCTAGATTTTCGATTAATTTATTACAGCTTCTATCAGGGAAGCAGAGAAGTTGAGGAGGATACTTGAGTTGGTTGGTAAAGACATAATTCTTATTTAATTTAACATTTTGAGTACAGGTGATTATGGTAACTTGTTCTATTTGTCTAAACTGATATTCATGCAATCAAGTGTCTCATTTAAGCCAATTTTCATTTTATTTTTGAAAGTTCTCAAATCATTTTGAGAAATTTAAAGGAATATGAATTGGAAAAAAAGGATAGCGCGCTGATTTAAACAAATTACAACAAGTATTCATGCAGTCTCCTTTCATTGTAACAATAATAAATAAAATAATTGGTTAATTTCACTCTTATATTCTTGATTAAAAAATGTAGAGTACAAAATTTAAAAAAACAATACACACTTGAATATATACATACACAAATATATGATAATAAGAATTCACTTATTCACCACAAATCACTATCTTGAACAAACTGTGCAAAGAAATTAATATACATCAAAATAAGAAAATAAAATCATTCAATAATAAATTATTAAAATCAGAAAACAAATTCAGAAAACAGAAAATGTATTAATACATTGAAGACTCGACTTCCTTGCATACCAGTATTTTTTAGCAAACTGCTATAAGGCAAAAAATTGAAAATGAAATTATAAAAAAGAAGTGACTATTCCGTACTTCAATGGTTTCTAGCATACCCTATATATTGATGTCTGATTTTTTCAAGTTTGTATATAAGTACGTTTTTGGCCACATTTGAGGTGATTGTAGAATATATGAATTTAAATTGTTTTTATACACTGTTGAAGTTTATATTGTTGAATTCTATTTTTTTTAGTCAGAAACATTCTACTACTTTCTATTCTGTTTTAGTTGGTTTATTTACACCGTTTTAGGCAGTTTCACTGTTTTGATTTTTTAGTCAGTTATTTACTCATTACTCATTCTCATTTCGAGTAATTTGTCCACGTTACTTTTTCACATGCAATGAAAGTTTGAGCAATGAAGTTCAATGCTTTTGAAGTTGAAAACGATTCATCTCAAGAATCATTTGTTCCGAATAATGTGTATAATTGTTATATTGAAATTCCCTGAGAATTTGAATTCTTTCGAAGGAAATATTCTTCACAATTTTTTTTCTCTGGGTTAATTATTCTCAAGGGATTTTTGAAAACTTTGAAATGAGTTTCCTCAGAAGTGGTCCAACCGATTGCGCTTCAAAACTATACAATATCGAATTAGATAAGGACACTTGTGTATGCCAAGTTTCAACTGATTTTGAATTGTGGTTGACCTGTAGAGCGCAAACAAAAAAAAAAGGAAAAAAAAGAACTTTTTTTTCGAGTATGGTGAAATTGAGTCTGCTACGCTTTTCCAATAATAGTTCTATTTTATTGTAGAAACTCCTACACTTTACCAAAGTTATTTCAATGCTACTTTCCTGATGCCATTTTATTTCCAACCCCCTCCTACACCTCCTCTCCTCTTTTTAGTCAATTCTCGTCTATTTGTCAGTGATTCCGCCACTCACCCCATTAGTCCTCCAAGTTTATGAGTTCCTCCAACACCGAGGAACACGAGGGTCTGTCGAGATCCCATTTCGTGCTTAGCCAGCAATTTGTTTCCATGTAGATCACTCCCTCCCATTCACACATCTCAATCTTTCCACGTACCCGTCCACACCTTTTCGGCAGGGCCGTCGTTAGGGGGTCTCAGGGGGGGCGCGTGCCCCCCAATAACTTATCCTTCTTTAAAAATATATAATGTTGACCTACGAATAAACACACAGTAAAATATGATGAGTTGATGACTTATTAATATGAATTGTATCAGTATACACTATACTGCTTTACACTTTATTTTTTTTTTTCAATAATGATTCAATTATTAGATTCCGAAACTGCTCGTGAATCGCAAAAATCACTTGAAAAATGACCATATTTCGAAAAAATCACTGCTGAAATTTTGCTGTGAGAAATCGCAAAAATGTTCATAATAAAATAACTTTGGTAATGTCCATGGTGATTAAATCATTGGACTCTAAAACCGCTTGTAAATATTTTAAAAAATTCCCTGCGGGGCTTTGCAGGGAGAAATCGCAAAGTATAGCTTCGAAAATGTCAACGATGATGCAATTATAAGACTCCAAAACCACTCGTGAATCACAAAAATCTCTTTAAAAATGTCCATATTTTCAAAATTTCCCTGCGGGGCTTTGCTGGGGGGCTTCCATTCCCCAGACCCCTTTTTCACGCGTGGCAGGTGTCTAGCTGGGCGATCATTTTATTTATGTAACCTGTGCGCCTCCCAATACACAAATCCTAACGACGTCCCTGCTTTTCGGCTCACTCCACAAATCGCCACTCGTCTTTCACTGCCCACACCAGCTCACTCATACCTGGTGCATCAGCTCTTCTCCATCCTTTCTAGTCGTAATCTCTTGTAAGTCATTGCCCCCCACAAACAGAATTCATCTTTCATCTTCCACATTTCTGGCTTTCTTCTCTTTGACCACTATTTTCATCTTTTCCACCCCAATACCTGATCATACATCCACCTGCACTAGAGCCCGCACTTGTCGATGTGCCTCTCACTATCGAGCTGCCTAGCAGTAAAACCATGTTCATTTTGTTCCTTTCCTTGATCTCCTCTTCTGCATCCCCCCTTGTATCTATCTTCTGTTTTCATGCCTGGCTCCCCCTCTCCTCTATGTTATTCTTTTTCACCTCTTTCTGGCCCTTCTCCCTTTGGTCAGATTCCTCTTTGCTAGTTTTCAAAAACTATAAAATTTGTTCAAGGGACAAAAACACAAATACCAGTCTTGTATTAAAAAGACATACATTTATTTTGATACATTTCCTATGATATTTACTTTCAGATGTACAAAATTTATGTACTATCGATATTAAATATTTAATTTACAAATTACAATATACTTCTCTTCAATTATTCCTACACATTAATTAAGATGTCAACATAAACAATGTAATTTGGTTTGCGGCTTTATACAGGAATGAACAAGGCAGCAGTTGTTAACAACAAACCCGTCTGGTAGCATAATGATTGCAGGAATACGTATCTGTAAAATATTGCCAGACTACTGATTATTTACATTAAACCAAATCGTAAAAACGAATACATCATAATTACGTGTACAATAGATAAATAATTATTTAAGAATAGTCTTTATTAATTATTTGCAAGGACATCTAAAATTATTACGTTGTTTGAATCTAAAATAACTGTATTTGTGTGAAATCTAGCTCGAGTTGGTCCTCGAGTAATTGAATGTTTTGTTATCATATTTCACATCACAAGACTACTACAATAACCAGGAAAAACTATTTAAAAATGATAATTGCGCAGTTTGATTCACTGCGAGAATGTACCGTCCCACATTGGACAACTAGAGTATTCCAATTCTCAATCATTATTCCAATGATAAATTGAGAGCTGATTTATTTAATAATTAATATGCATGTATTAGATGCATGAAGTATATATGCATTAGGTTGATCAAAATCTGTATGTAGTTATTAGTTAATATTGAAAAATAGAATCTAGGGTAACAGAATAAAAAATGAAATGCAATACCTATATAGGCTATGGGAGCAGTGACTGAATAAAGAATTATCAATTCTTGAAGTTTGAAAATTGCAATAAAAATGGTTGGTGATAGAACACTTAAGAACACAAATAAGATATTTAAGCAAAACTCAGACAATATAGTCATAGACCAACATTTCTGACAGCTTAGTTTGACTTTATAGATAATTTTAATAATCTATTAGAACACACGAATTAGCTTACCATACCTAGGGCCTACACTTAAATTTCTAGAACCTTACTAAACAATAACAATGAATAGCCAACAAGAAATACAACTGCAACTACATTATATGCAGACAATCAGTAAACATTCAAATTAACTAAAACTCGAGCATAACAAAAGCTCAATAAACTTCTTTTCAATAAGGAATAAAAATCTATATTATTCTCAACATAAGGTAATATAAATAAAATTTAAATAAGAGAGCAAATGTGACGTATTTCTTGTTTAGAAGCATAAAATGTCTGAGTGATGAGGTAGAAATACATAGAACTGCTCTTCGAAATAACAATAGCCAATGAGAAATATATATGTAGGGCTTATAACATATAAAATTTGAATTTACAGTTGTGTGTCTCCTCTTTGGTATGATTCTTAGTGTATAGAACAACAACATCACTATTTTGTAATAATCTATCAAAGCCAAGATGGTCGATTTAACGCATCATATGTTTGTCTTATACCAAGGGCAGGATGGTAGCCTGGTGGATAACTGGTAGGTGGTGCTAGCAGACCTTGATGAAGTACCATCGGATTACTGCTGTGACGCATCAGTTCTTCTTGGTGGCGCTGGAAGTATTGCTGGTATCCAGTTGTATCCATGAGTGGCTGGTGATGGTTCATGAAAGCTTGTGCAAGTTGGGGGTATGACGGGGGACGAGGTTGAGGGTGACTCAAAAATGGGAAAGGGGATGTGGAACTTTGCGTAACTTTTTCTCGACTAGCTTCAGAAGAGTGCATATAGTAACCACTTGGTGGTGTGCGATAATCGTCCAAAAAACCTGAATAGCCGTCTTTGTCGCCATAAAGCCCGAGTGCTGGTGGTGCGGGTCCAAAGTTGAAGGCACTTCCAGGCACTACACTGGCTGTTTTCAGAGCAATGGGTGATTGATCTGTATTCTTCAAACTCGAATAATGCTGGAATCCAGTAGCTTCGTTACTTTGAACCGTTTGTTTGGATTTGCGTTTACGGGCTGGTTTCATTGGAGGTTGAACATCAACAGGTGTGGGCACTTTTGTAGAAGGCAAAATAGAGTACTCTGTCATTTGTGGTCTATTATAAGGCGGTGGGGGGTTTCCTTTGGTTGACAATAAAGTAGTCAAATCAGGTGATGGGTTATACGACGATTGAATGTCTACAGGAGGTGTTGCTCGGTTAGGCAAAACTGACAAGTCTGTCACTGGCCTATTGTAAGCAGCTTGTGATGAACTTTTGCTTTGTATCATAGTTGATATTTCAGGTCGATTGTATACTGTAGGCATATTGAGAGCTGAATTGGACTTATTTGGTAAAACTGAACTTGAATCAGATATATTTCTATTATATTGGGATTGAATGTTTGATGCTTTATTGGACATGGAGGAAAGTTCAGGCACAGAGCGGTTGTAACTAATCGGAGCATCCCTATTGTATGCCATAGTCATAGCTGCAGGGGACTGAGAGAACATGGTAGACGACATTGACGATTGTGTTGTAGTTGGCATTCCCTGTCCAAACATAACCTTGTCCATAACATCATAATAAGCTGGGCCAGATTGTAAAATACGTGGCTCCTCAGTAGGGTAACGATCCACAATGTGAGACAAAGTGGCCAAGTTCCCTCTCATTGGATCCATAGCTAAAGACGAAGGGGGTGCAGGTGAAAAGGGCCCTCTGTACCCCATATGATGATGTTGAATTCGGCTTGATGTATCTGCAAGACCCACTGAAGAAACACTTTGGTGGTGATGGGATGTTTGAGGCACAGATGTCTGATGGTGTGATTCCTTATGTGACATAGACATAGAAGTGTATGGGTATTGTTGGAGGTTCATAGATTGTGTCATAGGCTGGACCGGTTTCTCCAGAGAGCCATGTATATTTATATTGCTAGAAGGTTGGAGTTGTTGATTGGAAGTTGCCATCTCCACAGAACCAACTGGGGGCATTTGTCCATATGCCATCACTGACCCGTGCATTCTGTCCTTGAGATGTGCAGGAGGCATTTGTGAGCCGGAATCAGGCTGCATACCATTCATCAGTACGCCCACGGCACTTCTGTCAGTCGTTAGCGTGGTGGTTTCCTGAGGCTGATTGTACTGTCCTTGAAAACTATTGGAATCCATCTCCGTATACATACGCTTCTTCACAGGTATAACAGGGGCAGATTTCTGGACAAAACCTTTCTGTACACTGTTTGAATAAGATGTAGCTACAGATGTGGTAGTGGCTTGAGTTCTTGCAGCTTGATATTGGTCTGTTAAAGGCTTGCTAGTGTCATAGTATTGCATCATTCCGTAAGTTGGGTTAGGAATGCTGTCGTATACAGGAGGAGTATCGGCAACAGTTTGCTGATTCTGATACGGAAGAAAGCCACCTGGATCGTGAGTGGGAGGGTACATTCGAGGGGTGTAGCTCGGTGGAGGCGGAATTTGTTCTCGAGGGCTACAGACCTTCTCAGGACTAGCCTTCTGGAAGGAAGACGATGTGTCTTGGTAGAAGCCGACGCGGATGGTGCCGTTAGGAGGAGGATATAAAGGATGTTTGACTGGTTCTTCAGTTCGAGGGGAGGCCATAACAGGGGATGCTGCCATTGGCGATCTATGCAAGGGTGATGGATATGGTGCTGAGGGATAGCCTCCCAAACGTTCGTCGAGGATGAGTCGAGGGGACGAACTGTCCATTGGGTCCATTAAATCCTGGCTGAAAGAGGAGCGTTCAGACATGCTACTGCCAGTACTGACCCTCCTCTGACGTGCTATCGATTGCTGGTGTGGGCTGCTTGGTTCTTGAGACCGCGGCTGCATGAACCTACTTTCCAAGTCATCTGGCGATTTTATCTCACTTATGTTACTACGTATTTCGCTGTTATCGAGTATAGTCCGAGCACTAACACTAGGAGGGTCGATTTGTCTATCTTCTACATATGAAGATTCCTCTTGGCTTACTAGTTCTGGTTTACGTTTTGGAGCTGCAGGAGCTTTAGGTGCTCCAAATGCCTTGAACCATGCGCTATGATTAGGCATAGCTGAATCAACCTTTGTAATTTTCTTGCTATCAGTCTTTGACACTTCTTCTTTTTTCTTTTTTCTAATTGGACTTGTATCAACCTTTTGTGGTTCTGGGGAAGGTTGTAGCTTACCAGGACTTGTCTGGCTTACCTGAGACAAAAGATGAAACATTCTCGATTTAATTAAATTGTGGTCTATAGAAACAATGCATTAAAAAAAATTACGTACACGCATATTAGGGTTGCCAATCTTACCCCCCCCCCTCCCCCAAAATCAATTAATTGATATCAATAATTGAATTTCTTCTAAGCCAACGATAATTGATCATTTCACGACTGAAAAATAATCCAATGATTTTTTTTTCAATAACATCGAAACTTGATACAAAATCATTGTTCCCCAATTAAGGCTATGGATGAAAGATAGGATCGTTTGGACGGGGCACCACAAGGGCGATCTTACCACCCCAAAATCAACACAATCAAATAATGATTGATTAAAGAATAATCAAAGAAATAATTGGCAAAAACCACAGAAACAACAAATAAAAAAAATGTATCATCCACAATGAAGTACCGGTGGACTCTTGTAAGTTCAAACTGAATAATTCGAAATTGGACATATTTTGAACTAGATGCCAGCCCCCTCTACCCCTGAAGGTAAAGGCTTTTCAATGTTAATTAATGTGGTTAATTGGAATTTCAGCTCATTCAAACTAATTATTTCAACCTTTCAATTGCTTAAATATTATTTTCAGATCGAATAATTTGAGTGAATTCCTTGAAATAATAATTATTTTCCCAATATCCCTCCTATATATTCGATGGGTAAGAATAGGTCGCACGTTGAGTCAATTGCGTATATCATCCGACCGAGTGTGGTCTGACCTTGACATGAATGAGACTCTGCTGAGCTCAAAACAATCTTTGTCAGTCTCGGGACGTCAGAAGCGGACCATACGGCAATCATAGATCGTGAGCAAGCTGAGTACAAATGATCGGTGATTTGTGAGCCTCTCTACGGTTTCACACTTGTAGTTTCAGCCCATGGCATAGCTTTTTCTCTCTTGCAATACGAAATTGACTAAATTTTAATTGGGAAAAGTGGTGTTTCAGTGTAAAATGAGTTTTACGGCTAATCAAGATGATTATAAATCAAATTCAATCTTTTAGGGTCCCTTCCATTTTGTAAGCAAGCGTTTACTGTACTTGTCTGGATAGTTAGTTACATTTGAAAAAATATGGTAGGCACTCCACTTTTGAACGGAGTTTCAAAAATTCGATAGGCCTATGTAGGGGTAGGCCTCATTGGAAAAAAATCATCATTGGTACGGTAATCAATCAATTTTCAGTGATTACTGGCTGTTGCACATCAGATCCAATGCCTGATAATCAATCGATAATCGTTAACATCTCTAATACGTATATAATTTTCTACTTGCTAGAACTGACCTCATCTTCGGGCTGACAAATAATCTTCTCCTGATTTGTTTCCGAATCAAAATTATGACTGGTCTGGCCAACTCCAAATCCAAGAACATCACTCGTGAGTACAGTACCAAGACTGAGTTTCGGAGTTGCCTCATCAATTTTGATAACCAGGGCGTTACGGTTTTCCTTTGGTTTGCCGCTATCGCGACTTTCTTCTTCCTTGGCTTTAATCGCGTTCAAGGTTTGCATGTTTGAAATAAGATTCCCTTTACTTTTTCCGGGTTGGAGGCGTTCAATAGTGCGCTGAATCTCACGACGCCTCTGAACTTTCAATGGATCTTTATTCACACGACGTTTCAGGGGTTCCTGGAGAACAAAATAGTTGATATTACATAATTGCAGCATCAGCCAAAACTCCTTAGTCAAATAAATGCACAGTTACTGTACTTGTATTCACGAAAGATGGAGCAAATTACCCATGCGCTTGTGTTGTGAGATAAGTGGGACGGTCGAACAATAACGTTCATATTTCAACATAATCCAATTAACATTTTTAAAGAGTAACAATTTTTATGAATGATGGGATATGCAAACAGTTCATTAGGATGAAATGAATGTAATGTGGGTGTATGTATGTTGATTTGTAATTTGCTGTCAAAATATTTGTTCATTTTTCAATGAATTTTCTCTTAAAGAGGGGGCCATATCTGTCGTTTGGAACCTCCATCTATCATTTTTCAAGGGACCCGGAAAATAAAGCCATCCTTGCAGGAAAATCTAACATTGATGATATGGGAATATGTTGTGATAAAACAAATGATAGTACCGGGAAAACAATTGATCCAGAAACAATTCATAGAGGTTTCAATTGGTGATGACATTGATTCTCAAGATTGGGAATCGATTCTCCGAGTTCCAGAATCGACCTTGGAAAATCGATTTTCAATTCAAGAATTGTTTCACAGTAGAATCGATTCTGAATCGATGTTATCACTAGTTTTAATGTAGGCCTACACATCTAGGGAACGACTGGAGTATAAGAAACATTTTAAGGACTTATTCTTAGTCTTGATGGGGTCTCATTTCTTTCATGGATATAAGTAGGCCTATAGTAGTTATTTCACATTTTATTCTACCTTCAGTCTTGAATTTTAGTGCATTTTCTTGTGTAACTATGCATGGTACTGAATAAGTTGCATTAATTGACTTGCATGCGTCAAAGGTGAACAGAAAAATGGATACCTATACAATGTATTCATGAATGTGAATTTTCATATTAATGTTAAAACTCAATAAGTAATTGGAGACGTAAAGTACAGTAGCTCTCCTTGCTTTTCTCAACTATAATATGGAAATATTCGAAAAATTGTAATTTGGTCTCTCTACAAATTGAGAGAGCAATAATAACATATTATACATATTCACATATAATAACATATTCAACATACGCCTATTTGTAATACAATAGAATCTCTTGAGTAAATTTTCCGTTGGTACATTTTCCACCTTTAGTAATAAGTTTTATTTTCTAATCTCATCCATCCTCCTACATGTTGAATAGTTTCTTCAAGTTTTTCACTTCATCAAGTTTTATCTGTCTGGTCCCCTGAAAAACGGACTAGAGAAGTTCCACTGTACATTGGACGTTAATTAAATGGTCAACAGGTCAACAATGGTACGCAATTGTTCTTGCTACCTTGTCTCAATTGTACAACAAATAACTACTGTCATATAATATTTTAAAGCACCCCACAATTTAAAGGCAAATGCATTGTCAGTCTTTACGCGCATTGAATTTGATTTTGAGGATATTTTTTTCTCGGCCTTGTACATTCGTACGTTCGGTTGAATTGGACAATGAACGATGGGTAGCAGCAGTCTAGGTGGCTTTAGCTCCTTCTGTTTTCTGTTGAACCAGCCATTGAAATAACATTGCTCTCATGGAATTTTCCCTAATATTCGAAGTCATGTATTTCCCACACTGTTGAATGGCAATACAAACATATCAGGTATTGCAAGATGAAGCATAAGATCAGATAATTCATGTCATTTCATATTTTTATATGCACCCCCCCTTGGAGATGTGTGACCTTGAAAATGACAAATTTCTTTTTTCTATATCTTGGGGATGTTCTTTCAACATCCAAGAGGTGAAAAATAAGAGATTCCCTATTTTGTATCAATGAATATAAATGTGACGAACAAGAATAAAATATGATTGCAATGCTATTCTCATCCCTTAGTGAGAAATGAAATGTCAAATAGTGTAAAATTAATTTTTGCCAGTAATAATCATCTTTGAATAAAACAAATATGGCATCAGAAACATGATTATTGATTACTGGTACTCATATTACAAGATCATACCATTCTCACCAAAAAATGTTCAGCCCATTTTTATGATTGGTTTCAGAGGTATAGAATTCAACGCAGAACTCAAACACAACGATTTTTACATCAGTCCATTACTCCCAAAAGCTTCAAACAAAAAATCATGGGTCAGCAACCAGGTATCAGGGGTATTTACCCAAGTAGTACAATAGTCTAATATAATCCAACAGTGGACCTAAATGAATTACTGGCACATAAAAATAAGCAGACAGGTGATGACGTAATTTTATCACAAATGAAAATTGAATATAGCATATTCTATCATTTTCATCATTAGAATTTTGAAATATTAAACTGTTATGCTCATGTTACAGGCCTACCTATTTTGTTCTATTTTCAATCGAATCATAGTACTGGTACATAGTAAATTATCCATTTTAAGATACGCTTTGGAAAAGATCCTTCTGATTGGTATCTTCAATACTCCTTGTTTTTAAAATTATCATATTGATATCAATTGCTATACACCTATTTATCGATAAATAGTTCAAACAATGAGCTCGAGCAATAGTTTTGACAAAACTTTCATATGTAAAACAATTTTGAACAGAAATCTAGTGAATTTTTCAAGTCAAGATAGGTTTGTTAATACTGATCCTGCCAGCCACCACTCAAACTATTGTCACTATTGTGCAGTCTCTCTGGAGCACAGCCTTCGTCATACAGATCATTCTTCTCTGATACTGCCCTTTCACTCAGGCTATGCTTCCCATGTTAAGCGATGTCCAATTATTTTAGTTCACAAAATCGCCAATGGTGACGTTTCCAGACCATGACGTACGTCACTTTCCAAGGATGTTCAAGTATATCACTCTGTTTGACATGTCATATCTGCGAAGATACGAACAACTTGAAGAATTTCAGTACGATAATTTAAATTACGCACGCAATCTATTAGGCCGTGACTTTGAGTCCACCAACTTTGTTAATGACAATGATATGAAAGATTTTATTCAATAATATAATGGAACCAGAATATCACTAGGACAAGTTCTTGAATGATGTCCATTGCTTGGCTTAACATAAATATCCTTCAAGTCTGAACCTGGGTAAGTCTAAAGGCCCTAACCAAAATGTAGATATGACATAACCTCAATAACGTCGCAAGAAATTGAAAAAGTGGGACAGAATGACAGTTGTTCGAAGTTGAAACTTTAGATACCAGGGTGCAGTACATACCAGACCATGACGTAATTTTTGCCTGGGCGAGCAAATATGCGCGAACCCGTCAAAATAGCCCGAGTGAAAGGGCAGTATAAGAAATGAATGATTTGAATAAAGAAGGCTGTGCTCTGGAGACCTAAAGGAGTACAGGTGTGCTGCTTTTTGTCCTCCTCGAACATTTCTTTCAATTGGTATTGAAGTACAGGGTCAAGAGAGTGGTAAAGAGGGACGGCAACCAATTCCCGAGAACTGCTGCCTGTATTTATGAATGCTCACTTCCAGCAGAGTGCATTATTAGCAGCACTATTATTGTTGGCTCATCTGAATAAGCAATGAATGACACATTATAATATTATATTTTGACTCTGGTAATGGGTAAGATGAAGGCATGAAACACCTGTGCGCTAATGTTGTGGCGAAAGGGAGATGTTCAATCAGAACATTAGTCTCTCGTGTAGTGGAGTGACTACCGGTATCTTACTACATACTACTACACTTACAACCTACTACAGTACGTTCAATTATGGATATAAAATAACCACCAAGCATTCACTGAACCATATTCCTTTTTATCCAATAGGAAAATTTCACAGTACCTTGTTACTATGGGATCTTGGTTTTTCCAACTTGAGGCGATGCCTATATTCAGTCTCGATCTTTGTGCCCACGGCTTCAAACTCTTCTCCGCTGATAAAGTGGGAAGGTGAGTTACTGGCAGAAGAAAACTCAGAGAATCGAGGCGTGTCATCTAACCACTTGTTTATATCCTATTGGCAAAAAAATGGTCACAACTTCAAAATATTCAATTCCCTAAATATAACACGAGATAACACCAAGTATTAATACTGTACTGGTGAGCCGGTGAAGTACATAAGTCTACTACTTTCAACAGCACTTGACACATTTTTTGGTCATGGATTTTGTAGTTCAACATACATGCATGTGATTTTATTACAGTAAGTATTTAAGTTTATTGGCTTTGAGAGGATCAATTGCCATATTACAAAATCATTTATACAGCCAATATCTCATTTAATTTTCTATTTTTACTTTAGTGTTATTAATTTGTATCCGCGTTTGTTCTTTTGTTTTACCAATTGGCCATTACAGTGAAACCTCTTTAGTATGTTTTTCAGGGGACCAGACAAAAAAACTTACTAAAGTGAAAAACTTACAAAAGAAACTATCTAACATGTAAGAGTATATGGATGGGATTAGAAAATAAAACTTACTAAGGTGAAAAATGTACTAACGAGAAACTTACTAAAGAGGTTCTACTGTATTACCATTCTATTCTTTTTTCTTAAATAACATTTTTTATATAACTCTTAGTACCTAGTCTTAGGCCTAATCAATTTTTTTTATTAAATAATGTCTAGTAGGCCTATATTTTTTTACATTTGATTCTCCTATTTTTAAAAAAAAATAATGCATTATTTTTATACATTTTGTTATACTGTGTCCGTGTGGCAACCGTTTTGGCGGCAGTGTTTGAATAAACTTCTATCTCTCTTCTCTCTACATTGTATGTTACCAAATCGACCTAACGTTAGTCCTACACGTTTCTTTTAACTAACGAGGAACCAAGTATACTGACCTTGAGTGTTTGTTCAGTAGCAAGTTCTAAAGCTTCAATGGCAGCAGTATTTTTGATCACTTCTATTTTCTTCTTCTTTTTCTTGGGTGGAATATATCTATTTCTAGCAGTCGAGTCCACCTCGTCTTTTGTACTGGTTCTACTTTCATCGGAGTCCTTAAAATCGACTGGTAGTTCAAACTTCTTCTCTTTCAATTCTTGGTCCACATTATACAACGACTGGGGAGACGATACACTAGCCGGACTGTGGAAAATAACATATTATATACCAGCACTTCATTGTGCTGCAGCCACCTTGTTAGTATGACACATTAATTCAATAGTGACATCACAGAGTCCATCAGTCGTAAAATACAGTAATTTAAAAAATATATTCTATTGAAGAGAGTCAAGTATCAAGTACTTGTACACAATTACTTGACAAAATTATTTTTAATACTGTATTAATAAACTTGTTTGTTCTGTTAACAATTACTTTGATCATTTTACTGCACCTGCAGGTTTTCTAGTTGTTTTTAATATAGGCCTACCTTGGGTTACACAAACGTAAACACAAGTAGAAAACACATACGTACCTAGGTGAGGAATCTGGAATAGACTCTTCTATCCCCTTGATAACTTGCTGACGACTCCCCTTTGGAGGCTGACTTTCTGCAGTTTGGGTGGTGAGTGGAAACTTTACCATTACCTCCTCGTCTGAAGAGGGATCACTTTCTAGATAGCGATCAATTGCCAGCTGAAATGCTTCCTCTAGGTTTCCCACCATCTCCGTATATTCTACGACCATTCAAAATAGAACAATTTCAATAAAATGCTTTCATCAAGTATGAGTTGCGATAAATCCACCTAGCAGAGCAGTCAACACAACATTGGATTGCCAGTGTTATGATAGATTCAGCTGAATCTATGTAATTGCAAATAATCTTGTGAGAAGTAAAAGTAATTATTGTTCTCGTAAAACTATGTTACAATTCTATTTTAAAATAATAGAACTACATTTTGTACATTTTATATATCCCAAGATTACCAAAATAACTGAAAATACAGTAATTTTTAAATACCGTTTTCAGTGCCATTGTATTTGCGACAGTTGTCTACTATGAGCTGGAAGTCAGTTTTGAAGTCATTGAAGCTAAGGTATTCTCCCTCGTCTAATTTGTCCTCCATTCGTTGTAGATCCATCGGTTTGCTGACTATGGAATAATATCGAGGTGCGTACTCTTCCTCGACTGGGTCAATGAATGGCCACGCATCCTCATGGTTTTTTATATGTTCGAGGATCTTGTACATGCCTGTTTGGAGATCCTCTTCCGTCTGCTTAAATCTAAGTGTCAACAAGCATTTTATTATATAAAGCCATGGATAAGATTTCGGTTAAAACTGGCAATTCAATAAAACGTTACGAGTCAATTCCTAGCATTCTTAGAGATTATATGCAAGAAGATGTGAGATTGACTAGATGTTTTTTCAATGAATTTGTGCAGGGCAGGCATCTGTTTGTCAATCTATTGATATCTCAACTATCTATTTGAATGAATGATTTTTTTTTCATCTGATGACCACACCAATAGCTAGGCTATTTCGATGGTACGAAAGAGCAGATTATAGAAGACTGATGTTTACAAAAACGCATGCCTTAAGCAGGACTCGAGCTCATGCCTGACTTTACATCAGTTTCCGACCCAGATAGATAGACAGCTTATAAGTTAGTAACCCATTCATGAAAAGATTACAGAATAACCAGAATCTATTAACGCATTCAAAATATGAAAGTTTAATGAATGTTAGTGCAAATAAATTCAAGTTGAAATAATCAAAGAGGCCCACTGCACAAAAATGAAGATTGAATCTGCATATTGTTTGACTAACATCATCGCAATGTCCTGAACAAACAAATACTGTACGGTACTATGCTTAGCTTCTACAATGTCAAAGTTGCAATTGAAAGCTATTTAATTCAACTTTAATTTTATTCAATTTCAAGTTATATGCTACATCATTTCATTCATCTCCATATTGCTTCCTTCGTTTGAAAGATTGATTATTCCTGAAATATTAATAAAGTGGTGTTGAAACATCGAGACAAATACAATCTATGAATTTCTAATCAATATTTTAAAATGAATACAACTTTGAGCAATAAATCAACTATGACTAATTTTTGATATAGTTGAAAGGACAAATAAATAAAAAACTGAAATGAAATGACATAACATTAAAATGTACCTAAATTTATTTATTTAAATAAAACATTATTTATAATTCCATTCCAGAGTTGGTTTTTTGTTACTTATTTATTTATATCACTCGCTCAGCAACGCACTCCACTGATGACTACGATATATTGGCCTTGGTGAATGATATATGAGATGATGGGATGGTGAGATGAAAGATTATTTTATTACGTGTTTTGGGATAGTGGGAAGAAGTTAGTCGTGGCCTGTTGTTAAGGAACCATTCCAGTATTGACCTGAATGACAGGACAACCACGAAAACCCCTGTCAAGTTGGTCAACCATGGTGGGAATCGAGCCCCAGTCTCCTGAATGGCGGTTCAGTGGGCTAGCCACTCGTCTCAGTAATGTAACTTATTCACTTTAAATACTTTTCAAGTACATTTTTACTTTTAAAATCAATTTTTAATAGTGATTAGCTTCCTTGTTTCTGCTAGAATTACATTATACATATTGGGGCAAACAAACTCATAGAGAAAGCTGATACATTTTTTTTTATTCTCAAAGAAAAATTGTATAAATATTATTGAAATTCAGAAGAGGTATGCCTATTGCCTACTATACAAATGATAGATTCAGAGACTGAGGCAGTGATAAGAATCATAAAATAAAATGCAAACATTTGTGGTCAAATAAGTTTGTGTGAATAAGTTATAAAACAATAACTTGTCCTATCTATTGCACAAACATTAAATATGTAATTAATGTAGACACAACATCCACAAAATTGAGAAATAATGATGACTTATAATCATATTAATATGAAAATAAGCATGTATGTTAAAGCAAGAGTAATGAAAAAATGTACGGCATATACGTAATTAAAAATTAGCAATAGTGTGAATATTAGTATGACAAAAAACATGAAAAACTGGGCATGCAGGTATGGTTATGCTTAGCATAATATAACAAGAAGGTTACGTACATATAATACAGTATATAATACGGTGGCCATAACTAGGGTCATTTATAGCGAAAATTGTGTAGTGCTGAGAATACGTGACTGATATCTAATACATTACATGGACTTTGAATTAACTAAACCCTTTGTTTATAACCACAGATAATAGAATCACTTGGATACATGAATCTTTGATCAATACATAGGTACAAGTTATCTAGGTTAATAGGCAGGCTTAGTGAAAAAAAACTTTAAATATAAATGTCACTTTCCCAGAGATGAAAACAAAACAGCTACCGGTAATGCAATAAACCTCACTGGCTAGTTCAAGGTCATAAAGGTTACAAACTTGAAATGCAACATAAAAGTGTAATACAAAACACTGTAATACAAAACACACTACTGCGATCAGTAACGATCATTGTAAGAAAAAGTTCTTCAACTACACTATACAGTAGAACCTCTTTAGTAAGTTTCTCTTTAGTACATTTTTCACCTTAGTAAGTTTTATTTTCTAGTCCCATCTATATGTTCCTACATGTTAAATAGTTTCTTTAGTAAGTTTTTCATTTTGGTAAGATTTTTTTGTCTGGTCCCCTGAAAAAACGTTTTAAAGAGGTTCCACTGTACAATAATTATTAATTTTGTTTAGGGTTAGGTCTTGAAAATATTTAATGAATCTAATAAATGATAAAACTTGCATATTTAATATACATCTATGCCTACAGCTTTTAAAACCAACAAATGATAATTATTATAATTCTAGTAGGCCTACAGTGGTTCTTGTTTTATTATTTATAAATACAGTAATAAAAAAAGAAACATTATGCTGGAGGCCATCATCACTCTTATAAACAACTCATTATATTGGGATTACTCATTATATTAGACTACACTATATAGGCAACTTGGGCCTAAGCTGGCCATAGAAGCACCAAGAAATATTTTTACAAAAATTATTTTAATTTTTAAAATTCCAACACTTGTAATGTTGCTTCGAAAAATAAAATAAAATGGGCTCATCAAAATGATCATTTTTGGGGATACAATATTAATAAATCATTACTAATGAATAAATGTGAAATTGCGAAGTATTAAATAATGGCTAGATGAATTATCATGATGGATTAGGAGGAGCTCAACAAGAAATGAAGGTGCAGGCCCAATTCATGAATCTTAGATTTTGATTTTGATTTTTAACTTGTCTACTTACACCTGCGAGCTGCGTAGTTTTCGTTGTAATCCTTGTATGACAATTTGTCCTGTGGCCGAAGCTAGGGAATTGTTTGTCTGCCGGCCAACAGGTTTGAAGGCACACGTACTATTGTCCACTACACTCTCAACACTGCCACAATCTGACATTGTCCGCGATGCCGAGCGATGCTGAGCTCGAGACGCACGACTCTCCTTATTAGATACCGATATCGAAGACTTGGAGGATTCATCATGCACCAATCTGGAACTGGACCCACAATTTTGTATAATGACTGTAACTTCATTTTACAACCATTATGCCTACTTCCCATTTGAAGAACAAAGACAGCCTGGGAGTTTCATGTGATTGTTTGCTCAAAGTGAGGAATCTACAGCAAGGTTATTTGAAGATAGGAATGAGTGATGAATGATGTTTAAAAAACCCATACCTTGTGCGGGACTCGAACCTACTCTTGACTTGATTTTAGTATTCAACGCAGAGCATTAGTTGAATGAGCAAGGGCGGCGTATTAGTCTCCCGTATAGTCCTACTTGTGTGCAGGAAAGAAGAATTTGAAGGAGGCCACCTAATGCATTTAGGACCGGAAATATGTTTTCAGACGAGCTTCAGCAAGGATTCAATTTGACATACTGAAAAAAATTGGTGTTCGTTTTTATGTTTTTTAAATTTTTTTAAAGGTTTTTTCAGCAGCAGAAATAAAGTTTATTAGAAGTATGGCAGGAATATCGAAGATGGAGTGGAAGAGAAGCAGGAAGATGAGGAAGGAAGTGGGAGTGGAGAGTTTGTGTTTTAAAATGGAGAGAGAAAGGCTGAGGTGTTTTGGGCACATGATGCGCATGGAAGATGGAAGAATCACCAAGGAAATGTTCAGGAGGGTTGAAAACCATATGACAAGGAGGAGAGTTGGGAAACCCGAGAGAAAGGTGGCAGCAGGGAGTTGTGAATGGAGTAGCAAATCGAGGGGAGGAATGGGGACAAATGAAAGAAGAGAAATGGTGGGAGAATAGAGAACGGTGGAGGGAGTTGTAGGAAGAGAAGAAGTTGCAGGAGATATGAGTTGTGAAGAGGAAGAAAAAGAATAGGGGGAAGTAGATGCGAGTCTCGGAAATGGCAGCAACCGAGAATTGAGAAGGCTGCCCTAGTGATTAACAGTGGAAACACCCCCTAGCCCAACAAAGTTGGTTATCTGGGTTCAGAAATAATAATAAACTATGTTTTTTTGTCGGTTCTCCACGTAGGTCAAATGGCTACAGCTATCAACTTCAAACTTTTTTTCATTATGGTTCCTCATCTAACTTAGATCTGTATAGTTTTGTGGCATTATCGGGTAGTAACTTTCATTTTTATGAATTTTAGAAATTTCAAAAATACTCATTAGAATAACACAGTAGAAAAAAAAGAAAATATTTTTATTTTACAAAAAAAAAAAAATTTTACATGAAGTTGAATTACATTTTGATACACAATTCTGGAAACTTTCAGCTTGATTGGGTCAGCCATTTTGAAGAAAAATCATAAAATGTGCTAAATTGGTACCACTCGAAGCAGTTTTCACCCATTTATAACTTAAATGTCACCCAATTGGCGAATGTAGGTAAAAGTATGGCAAAAAAGTCGACATACTAATACTATCCGCTGTCTAACAACGCATATATGGCGTTTTCCTAGTTGTAAGCAATGCCACCATTATGGTTGCTATTTGAACACAGTACAGGACCGTTTTCATGACTCGCGGCAGCGGCTAAAAAAATTCCTGCCACCTGCACTGTTCACAAAGTTGCGTTTCTTAGTTTGCATCCACTTTGAGATTTGATGTAGGTCTACTAATTAGAATTCAGTGGAACGTCATTTATACGTTTCTCAGGGGACCAGACTATAAAAGTGTATTAATGTCAAAAAATTATTAATGAAACTATTCAACATGTGGAGCATATAGGTTGGATCAAGAAATAAAACTTATGAATGTAATAAATGTATAAACGAGAAACTTATAACTGAGGTTCTACTGCATATAATTCGAGTTTAATTCCAGTGCCAAAGTGATTGTCAGCATTACATAGATAGATAGATAGATTTTTATTCACAGTATAGGCCTACATTGAATACAATGTTATGTTTCGTCAACAACTCAATGAGGTTTATAAAGTTTACTCAAGGCTATATCACATCACGCTACCT
>OZ023330.1:20043162-20073162 GCA_964007535.1 Brachyptera risi
CAGACCCACAAAGTTGCGACAATTTCAATCAATATATGATATCAGAAAAGTGGAAAGTGGGATCAGAGAATGTGCAGGATCAAAGACAAGGATATATGCTGATGATATCTTGGTATGGGGAGACAGAAGAGAAGAGGTGCAAAAGAAAGTAGCTCTTTAGAAAGATGGGAAAAAATGCCCAAGGAGTTTGGGTTGAAAACTGGCACGGAAAAGGGCAAAACAATGGTGATGAGCAGAGAGAAGAGAAAGATTCAAGAAAAAAATACAGCTTCAAGGTCAAGAACTGGAAGAAGTAGAAGACTTCTCACACTTGGGAAGTGTAGTAAATAATACGGCAGAAGTAGAGCTAGAAGTGAATAAGAGAATAGTAATGACTATTCCAAAGAGTAAGGAAGCTGATTTGGAACCAAGACTTTCCAAAGAGTGGGCAGACACTTATTTATAATGTTTGCTACTTGCCTATTTCAACATATGGAGCAGTTACATGGTCACTGAACTGGAGAGAAGAAAAAAAATTGAGGCAGCAGGAATAAAGTTTGTGAGGAGTGTAGCAAGAGAGTCAAAGTTGGATAAGAAGAGAAGCAGAATTATTAGGAACAAAGGAGTGGAAAGGTTATCATTCAAAATGGAAAGGGAGAGACTTATGTGGTATGGGCATATACGGAGAATGGAAAAGGAGAGAATCCGAGAGCGATGTTTGAGATAGTAGAAAACAACGGAGCTAAGAGAAGAGTTGGAAGACCAAGAGAAGGTAGTAGGAGGGAGTCAAGTTCAGGGTAGTCAACCGAGGAGACAAATGGAAGGAAGTGGTAGACGAGAGATGGTGTGAGGATCAAGAATGGTAGAGGGAACTCGTAGGAAAAGAAGAAGCCGAGGATAGTAGTAGAGAAGAAGAGGAAGAAGTCAGAACTGGCAGGAACCGGTTGATATAAGAAGTATGTCCTAGAAGAAGTGGTGGGAACACCCCCTGGCTAAATTCAATTGGTTATCTGGGTTTGAGAGATATATATTCGATATCATCATTTCGATTGGATATCGAATGGAATTCCTAATGTTTCGATATTTTCTATTCATTTTCGATACTGTAGCACATTTCGGTATTGTTTACATTCTCTTGATCGATTGGCAACGCTAATTTTTATCGAAATTACCCGGGTAATTTTGGTGAGCTGGTTCCTAATTTGGTAATCGAAGACATCACTATTTCTTACACTGTTCACAATCTGCTGGATAAACTTGATGTATAAAACATTGCATCCACAAACTAATGTAGACAATACACTGACATTGTTTAAATTGAAATGTGTGAAAAATATATCGTTCTTCACTTATGCTTGGCTTATATGTTTCCAACTACGTATTCTGATATGCATAGTAATTTCGTAATTTTGTTAGTGACTTCCACTTCTTATTCACGTGTTGTTCTTTGGGGGATACAAATTACACACCAGCATTGTGAGATGATTACAAAACAAAAGTAATGCCAGCATAGAATTTATATCCAACTTTAGAGAGAAATTAAAAAAGGAATATATTAATTACCATGTATTTATATAAATTATAAAGTACCCTGGACCACTAAAACATACTCATTCATGCCTTCACTCCAAGTTGATTGCTTTCTTTGAGTACACATTTCTCATTCAACCCAATTTATTTTCAAAATATTTTCTTTCATTAGTGTAGTTTTCTGTAGTTTCACCCAGTTTCTAATATAGTGTGCACGCCACTGTATAGAAGGGATTACAGATACAGTAATTTCAAATTTTACCAAAGATTGAGCAAAACCTGAGACGTTTTAAGAAAGTACAGTAGGCCTATTGTACTTATGAAAAGAAACCATTTTGGAATGAAAGTTGAACCACCATACGAGACTGGCTGACCAACACTATCCTTAATATATCTTGACCTGAGTTTACACATACAGTCTAAATTGGTATCAATTCCCGTAGCCTAGGATTAGTTCCACTGGCTTAGACTAACCCAGGACCACACAGAGATGAACCAAAACCACAAACTTAACCAGTTAAGTTTAACCAGTTGATCAATGAACAGTTTTCAAGTATCATTGTAATCATTAGACCCAAGCACACCTGCTAGTTTGTTCACAACTACCCGGAACCTACAAGTCGGACAATCTACCTCAGGCCAACGACAAAGTCATGATGTCAGGATTATTCTGGGAGTGCAAAAAAGTTTCATCTGGGCATGGAAAGTAAGTATTGTAAATTTCTAGGGTTCAAACAGGTCGCGAACAGTTTGAAAACAAACTCGAAATTTTGTTGCCGATTTGAAATCGAACGGTCTATGTTTGAAAACACGAACTTTTTCAAACCTTGGTTCCCATATTTTCTCATATGTGCATCTCTTCTGAAGTTGAATTTCAAAGGCACACATGTACTGCATGGCAGTAGGCCTATAAACTGTCATGACAACCTAGTTGTGTTTTGACAGAAATGTGTATTTAGTATTTTAGGTTAAGTAGAAGCCATGACTGAAAAAAGAGTTGAAAAGAAGACAATAATGGGTAAGCCAGTTTATTAGCTATCAAATTTTATCATTGGCATCTTGCAGCAATGGCTCAAAATTGAATTCCAGTGTTTCTCGCTTCAATTATTTAAACTGTGAACATCATATCTAGGGCTGTGCGAGTCTCGAAATTTTCGAGTGAGTTCGAGTCAAGTTCAAGACTCGAACGGAAATATTTTTTCCCAGATTGAAATTTTGAGTCTCGAAATACTTTCGGGTCTAAAAGTATTGCGAGCGAGCGAGAGTGGAAGGATAAACTTGTCATCTTTTCATCATTCAACAGATTGGTATTAAATCATACTGTGTCTGAAACTTGATAAAAGGTTTCATTTATTAATTTCTCCCTTTGATTTTGATAGTAAACTTGCTGAATGAATACAACGCGTTCCATCACCTCACACTGTCACTGGTCTGACTCCGAGTGAGTTCTGCTGAGTCGTAGTTACTACCAGACACGCACACGCGTCTATCTCTTCCTCAGTTCCTCCCTCGTCTCCATACACACTGTCAAGGACACATCGAAACGTCATCACGCCGTGTTGTCAAGCAACTCAGGACGACAGAGCGCCAATGGGAACGGGCCACATTAAGATCGCGCGTCGTTGGAGCTAGCTAGTACACACGATCAGTGACAACGATTTTTATCACGTATTTTCGCCCGGTAGCATGGCCTTCTCTTGTGCACAATACGAAATTGCCTTAATTCTTACCGGGAAGAGTGATGATTTTGGTGGATAAGGAGTTGTTTGGTTGACCCAAATTTTCATAAATCAAAAATCATTTTTTTAGGGTCCTTCTTATTTCGTATTAATGAGGGTTTGAGCTCGTTTGCCAGAAACAAAGTTGTGCTCAAACTCCAAATTGCTCAAACTAAAATTGTGCTGAAACTTGCTCGAGTCTAACTCAAAATTAAGTCAAACTTGCTCGAACCCAGAAAGCTCTGCTCGCACAGCCCTAATAATATCATTAGTATTCTCTATTCTGTATAAACTTCTCAAATTGAAATGACTGAGCACACAAACTGTATTCCTTGAACATCATTTGGTAAATATGCCATTTGCGTAACCAGGTATTTTTGAGGTTCTGTACGACGGTGGTGGATGATGCCATTATGCAGGCTAAGGTTTAAAACTAAAATTACTGTACTGTCGAGTATTTTACACAAGTAAAATAGCTAACCCTAACCATCACTAAAAAACCCTAAGACAGTGGTGACCAACCCATGGCCCACTGAGGAATTGTATGAATTTTATTACTATTCACCATGTGGAAATCAAGTGGCACGCAGGCCAATTAAGACGTGGGTGCATTCAGAGTGTCAAAGACGGGGCAATTCTCTAGCTAGCCACTACTTCATTAATAAAAATAATAATCAACGTTATATTGTGTAAATCGAAACAAAACAGTGTATCAAAACAGTACCACATGCGGGACCAAACACGCGCAAAAGGCTAGGAAATGACTCACTATACGCTACCGGTGAGATTGGAAATCGAAGCACAAAATCACATTCACAGTGAGTGAGTCATTGTCCCTTGATTTTTTTAGTTTTATTATAAGTGTTGTGACGGCAAGACGTGTTTTGGAGCGAAATTAACATTATGTCAAAGCGCAAAGCAACCAATAATGAATGCCGATTATTTCAGGAAAAGTGGACAAATATGTACTTTTTTACCTACTTCAAGGGCAAATCGGTGTGTTGTCAGTGATTTTGCATTTAAAAAAATTAAAATATTTCGAGCTAAGGCCTACCATCAGAAACGTAATGTTTTTCTTTTTTTCCTTTGTTTTCTCATCTGAATCCATTCATACGTTCCATCAAAAGTCGAAAAAATGCACCTAAAATTATGGTTAGAAAAAAATACCCTGCGGGGCTTAAAATGCAACCCCCCCCCCCCCGGGTCACCGGCTTCGCACATACTACCCTGTATGTGCTAATTGTTCCTATCAAGAGACCCAGTAGCATACCCAGCAAAATAATCACCGTACGCCGCTGATATATATAATACATACATTTTTTTAGTGAACTTGTTTGGCCCACGGTGGTATTTGGAAAATTTAAATGGCGCCCTGCCCAAAAAGGTTGGTCACCACTGCCCTAAGACCTGAATACATAGTAAAATAAAAAGGTGAATTACCGTATTGTCCCGAATATGAGCCGACCCCCCACACTTTTAGATCAGCAATTGAAAAAAGAGTTTCTCTCCCTTTCCACGTAAATCATCAGTCTTCCTGGGTAGAATAAAGTCAATTTCGTATTGCCCGTAAGAGAAAGCTATGCCATCGGCCCAAATGACTTGTGAGAAACCGGTGAGAGGGGCCTCAAGTGATTGCACCTGACGCTCGAATGTTTTTCACGCTAAACAGTCTCGCGCTCGTCAAGGTCGGACCACACGCAGTAGCGCGCAATAGGATAGGATGACACACACCATGCAGCAAAAAGCTCGACGTGCTTATGTTTATTACTGCGCGTCAAATAAAAATGACTGAAATTGACCAAATGATGTTTCTTCATGATGAAACATTTATTAAACGTGTTCTTAGTGGAATATCTCGCAGTTTCTAGTCGATTCCGTTGTTATGAGTGTGCGGGTGTAGAACGCCCAATTGAAATGAGCCAAAAACGTACTTTTGACCGATTATAGGCCGAGGGTGACTTTTGGGCTTGAAATTTCAATAAAAACCCTCGGCTTATATTCGGGACGATACGGTACATACATCATGGCATATTTCCCATTATTTCTAGCAGCCAAACCCATTTTTATCTACATATTTTCTAGGCCTAATTATAATGTTTGAAAAAGTTTGAAGTTTGCAAACTTCCGAGTCTTAAGTTCAAGTTTGACTTGAAAAAAACAAACAAGTTTGCACAAGCCTATACATTTGTAATTATTTTTATTCCTATATTCCAGTTGATATGTACTCAAATGCGCTTTGGGAGGGAATATATGAAACCTGATACGTAAATTCGAATACTGGGTGGCTTTTTTTCATCTGAACACGTTTTAAAACGTAGGTTAGACATTCCTTACAACAAAATATAGAAAATTCCAACCATTTTTGAACCAACTATTATTATCAATTTGGCTCACAGGCATAATATAAGCCTAGCCTTGACATCAAATAAAAGCTACTGAGCAACACGCTTACCTCGACTTCTCGTCTTCTCTTGTCACTTTTTCTTCAACTTTCTGCTGTTTTAGTTTCTCCAAACGACTTGACTGTCTTCGTGGCTGAAAGTCTAATAATCGTTTTCTGAAAAGTATAAAGAACATGAATAAATATTATGAAACTGAACACATTCGAACATGAATAATTACAACACACTGAAAATACTTTTGTTTTCATATTGTTTTTTCGTTTTGATTGATGAGCGTAGCGAAGTCTCCATCCCACTCTTATAGGGCTTTGTCTGTGTGTTTTTTTTTTTTTTTTTTTTTTTTTTTTTTTTTTTTTTTTTGTTTGTAAGCACTCCACAGGTCGCAAGGGTTGACTGATCAACATGAAACTTTTTTTGTACATGCAAACTCATCCAACTTAGAACTGTATAGTTTTTGGGATGAATCGGTTGGACCGATTTTGAGAATCATCATCTCAAAGTTTCTAAAAACCCCATAAGATTTGGCTGGGCGGAAAATGTTGAAAAATAAAATCTCTCCAAATGGGATGACATTTTCTCTAAATGTGTATACATGGATTTTACACATTATTACGATTTTTTAAGCAATTCTGATCAGTCGTTTTGGAGAGAAAAAATAAAATGACTGATAATATTCATAAAATATATCATAAAAATTATGACAGAATTAAGTTGTCGAGATTCACTGCTTTCTAGATTCAAGAGTTGACCAACAATGAAGTATTTTTTATATGCGTCAAGGTGTGTAGAATACCAGAGTCAATGAAGTGGCAAGAGTAGAACTTCTTTAACGACTTTCATAGCTTATTCAGATATCAAGGTGTGTAGAATACCAAAGTCGATAAAGTAGCAAGGGTAAAACTATTTCAAGGACTTTTATACCTTATTGAGATATCTCGCTCATCTTACAACGCATATTTCGCGTTTGACTAGTATTATTAAGAAGCCTCTGAAAATTTAAAATGAAAATTACAATTGAAAACTCCATTAGATGGAGAATAGTGGTTTTAAACCCTACCGGTAGATTATTGAACATAAAAAGGTCATACGTTTAGTCATTACCGACAAGATTAGTCAATAATGACACAAAAGTTCTATTGCATGTACAAATGGACAGTTTCAAAACATTATTTTTAAAAATAATTCTATAACCTAGTTTTCACTCTTTAGAAATAAAACTGTGTAGAAAATTGTTAAAAATTAAAAACTTGAAAATTACCACAGGTGTAGCATTTTGTAATAGCACGCCTAGACGTATGAAATTTTTTGGATAGGAAATGGTATAAAAAAATACTAGATTTTATTCTAATTCTTTATATTTTCCTTTAGACAAAAAAAAAACGTTGTGTAAAAATTTCATTTTATTTGAACCCATACCTTAGAACTATAAGATGGAATTTTTAGTGTCTCGTCCCTTGAAGAACCGAAGAATTTCAAATTTAAAACTATAAAATACCACAGTTTAATTGGGGAGGGAGCCACACCCCCTAATGAGAATTTTCACTGACAGCATCCTCCCCCCCACAAAAAATTGCCAAGGATCCCCATTAAGAAATATATATTTTTCACATGATTTTTCACAAAATAGCATGTACCAATACTGACACAGTTTTATTTCTTGTAAAAAGAGATCTTGCTTAAATAAAGTTCAGCTTGGATGGAAATATTGACCATCAATTTTGGACAATATTGAGCTGAATATCGTTCATTTTCTTGCATGGTAATGCATAATGCACGATTTATAAGGTTGATGTTGAAGGTTGATGTTTGATGTACATAAGGGGATATGTTTATAATAACGTTTACGATGTTCTACATGATTTCCGTGGATCATTGAAATAAGTTTTGAAAGTAACCAAAATAATATTATTTGGATAGAGCTCTCAAACGATAGGCCTATAGGCCCACCAATAATTATATTACTTGATTTTTTAAAATTATATTCAATTCTAGTAATTTTTGTTTCAATTGCATTAAAATACTGTAATATAAGAATGTATATCTACAATTTGACTTCATAGATTTGTTCTTAAACCTATCTACCAAATAGTTGACTCCTATACTACTTCTTTTTTACGCTCATCATTTGTATTTAATTTACGTAGTTGGCCTATTCAATACTATTATATTATGGCAAGATGGCAATGAAGAGCTAACTTACTACATGCATATTATTAGGCGTATTTCAAATTGTGTATTACTATTGACCTATATTGAAGGGTCTCCTCAAGATGTGCTATTTGTAAAAGAATGAAAATGTATTGCATGGAAATATATTTACACCAGTTTTCTTAGGTCACTTCTCACTTATTGATTTGCTTACAGCCTTGAACAAATTCACGTCACTACAGTGTATTTGGATGAGCGAAGCGAAGACTCAATTTCGCCATACCCGAAAAAAAAGTGACTCTCGAATTTGTTCGCGCTCTACAGGTCAAACGAAAATTCAAAATCAGTTGAAACTTGGCATACACAAGTATCATTATCTAATTCAATACTGTACAGTTTTGAGGCGCAATCGGTTATGAGGAAAATCATCGGTGGTTATGGGGTACTTATGAGAAAACTCATTTTAAAGTTTTCAAAAATCCCACTAGAATAACCCAGAGGAAAATATTCGTAAAATAATTTTCATCCGAGACATCTCAAATTCTCAGGGAATTTTAATATAATAATGATACACATTATTACGAACTTTCACTGAGATCAGATGAGCCATTTTGATGTAAAAAAATATATAATGTAATTTTTGTAAATCACTCAAAGCTATTAAGATACCAATTAAATCCAAGCCACAGGTGTCACCTCTTAACTGTCAACGATTAAAACAAAGCCTTCTTTCTAATCATAGAAATCAATAATGAAAAATAAGTACAGTTGCAGATGCAGGCGGCAGATGAGGCGTAGGTTTAACCTGGTTGTGGAGACTATTTTTCTAAACACGCTATCAATTGGGGTATCTCTCTTGTATGCCTATTGAACGTTATCTAGTGGTATTACCGGTACCGTATTGTTGTTATGCTACAGAATGTAGTTGCGCTACAAAACAAAATGCTTCAAAATAATAGATGCACCAAAGTGCTACTTTTCAAATTCTAAATGCTATGAAATGAAAAAATAGAAGCTATATTAACATGTCTCTAAATATAGGGCTTAAGCATAATTGTACCAGACTTCCTTCTGAAAGAGAACAGAGAAACCATTGTCTCTCAAAACTAAAAGAGAGAGAAAAAGAGAGACCAAAAGAGTTAGCTAGCAGTCAACTCCACTCTCTTGCAATGATAGCTGTGTCACGTTAGTACCTATAATCTTGACGTATGTAAACTAGGCCTACACTATAGCTGGGACGAACAACCACTGATATTAGGGATCTAGGAAAAACAGTCGATGACAGATTCATCTAATTAATAATAATAATAACTCTTTATTTAGCAATAAAGACGTCGTTATAAATTATGAGCAATTATGCGACGCAGTTGTTTAAATTTGCAATTTGTGTTGGAATTCCAACTGAACAAATACAAAACCATAATAAAATAGTGCCTTGGAATGAAATCCAAATTAAAATAATAATAATAGGCCCAAACATTTTCTAAATGAACCTTTTTTTTCATTATCAACATTGAAACTTGATACAAAATCATTGTTCCCCAATTAAGGTCATGGGTGGAAATGAACTGACATTAAAATCCCCATAGGCCTATAAGTAGCTGGGATTGGTTCTCACGTAAAATGACTCGAAATTTAAATTAACCGAGTTTGAATTAACGAGGGTTTACTAAATCGAAATATTTACCAAACTGAGCTTACATGGGTAAGCTTGGTATGGGGAGCATTGAGCTCTGTAGGGTCCAGGGGCTATCTTATTCCTTTATCTCTATATTGGGTTTAACAACGCACTGTACTGATGACTAACATCTATTGGCGTCGGTAAATGATATATGTGATGATGGGATGATGAGATGGAAGGTTATTCCAATAGGTGTTTTTGGATGGTGGGAAGGAGTCGATCGTGGGCTGTTGTCAAGGAACCATCCCAGTATTGGCCTGAATGACACCCTGAATCAACTCCTGTCAGGATGGTCGACCATAATGGGAATCGAACCCTGGTCACCTGAATGACAGTTCAGTATATTAAGTAGAAATAACTTCGATTCTGAAAATTCAAAATCGATTATCTATTCCTCAGAATTGACTAATAATCGATTCTGAAAATTTTTGGTACAATAAATGTTGCTGGTATCAATTTGTACTTGTTCAAAACTTCCGCGCTGTTTTTACGTTGTTATTAGCGGTTGCAGTTGCTTTGGTATACACTGTAGGCCTACTGTTTGGCTATTTTTGCTGTACAAGGTCACATAACCATATCAACCAAATGCACTCCTCTCTCTTCCCGCTTGTTTACGTTTGCTACGAAGACAGCCGAGCTTTTATGTTAAGGAAACACGAAACGGCAAATACAACTGGTGCAGGTAGGCAACAACTGGTGCAGGTAGGCATCTGATTGTTTGGGAGATAAGATGACATTTTGTCAAGGTATTAGAATCAGAGATGAGAATGGAATTTCTAAGAGTACTGTTGTTATTTGTTTGTTGTTGAAAGAAAATTGCAATATCAACAATGGTAATGGGATTCCAGTAGTTAATAAGCCAGGAGATGATTCCTCATTGAGGTGATGGAAGTGTGAAAAGCTAATTTTGTTTTACAAAGTTTACACTGCACAGTGGATGCGTTCATCTTTTCGAAATTGGCCCAAACAAAACTCACGTTCTCACGTTTCATATTCTTGCAAATCAGGCGCTAAATGACCTCGCTGTCGATGCGCCTTAAAACCCTAATATTCATTCATTCATTCAAATAGTGATTACAAAATAGAATAAACACGCAGCTATTATTTTAATCAATCAGAAGCAATTTTGTTTTATTTCACTAATAAAAACTTACACAATTGAAAATATAGGAAAAGTCGTAAGCTGTGATGGTATAAATAAAATCTCGGGTTTAAAAACCAAACAATCATGACCACGCTCAACAATAATTATCCGGAACTGGCATTGGAATTTGGGAGGGGAAGGCGTAGGTGTCACTCAACCCTCTACCAAAAATGAAGATTTTGGTGGAAGGAGTAGAAGGGGTAGAGGGGACTTGAGTGGCAACATCCAATAACATAACTATGTGCGCGCGATCACGCACGTGCTTTTCCCTTCAATGCTCGTCACTCACTCGTAAACTCGGCTAAATCAGTACAGTTCCAACCCTAAAAAAATGGCAAAATAATCGACTCGGTTTTGAGAGTCGTTTGGTAGTAGAATCGATTAGTAATCGATTATCGAATAATCGAAGTTATCCCTATATTAACCACTCGGCCATCTGTCTTAGTATCTCATTCCTTTATGTTGTCAGTTGTCACTATCGTAAGTGATCACTCTACCATCTTTAATTTCCTATTTATGAATATATGAATTGGGTGAATGGGAAAGAAAGAACAGCAGCTTACCGAGATTTATGAACTCGTAGAGAAAGGCCTACTCATAGTGGAGAGCCCGTTGATAGAACACATAGAGATGAAAGTTACACGAAGTTTCGACGTTTTGGCTATTGCTTTGGTCACAGTAGAGTAGCTAGGCAATAGCCGTAACGTCGAAACCTCGTGTAACTTTCATCTCTATGTGTTCTATCAACGGGCTCTCCACTATGAGTAGGTCTTTCTCTGCTCATAAATCTCAGTAAGCTGCTGTTCTTTCTTTCCCTTTCACCCAATTCATATATTCAGCCTCAGGCTTTTTTCCTATACACACCAAGTCATTTGACACCTATTTATGAATATGTAGAAGAGAAAAATTCATGCTGTAATAGGCCTACCAGTAACCTTGGAAAAGTACTTTTGTTAAATATAGAATATAATCGCGTAAATTTTACTCTTCCATATTCATGAATGGGAGAATAAACATACGACAGTTGGATACGTTAAAACTTCCAGAACTAGGCACACTGTTTGAATTACACAAAAATATGAATGATCAGAATTTCAATCAACAAGTGTTCACTGTAGGCCTACTGGTGATTAGTTTCTAATAATTACAGGCCTAGGCCCCTGATGATTTCGTTTACTACGATTATCAAAAAAAAATCTTAAAATGCCATCCTGTCACTCAATGCAATATAATGTAGATTATATGCCTATGCCTATGCCTAGGCCTATGTATACAATCAAAATCCAGATCAGCATAACTTTCAGTATTTTATTTTCCACTGAATGACTGCACCCTCCAAAACTCAGAAATATGTCAGAAAAAAGAGTGACTAATATTTTAATTTCGAGCTACTATTTACCCCCCCCCCCCCCTTGCCATAAATGACAGATGTTTCAATTTGGTTATTGAACATAATTATAGGTACATTCTAAAACATCAAGATTGAAGTAAAAATGCCAAATCTACCAGTTTTGCAACATCGACTGACCTCTGTAAACGTTCTTTTTCTGCAAACAGGCGTGGTATCTCCGGTAGAAAATCTTCGGCGAGTGTCCGGTACAAAGCTCTCTCTGCCTTGGAGGTAGAGTCTCTTAAGACTTGAGTCACCTTATCCCAGTCATGTTCAGTGAAGCATATGACTTGCCAGGTTCCAGAACCAAATTCTTCCGAATCCGATTCGGGGGGAGATTTTCCACGTTTCTTTCGGCGTTTATCTTCTTTAGACTTACGACGTTTCTCTTTTCCTTTCTTTTTTTGAATTCTAGTATAGTCCTCCTTGTATAGCCGTGTGCCGTAGAAGTACCAATAAGCTGAATGATTTTCATCATGTCCAAGAGGCACTACACGAAGACTGTCAGACTCGAGATTCTTTAGAAGATCTTGAACATCTTCGGCATCAAGGCGAAAGTCGCAGAGAGCATGCAGTATCTCAACTTTCGTCCGTAGCGGTAGGAATTGAAAATCCATATCCGTGTTGAATGGGTTGTCACGTCCACATTCCTGTATCAAGAAGTAGTTTCATTATACACAAGCGTATTGTATGTTGTTGTTATTATATCATGTTGTAGGCCTATGTCATACTGCTTACTGGATTGTAATGGTAATGTGGAATAAAATGATGAAGAAATGAAAAATGAAAATATCATTTTTTGTATTAGTGGCCATGTGTTTTAGCCTTTAGGTAGATGAAGAGGAGGGCGTTAGAACTATTTTCTATGCATTTCAGTTCCTATATTTCTACAAAGTCAGCACCTGACAATATGTACGGATGGGGTCACACATATCAAACTAAATGCATCATGAGGAAAATATACTGATACTATAGGGCCTACGTAGTACGTACTAAAACTAAAATACAATACACACTCCACTAGGGCTGTGCGAGCAGAGCTTTTAGAATTCGAGCAAGTTTGACTTCGTTTCGAGCAAAGCTCGAGTAAGTTTGAGCACAATTTTAGTTCTAGCGAGAGTTCAATTCAAGTGAGCGAATTCAATTCAATATTGAATAGAAAAGTAGAGGATCAAATAGAACCACTAGTATCAGTGACTGCATTTTTAACACCAATCTGTTAAATAATAAAAAAGATGACAAGTTCATCTTTCCACTCTCGCTCGAAATTGTTAAAAGTAGACCTGAAAGTATTTCGAGACTTGAAATTTCAATCTGGGAAATGATATTTTCGATCGAGTCCAAGTCTTTACTTTGACTTGATCTCAATCGAGAATTTCAAGACTCACACAACCTTGCATGGTCTACAAAAAAATTACTGGTTAAATGTGCATAGTTATTATTTGAATCCAAAATTCAATTTTGGATTACACCATTCTATCTGAACGCAAGTAAACTAGGCCTAGGCCTATATTAATAGTAGGCCTATAACTCAATCCTCTGTAAGCCTGCAGAATATCACCACTGATACAATAATTTCACTTAGTCTAAACATAGACTCCAATTTGAATACCAATCAGTAGCCTACCTATATCAATTAGAATCATTCAGAATGATTTGAATTAAAAAAATGTAAAATACTTCATCCTATCCTATAAATTGGGACCCAATATAGGGGGCCTATATAGGCCCTAATGATTTTAAAACTATCATTTTTATATTGTAATAATTTAAAATCATTGAATCTTGTCACCACCAAATGAGGTTTGACATGAAATGAGACATCAGATGTCTTGTCATATTGTATACGGTATTCAATATAATAATAAAATAGGCACATCTATTATTGTAGGTACTGGTACTCCATTGTAATGAGTAATGACCAGCTGCAAAAATTGAATACAGATTCAATTTTCACAATACAGAGTAGGTAATGAAATATAATTTTCTATGTGGCATATTGTGTAGAATATACTTGCAGATCACTCATTTTCTACGGTGTAATATTAACTATATTTTACCGACCTAACCCTGAAAAAAAATGACCGATTTACTATCTACCGCCTACCGCTTACACACCTTACAATAAACAACTCACCTGACACTTTTGCCGAAATAACCGTCGCAAGAACATCTGATAATTGAAAGTGGAGATGTCATTGTTTCCCAGGCAGCCGCACAATAGTCTCACTATGAGTTCTTGCAGTAAGCTACTTCCAGCATCTTCTGCACCATCTGTTAACAGTGCTTCTTCTAGTTCCTACAAAAATTTGTGAGACAAAATAAAATTGGAAGTTCAGCCTAAATTGGTGATGGAAAATTAGGTTTACAAACAACTCGTGATTTTTCAACATCGGCATTACTACAGGCTTCATAGATATTAAATCCACGAACCTAACCGTCTTGGATGTCAAATAGCCGTAGCAAGCATAAAAATATTTTGTCGCTACACCAGAAGGCAAGAAACAAGGGTTCTCCACTTACACACCTTCCAAGATATAATATGATTATAGTTGATCATTTGCTTGTCTTGTTTCATGTGCATAAGCTCAGAATTACCATTCCCAGGATCTTGTTGAGAAAAAGAATAACGTAGGCCTACCGATAATAAAATGCTTCTAAACTAGGCCTACTATATTTTTGGAATGTTTTCAATCTTTTTGTAAATTGTTATTACGTATGGATCTTCAATTTGATATGCTGTTATCTTGATTATTCTATAGGAGTATGTTATTTTACATTGATACATCAAATTAATTAGTAAAATTCAGAGATGGCTTGTGAAATCGTAAATTCTACGTGGGCCTAACAATATTGTTTATATTGTTCTCTATAGAACACATGTTTTGCGGGCATAGCAGGTGCACACAGCACAGATGTTTAGGCCTACTCTTTAGCTGCATGATTGCATCTGACTGCTGATTGGACTATTGGCAAGTGAGGGGAAGCATGCTGGATTTCTGATGTACAAGTACGTCAAAGCTGTAGCCCCGCCTCCATCTCGCTACTACCATTCTGAATATCTTGACCCACTTGAGTTGGCGATCGACTCCCATTGCCACTTAGGAGGTTTTACGAAACTCAGAAGTTTTCTCTGAAGTGGTACAACTGATTGCGCCTCAAAACTATACATCATCAAATTAGATGATGACACTTGTGCATGGTAGGCCTATGTCAAGTTTCAACGGAATTTGTAATACTGGTAGACTTGTGGAGCGCCAAAAAAGAAGAGAAAGAAAAAATTGTTCTTCTTTTCGAGTACTCGTACCGTATACGGTGATTCTGAGTCTTAGCTTCACTCATCGTCCGATCAAAAAATTGCCACAATTTGCCCAATTGCCACATGGATGCAAGGTCGTAGACACGACTAATCGTGACTTCGCTACAATAGTAGGCCTAAACTATGGATAAGACAACAATTTTGAGTGTTGTGAGTACAGAGATTCAAAAACCAAAGTCACGACCAGCACGAGTAGTGCAGGAAAATCGCCAACATTGCAATAAGCATGACTGTCGTGGAAAGATTGTCGTGGTGGTCGTATCATAGCCCAACGTTATAATAGTAGGCTAAGGTTATCACTTCTTCGAGGCGATGTTGACAGTCCAACTTTCGTGGCTGTACTTTTTCAAGTCTTTGCTGTCATAATGAAAATAATTGGGTCTGTAGTATCTATCATCTTTGGATCCACAACAATCGCACCACGACAGAAACTTCAATGATAATAATAAAATAATCAGGTGGGTTATTTAGATCATATAATTAAAATGAACTTTTATGAATTAGGCCTACCGGTTATATGAAATATCTATCAATATCAATTAGGCTACTTGGGCATGTAAATGAATTGAAGTTACAAAAAAAATGCTCATCCATCAACTAGGCCCATGCCAATACCTATGCCTGTGAGGGCATAGTGATACTCAGTGTATATCACAGATATACTCAGTGTTGAGGAAATAAAAAACCAAAAGTGAGGAAAAATAGGCCCAGTCCTAATCGTTTGGGTTAAATTCTAAGCATTCTATGTGTTCTGGTTAGGTTAAAAGAAAAAAAGTGAAGTTTAATTGAAAAAAAATTTAAATGAATAACAACTTGCAAAATTGTGAAGCTGCCACGCCTACTCGACAACAATTGGAGCTATAATAACCTTCACAATAACGGCGACAGTTCAGAAAGAAGGGATAGGTTAGGGCTACGACTAGGCCCGATCAAGAATATTTCTATATCTTTCTAATGTCAAACACGAGTTGTTTCAGATCAACATACAGTACACTAGATCTAATCTTATCTGAATATTTCCTTACAATCAAGATTTACATGAGTAAGACCAGTCGGGCTTTTCGAAGAAGTTATCGGCAGACAATAGGCCTACTGCTAGGCACAACGTAAATCCCTGTAGTTTAATGATTCTGATTTTGCCAAATTTCTACATGCAATACTGATTGTTCATATAACGTCCACTAAAACTAACACAGTGATCAAATTAAAAAACTCACCTCAATATCGAAGTCGAGTAGATTGAAAGCTGCTCTGAATAGTGAACAGAAGTGGGCAATACTCGGTACCTCCCACCAAGACTGAATATCTATAAGAGAATAGATTGGTGGCATTATAAAATGACTAGAGACATTGAATATCAGCATAAACGAAAAATACAAGTTAAAGTCACAGAATTAGGTTTCAAGTAGGTCTAAAAAAGATTTGACCTAACCTATATTACTTAGGCCTAAACCTATGGCCTAGGACGATATCCCTCCAAAAGCAAACAGAACATAAGACTTGAAGATTGCATGTACTAATATTGTAAATCTAGCATGAAAATATAAAATACAATTAGCACAAGAGTTACCATCCATATCCTTCCAGTTTCTTAATCCGATAATTAATTATATGAGGACTAACGCAAAGAAAGCCATGTAAATGTTCAGTTGTTTTGAATCACCGGAAACAGATTTCGTCAGTTTGCAAGAAAAGACTTGCATAATGAACACCATGGGAGCTGCCGTCGAACATGAAAATCATGAAAGTGGCTCCAAGTTCAAAACATGCTCAAATCACAAAACACACAAAATTGTACTCAACAGCATGTCCAAACATTTTTAGATTTGAAATGATCATATTGAATGGTATCATATTGATATAACAAATAATTGAGTTGGGATCCCGGTTCTACTATAATTTACCACGTTTAAACTTGGATTGATAGTCATAGGGATAACGCACTCTTCACACTTTGACAGTTTACAGCTGACAACAAGTGTCAATAACACTTGAGATAAGCTACACTGTTGCCAATGCCATTCTTCATGCAAGTGGCTAATTTTTATCTTGAACTTTCATCATCAAATGATAGGCGTACCGGTTTGGATAAGCCTCACTCTCAGTCATCTCAACCAACTGCAGTCTGTCAGTCCAGTCACTGAGTACATAAATATCTGAGATAAATATCCTATGGTCCAGTCAGTGACTGAATAATCACTTGAAAGTTTTGCTTCATCATTCTCACTCCCTTGCTTCATCATCAAGACTGGAATAAAATGGCTCTACCAGAAGCTTTGTCTAAACTATTCAGGTCAGCTACCCTAAATTATGGACAGGAATTCAATGGTTTACTTGAGATTGGTGTAGGCTACCTTCACATATTGATAGGCTAGCATACATAAAAAAAATACAATTACTAGGTACCTACAGAACGTACCTATAGCATTAACTATAGTGTTGGTTCATAAGTGGTAGGCCCTACCACTGTACATAATATCATGGTGCAGCATATTATTACTATGCTGGCAACTGGAATCACTGCACAATAGCAATGACAATAGTACTGGACCCATTACATTGCTGGTAATCACAAAATGAGCAGATTTAGCACTTAGCTGTATGGTATATAATTTATTTGGCCGGCCCTATTCGCAAAGTAAATTGTGCGAACAAGGATCAAAAACGCCATTCTCAAAGTAAATTGTGCGACAAGCACCCAGTTCCATTCTGCCTGCCGGCGGTATACGCAAGGTTTGGACACCAACCTAACCTCAAAAACCTAGCCTACTGTCCGCAACCTGGCTTTGTCCACACAACTCGCAGGTTTTAGGCCGCTTTGCCATTTTTTTGGCCATTTTTTACTTTGCAGATAGCGTTTTAGGTTCTTATTCGCAAAGTATTAATGGCCATTTTTTACTTTGCAAATAGCGTTTTAGGTTCTTGTTTGCAAAGTATTAGGCCTACTGTGCGAATAGACACTTCCAATTTATTTATTCATTTATTTTCCATTTCACCTACACAATGTACCAATATATGATTATTTTTTGAATTTTTTTCTCTTTCCAGTGGCAATAGTTTCACTGAGTAGAACTACATGAGTAGGCCTATCCTAATGGGATAGAGCGGAAGAGCCCTGGTTAAACAATCTATAGATCGTGGTAGTGTTACGACTGTTAATCCCGCGAGGAGCATGACCGATAGTCTGGGGAAATGTCTGCTAGCTCACTCTCGGGAGGATTGGAATTGGTCGAAATAGTTCTTGTCACTATTAGAGTGAACCTGACACCAGCTACTGACTAAATAGTTGATTGATATAGTTTATGTTATAAATAGTTGATTTCAAAAACTTTCATGAAAACAAAAATGACCTGACCCATAAACCTACACTCGAGAGACCAATTTGAAAAAGTTTTAAAACTCACCAGTGGGATGCGAACTGGAGACACCCTGGCACGAAAAGGCAGCTGTGCTAATTAATGAGCTGCAATAATTTCACAGCCCTTACGTGCTATTTTGGCCATATCACTACATTGTAGCCCTTTTTTTTAAATGTATTTTTATTATATTGGGTTTTAACGACGCACTGTAATGATGACTAAGATGTAGGCCTATTGGCGTCAGATGAATGATTAGTTTAGTTTAGTTTATTTATTATTTACAGCTATGAAAATTAACACATTTAAAACAGTCTCTTTACTGTAGTTAAATACTATTCCGGTGGCTGCAGGAATCTACTCTGCTCTACTTTAACAAAGTTATAAATATTAATATAGGTACAGTGAAAATATAATGAACAATAATAATAATAATAATAGACAATATGAATGATAATAAACTAGAGGATTGACAAACATATTTTGAGGCCTAATCTACTGTACATAGTCTAATATTGCTTTCATTTGTGTTTGTGTGATTAATGAGATGGAGGTTTTATGGGTTGTGGGAAGGATAGTGGGAAGGAAGCGGTCGTGGCCTATATTGTGGGAACCATCCCAGCATTAGCCTAGACTACAGAGGGAAACCACGAAAAACCCCTGTAAAGATGGACGGTAGCAGGGATCGAACCGGGTCCGAAATGCCCACTATGTTAACCACTACGCTGCATGTGCCGGTAGTAACGCTATTCGGTAAATGAGACACCTAGTGATAGAGATTATTTATAACTATTTCGACCTATTTCTTCCTCCCGAACTCGTGCAAGACTAGCTAGAGCACTGTTGCGAGTGAATGTTACTAGCAGCATGCTGATCAGTCAACTTGGTGATCATAGGCAGATCAAGCCCATCCCTAATATCTAGCCTCTCTAAGTCCATCTAGAGACTACTTAATCGATAATAGCGTTAACTTTCAATGTAGTGAACCCCGCCTATCTTGAGCAATCGTTGTATATATTCATTATTATATTGAATTAGTATATTTTTATTATAAATTTCATACAAATATTGACCAAATACAGATTTACATACCACGATTAGCTACTTAGTGACATCACATGCCAGAGCGACATGGATTTGAAAAATGTTTAATGTAAATTTGAATGACTAATTACGATCAAGAAGACCGTTTTCGTGCGTTTCTTACAAGTACAAGATGTGTGTAAAAATAGACTTGTGGTCAATGCTATTCAAATCCTATCTATGGAAAACTCTAGCAATCACTACCGTACTCCTTTTATCGACATCTACAGACCTTTCCATCCAAGTCGCGCTTCTAAACGTTCGGCTATAAAATTGGATACAGACCCGGTTCTAGGCGTAAGCGACGGAAGCGGCTGCTGGCTTTCTATGGGCGGCATATTTCTTCGTAAAAAGTACGATTTTTTTCATCTATGTATCATAGTTACATTTTCTACAGAATTCCTTTCAAAGACCTACATCTTCGGTGTTAATTTTCGTTGACAAATAAAATATGTTTTCCAAAAATAAAAGTTAATGACAATACGTATTACTACATGTCCATTGATGAAATAAGAATAGATGTGTATGCATTAAATTCCCTGGAATTTAACCATTAACATTAACCCGACTCATATTCCACAAGTACCGTAGCGGTTTTCATCAGACGTTGGTAATTGCTTGGTTAGTTGGTTGACAAGTGATAAAGAACAAGGAAGAATGATTCTAGACATAACTGTAATCCGAATATTTTATTAGTAGAGCTAGATTAGTAGAAGCTATAGTGTTCTTTGAGCCATTTGTCATTTGACTTGACTCTGGGGCGCACATATGACAGGCCCATCGACTAGTCTATTGGCTTTAGTCGTCAGTCGCACTGATAATTTAGTGTAACGGTAGTTTTTAGTTATTGTGTGTGAAATAAATGAGTGTACACTGGATAGTCGATGATAATAACGTCGAGGGTTGTTTTTGGGGGTGTGCAAAGAGGGCGGCTGCCCGGTGGCCAAATTCGAGGATCGCTATCAGCGCCCATTTGTGACTTTCCATCAGCAAAACAAATCAAATAAATTTTTGAATCAAATTAATGATACCGGTATTGTGTTCACATCTATGGATGGAGTAAATGTTCTCATATTCAAATATCACTGTTATATTAATTACAGATTAATTATTATCATATGATAATAGATTATAGATAGATTTCTTCAGCGTTTCATGCATTTACTTGGAACAGCCATTTGGCAAAATTAGTCTTGTTAAAATCCATGCATTCCAGAAATTCCGTGTAGTTGCTGAAACCCGTAGAGTCGTATTTAAAGAAGGAATGTTCAAAAATTGTCCTTTGGGCATGGCTCCCTTCTTGTATTCCCCATTGATATGCACACTCAGTTTTGGGGGCCCACAATTGAGTGCTTGTTAGGGGCGCTAAAATGACACGTAACGACTCTGCAGCTACTACAAATATTGGTTTTGGAGACATTTTTTAATGTCATAAGTAGAATGAGTTCGGCATCTGAATTTCATCTGAAACACGCTAAACCATATTAAAAATTGGTGTAATTTCCAAAAATTCCCTGCGGACCGGAAGGGGGCCTTTCCCCCTTGCCCCCCGCGGGTCGCCGGCTCCGCGATAACAGGCCGTTGCACAACTGTTCTCACGCGGCATTTTTTCCCCAAATTGAAATCCCCCCCCTATGAATATGACTTGGACCCGCCCCTGTTGTAATAATCCGTTATCCTTTCGTTCGTCAACAGCTTTCAGGTTTGAGACAATACAATTAGGCCTAGATATGCAAGAGTTAATTGCAGTATTTTCAGCAATGAAAACTAGAAAAGTGAACTTAAAGTAGACATAATGTGATTCAACTAGCATGTAGAATTATGTAAAATAAAACAATAAAACTATAATATTATCAAAGACGTTCTATCATTTTGTTGCTCCATAGTAAATATACCTACAGAAAAATTGAATATTTAAATGTCAAAAAAAGTGTATCTTGATTGTAAATTAACTTTTGTGATAATAATGTGATTAAACTATGTTTCTTTTTATTGTGGGGTGGGGGGGGGGGGGGGGGGGGGCAGAATAAATCTCGCTTACACATGAAAAATCACTAGGACCGGGCCTGATTGGATATAATAACATTGTGTAGTTTTGCGTATTTTATAAACTGCCATAGTAGGTCCATAATATTTGGTAGTAGGGCCTTGTATAGTTTGGATTAATATTATATTTTGATTTATCTTTGCTGCAGCCACATCGATGCCAATAAGACAAAATATATTGATGCTTTGAGAGAAGTTGTTGCAATCAAATCAGTTTCGGCATGGCCCGAGACGAGAGAAGATATTGTACAAATGGTCAAGTGGACTGAAACCAAACTCAAAGAACTAGGCACAGAAGTTGAGCTTAGTGATGTTGGTACCCAGGTAATATTTTTTCTATCATACAGGATTGCAGATTTTTTATTAATTCATTATTATTGAATGAGCGGACGAAGACTCAATTCTACTTTACCGGTACAAAATTTTCCCTAGCAAACATGAGCACAAATTTTGTTTAAACTTGGCAATTGGCATACACAAGTCTAAATATCTAACTCGATGTGCAGTTTTGAGGTGCAATCGGTTTCTCCAAACCAATCCGTTTTTGAGAAAAACCATTTCGAAAGTTTAGGCCCACAAAATCCCATTAGAAAAATCGTGAGAAGATAATTTGGAAAAAATAATTGCTTCAAATAAATTCAAATTTTCACGAAATTCAAACGTGAATGATACACATTGTTCCAAAGTTTTAGATAAATCAGATCATCTGTTTTCTAGAAAATATATATTTTTTTTTTTTCAGATCAATTGAAAAGCTATTGAAAAGATCAAAAGGTACACTTTGCTTGGTAAAATTGTCATTATTTAACACTTTGAAACCTGCTCAATTAAATATATGTAATGATTTCTCGTTCAGGATTCAATACAGTAGTAATAATAATAATTATAATATTCTATTCCAGGTTCTTCCAGATGGCAAAAAGTTAAAACTTCCCCCTGTCTTATTGGGTACATTAGGAACAGATCCTAAGAAGAAGACTGTCTGCATTTATGGCCATTTAGATGTTCAACCAGCTCTTACTCAAGATGGATGGGACACCGAACCTTTTGTTCTTACAGAGAAGAATGGAAAGCTGTATGGGCGTGGTGCTTCTGATGACAAGGGCCCTGTTTTATGCTGGATTCATGCTTTACAAGCACAAGCATTCAAGGCTACTAAACAAGAAATCCCAGTCAATTTGAAGGTTACACAATTAATAACAATCAATAGTTCAACTTCTAGGGCCCAACTGTTTATCTTAAAATTGCAATAAGTATAGGCCTAAGAAAAATTGTTTGTGAAATTTTACTTTCATTGGATGTCGTGTAGAGTAGTGGTTCTAAACAGGTGGTAGTGTATGAAAGTGTTTGTAAAGTTGTTGTGATGTACCGGTACTCAAGTTTTCATGAACTCTTGAACATCAAAAATGTTTGTTTGATGCATTGCCTTACTGAAATAACATAACCAAAACAAGGACAATTGAGTTTTGAGGGATAAAACACCGCCGATTCACGGCAAAACATAGATAGGCAAACAATCTTCAGAAATATGCGGTTGTACAGCATCCAAACAGAAGCGAAACAGGGCCGAAAACTCAATGATATTGAACGGCCGAATTGGGGGTAAAATAGGGCCGAAATATGGCCGACCTAAGGCCTTTTCACGGACAATATAGTGACCTTTTACGGACAAAGTAGCGACTTTTCAGGGACAATATATAGGGACTTTTTACAGACTTGAAGAAGTTTTCTGTTTCTTGGAATCAATTGAAATGTCGAACGTTATTGTGATTAGAAGTACATATCGCCTCGGGCACAAAGAATGTACCATCTGTAGAGGTACGTGAAATAAGCATTCTGTTTTATACTTTTAAGCTTTCAAAATTTGAAAATTTGTATTTTGCAGCATTTTTAGCAACACACTCAAAAATAATGTTGAATTCACGAAAAATTGAACGAATTACTGTAAATACTATCACTGTGGGTAGTACACTCTTAATATTGTCGAAATAACGCTGTTCATAGCTTCCCGCGTATTGTCCGTGTCTGGTCAGGTGATCGCTAGTGCCGAACGTAATCGAAGTAACCCGAGCACACGGCGCGCCAGATACTATGTCAATACACTTCTTATATATGGGCGTGTACCACAATTTTATTACGTACCTTGGGAGTTGAGAAATCGCCAATGAAACCTACGTGGACTGTAGATGACAAGTTGAGATGAGGAAATAACAAAATCCGAGTTTGAAACCAACACGCTTTTTAATCTTGAGAAGAAAATATTCCTGGTACAGCATTTTATTATTTTAAGCTTTTGTTTCCAACGTGATAATGGTGGTCTAGTGCCATGGGGCCGTCGACCAGCTGCTCGCAACTCGCAAGCGACAACAAAGATTCTCTGTTTTCAGTTAGGACTTTGCAACAGTAACAGACGCAATGTCGGGAGGGAGGTATTTCCAAGGGTTTGATGCGTTCGGTGCGGCAACAGCACGTGCGATTGTGATCTATTTTCCTGGGGGTTTATCCGGATAAGACAGCTCTTGACAGCACGTCTTGAGTTTATAACAATACTAATGAGTTGTGTTCTGGGTATTACGATATTTTTGTCAAGGTTTCGTGGAAAACAAATGAATCTTATCTTTCTTTTCGTGGCTATTTCGTTGAATAGAATAAATTCGCTTTATACTGTTCAAAATGATCTTTTTCGTGATGATTCGTGAAATAGAAAACCACTTTAAACTAGGGTTGCCAACAATAATCGATATATCGATATTTCTTCAAACGATACGATAATCGATTCAATCTCCGCGATACGATATCAATATGATTATTTTCAATTATCGAAATGAATATTCTTTCCTTTTCAAACTTACCATTTTACCCTTTATGTAATTGCTTCAGCGAAAGTTCTTGTTTTTTATTGGGCACTCGAAAGCCAATGAGAAACGCTGTTTGCAATGACGTCAGAGTTGATATGCGCAAGAGACGAAAATATAGACTTGGGCCTATCGCGCGGTTGGGTTGTATATGATAATATGAGGTACACACACTGGTACAGACTGTGAAGCACTTTAACCTATAAAGGGTACCGTATTGTCAAGAATATAAATATAAGCCCAGCAATGCGACAACGAAACGATTTGTGACAAACTGATGAGAGAGGCCTCAATTGATTGCCGGTTTCGAGTGTTTTTTTCACGCTAAATAGTCTCGTGCTTGTCAAGATCAGACCATGGAGTTGATCAGACTGCGTCATGGGTAGCGCGTAGTAGGAAAACGCACACCTGCAGCAAACAGCTCGACACGTGCTATGTTTATTATTGCGCGTCAAATAAAAATGATGGAAATTGAGAAAATGATGCTTCTTCATGATAAAACATTTATTAAACGTGATTTTAGTGGAATATCTCTCAGTTTCTAGTCGATTCCGTTATTACGAGTGTGCGGATGTAGTAAGCTCACGCCCAATTAAAATGAGTAAAACAAGTATTTTTGACCGATTATAGGCCTAGGCCGAGATTCGCATATAGGCCGAGGGTGACTTTTGGGCTTGAAATTTCAAGGAAAACCCTCGGATTAAATTCGGGACTATACGGTATTCTATTAATAGATAAATGATGAATTCCAGATGTACGTTGTTACTTGTACTTTTTTTACAGCTCAGAAATCTGCCTTTTCCTCTATCCCATTATCTTTCTACCCCTCCCTGCTAGGACCAAACTCCCGCACGTAGTCCAAGGTCAACCACTTGTTAATGAATCAATCAACACATCTGCTTAGACCGCAATTTGTAACACAATAATTCCGATGCGATACGATATTTTGACATTCAATACGATTATCGATTAGGAGAAAAAATATCGATATAATACAATTAATAACCGATGTTAAGTAAACGATAATCGATATGAATTTTCACATCGAATGGCAACCCTACTTTAAACGCATCCTAACAATATGAAACATGAAGAAATCATGAAATAAAATGTCTTTGGGATTATTCATTATTCATTTTTTTAACATTTTTCGTCAATGCGAAAAACACGTACCTCTAACCATCTGACATGATGCAAGTGGTTGAATGGTGGTGAATAACCAGTTTTTATCTGTTACACTACATTCCATTGCTGCATTCAGTGTCCAGTCTATCACTTGTACTTGTTGAGTTGATACATGATGATGAGAGAAGTGCAATGAAGACTATATACAGTACAACTAATTTGCGAAAACGATTCGACAATTTATTTTGGGCCGGGCTACGTGATTCTACTATTGAATGGCAGTCCTGACTCAAGGCTCGAGAGAATTCTTTGCTGCCAAAAAAATGAGCTATGGCGTAACAGATACGGGTTCAGAAAACTACTTTGCTGTGTATTGCTCCTGTTCTACATGTTACCTTTACGTAATTCTAAATAATTGCAGCTAAATTTTACACCATTAAATTAACTGTTGAACTACACCATTTTTTTATGACGCACGCAAAAGGAAAGCATGGTTTTCGGGAGCAGCCTACAGCCAAATGATCGGATGGGTATCCATTATTTTTTCTAGCAAAAACATAATACATCTAGCCGCTCATCTGAACCTAAAAAAACATGTTCTCCTTTTGCATGCGTCACATGAAAACAGCGTAATTCATAAGCGAATTTAATGATGAATTGTTCTACATATAATTAGAGTTATGAAAGAGTCATCAATGCGTAGAGCAGGGGCAATACACGGACCGACTAGCGACAAACAACGGCCAAAACAAGGACATTTTACAGACTTTTTAAGAACTAAGTAGGGACAAACAACAGCCAAAACAGGGACATTCACAGACTTTTCTTGGCCCAAGTAGGGACAACAACGGTCAAAACAAGGACATTTTACAGACTTTTCAAGAACCGAGTAGGGACAAACAACAGCCGAAACAGGGACTTTACAGACTTTTCACGGACTAAGTAGGGACAACAACGGCCGAAACAAGGACATTTTATGCCCGAAACAGTGTTTTTTTTGTCCCCGATCACCTCTGTTTTTGGTCAAACAGAGACAGTGTACAGATTTTTCACGGACAAAATAGGGACATTTTAGAGATATGATTTGCCATTTAATTTCAGTAGGGGTTAAAACGCCGGTAAAATTGTCATATACCGCATTGTGCCCAATTATCATTTTTTCTTCCAAAATGTGTTTTCCAATAGATCTAGAGTCTCAGTAGATCTTTTCAGAAATATCACCGCACACTGGGAATTAATGAGGGATAGTTGTTAAAAACTTACTCAAATGTGACGAAATTCCTACAACCACACCGCCATTTTGGTTGGACTGCACTGCATTTAAATGTTGATTAGACCACCGTAAAACCACGCAAACTCACTCAATTTACATGCATTTAAACGTTGAATAGACCACTGGTAAAAACCACGCAAACTTACTCAATTTACATGTTATTCATGATCATATTTATTTTGGTTGGACTGTACTGCATTTAAATGTTGAATAGACCACTGGTGAAAACCACGCAAACTCACTCAATTTACATGTTATTCACAATCAGATTTATTCAATATATTAGACATTTGAATGATATTATTGAAAATGTATTTAAACAGACACCGCACAACCGTCACTGTCACTTGCACTGTTGACCTCATCCATCTCGCAAACATCTCTATGGGGATTGCACAAGGCTGTGATCATGTTTGTGAAAAATTCATGCACACGCTGGTCATGCTCGGGGATGGACCTTTTCCACAGAAACTCACACAGATAGCATTAGTAATGTGAATCACTCCGCCCAAACCTTGGAACACTTCTTGATCTAACCTCCCTCCAACTCCTCTCGATGTTCTGAGTGTGGGCACCAGAGTCAGGGTCAACGAAATTAATACTATGTTTAGGGTGACCAGATTGTGGGAAATAAAATCCGGGACAAAGAAACATTTGAAAGAAACATCAGCGAAGCCGGTGACCCACAGGGGGTCTACTTTAGCCCCGCAGGGAATTGTTTTGGGGAACGATGTTTCAATGAATTTCATTTGCTTTTGATCATGGTGTAAATCATAAATGAATACATTATTATTTTCTTAAGTAGGCCTGGAGATCCTTGTGTGTTCCATTATACTGTTTCATTCAAGAATTATTTATCACCGTATTATAAACTTATGTCGTATGTACATTTAAATGTAATGATTACTGTTGGCGCAGTTTCTTAATCTTGAATTCATGCCTTGTATTTGTTGGACGACCTTGATAAGGGAAATGTTTTTTTTTTCAAGTACATGATTGTAAATCTCAGTGCAGGAAAATTTGTAGTTGGTTGTTGATCCTCATATCTTCCTAGTTTTAAAAAAATTTCACTCGGCAGAATATTTCTCCTGATGGAAGCATTTTCGTTTCGGCATTGTAACTCAACACACGTAAACTGTTGCTCTCTCAGAGCCAGACTAACTAATAATACACAATACCACAAGTAAACAGTAGGTAGTAAAAGGTCGTCACATGTCAAAAGGGAAGGGGTGGGGAATTATTGAAGCCCGCCGAGCGCGCGGTAATTTTTAAAAGAGAACGGCATTTGCACTGAAAGTAACAAATTCTTCACGGCGTCGTAAATACGGAAAATACATATTTTATTTTCGTCAAAAATAGAACAACTTTACTCTTACAAGAAAACCGGGACAAGAGGTAGAAAACCGGGACGATCCCGGCTTTCCGGGACGGATGGTCACCCTAACTATGATTCACTGATAGATGTACATACCCTTCATCCCCCAAACAGTTGTACGAGGCCCAGCAGTCTGACATTATAGTGGTCCCTTCCAAAATCCATTCCTTAATGACGGCTAACAATGTTTCCTTGGTGCGGTTAGGCACAGCGAAAACAAACAACCTCTTACTCCCCCTTTCAAACCCCCCAAAAACCCACATTCCATCAACCATTCTACCCCTATTATATTTGCGTTTTCCGATTTTAGCCTCATCAATTTCCACAATAACCCCCCCCCCCAACCTTAACGCTCGTTCTCTCGCACCAGTTAATAACAACCTCCCTACGAAAATTGGACCAATTCACAACCGTGTGCAAATTCACCTTCAGCTCAGTCATAATAAACTGTGTCCACGGTGGACGCAAACACATCCACAACAAGGTCAGCCGACAAATGGCAACAATCGAAATGCAGTTTGGACCCCTCGAACCAAGTATTTTCACGCGCAGGCGCAGTAAATGGACAGCGCGTTTTCTTAACAGTTTTATTTTTTTCAACAACAATTGTCTTACCACAATAAAACCAGAAATTATCAGCCCTGATCTTACACAAATTAACACACTCCAGTCACACTAACTCCCTCAACAAAACTCCGTGCTGACGTAACCACTCAAGCAACTTCTCCTCGTCCTCGCAAATACCACCAAAACCCAACAATCCTATCACACACTTCTCACAATTCATGATGACTACTGACTGAACAATGTACGATTCAAACTGACAACTGACATTGACAGGTAATACCCACATGTTGCTCTAAAAACAAAGTTGCCAACCAAAACCAATCCCAACTTTCAATATACTAAACAGCTGTTGCACGGAGTTATACGTGCACTATAAAGTCGTCAATTGCAAGTATGTTTTATATTATTTAAAAACAAAAAATAGTGGTGTGCGATGCCATTTCTGAAAAGATCTACTCCAGATCTATTGGAAAACACCACATTTTAGAAAAAAAATGATAATTGGGCGCGATGTGGTATATGATAATTTTACCAAAACGCCTTATAATTTATAAAACACAATTCTTTAAAACAGCAATATTCTATGTATCATATTACTAGTGTCACCTAGTATAATCATCTAGATTTGTAAGCCTGCACCTACTGCAAAATATGTCAATTTTTAATCATTTGTAAATCATTATTGTTAGGATCAATTAGGTTTGTTGGCTTTAGTTATGCTAGGCCTATGCTGATTAATGGATTGAATGACTTGAAAATTAATATATCGACACCCTCATTCAATTCAACTTATTAATTATGATGACTAGGCCTACCTACTAATTATCATCATCTATTGATTATCATTTTTAATATTTAGTATACTGGTACTTAATTATCGTTACTAGGCCCATACAATTAAATCCTGACCTGAAAACTGAAGTACGGTACATAAACTCGTGTTTCCTTTAGTTTGTTTTTGAAGGTATGGAGGAATCTGGCAGTGAAGGACTAGATTCGCTGCTTGAAC
>OZ023330.1:20078162-20408377 GCA_964007535.1 Brachyptera risi
CAGGCATCCATGGGTCATGGAGGTCGGCCATGGTTGTCCGATCCAAACCATCCGCACTACGTTGCTGCCAGTAACGCTACCAAATATGTGTATAAAGTACAACCAGATTTGACTCGTGAAGGTGGATCAATTCCAGTAACTTTAACTCTACAGGTTTGAGCCCCGCTTCTTACATAATGATGAAGATATATATTCATCCAGGTACTATTCTACGTAGTTGTAAAATAATTTTCTATTTTAGGAAGTAACTGGAAAGAATGTGCTCTTGTTACCTGTTGGTGCTGCTGACGATGGAGCGCATTCACAGAACGAGAAGCTCGACGTTAGGAACTACATTGAAGGGGTAATTCAATTCTATTTTTACAAAATACACTTCATAAGAGACAAGAGACACTTAAAAGGCTCAGCTAGTTGCGGCACTGATGAGGAAACTGAAATAGGGCATGGTTTCATTCATTTTCATTAGGTCTATACATCAGTTTTCATTATTACGTACTTGTCATCTCCACATTATCATTTTTTGTCATTTTTCATTTTTGTATCAGTTCAGTGATTATTATGCAACAATAATCATGACTTGTGCATTTTTAGACTATCATTTCATTATTATTGTATTGGGAAGTAAGAGTTGTTCTGATTTTTTTATTTCAGACAAAATTGCTTGGTGCCTACTTGTACGAAGTGTCGAAACTTAAGTAAGAAAAATTACAATAATCATCAACTGTCTAAGAAATTAGTCTTTTGAGGTTTTTCTTATCATTTACTCTTATATCTATCGAGTGCCATAGGAATCCTCTGTTATACCTTGAAAACATCCTGTGGCATGTACTGTGCTGCTACTAGTACAGCAAGACATATTGCAATGAAACTGGATTACTCTGATTTGATAGAACTTGGGGTTTCAACATTTTCTTTATCATATTCTATATTTATATATATTATATATTATTAATAATTTGCTACCTGTTGAAGCATATCTATTACAATTGAAAAATAAAGTGTTTCTTATAATGGACCTAGTAGGCCTATTGATGTTACCTAATAATTCACAAAACAGTTTGTATGAATGTTGGCAGGTTGTAACTGTTAATCACAAACCTGAATGAATTCTTCATTTTAAAATCAATCCCAGTTACTATTTCTTGATTTTCATGCAATAGTTTTATGACTAGACAACTGTAAACTTTATCCTTATTTATCCAATATGAATAATCAGGGAAGCTCACCTAGAGCAATCATTATATTCAAGTTGCAAAAGAAGGCTGTGAGAATTCAGTCCTCAACTTTCATATAGGAAACTTGAAAGAGAAGATCCGAGTCTCCTTGTCTATATACATATTGGCGATTTCAATGTTTGTCAACTAGGAAAATGCGGGATCTGCATTGTAAGATGAGTATAGAAATCTAGAATGGAAAATTAATTTTTAGCTAGCTCAATCTATACATCTACAGACCTTGAATCACTTCAATTCAAACGTTTAGAAACCCTACCAGAATCGATTATGTCACGGCCTTCCTGTTCACTCATTTTAATCGTTTTAAATTAATTGGCGACACTTGTGGCTATAGATTTAATTAGTTTCCCTTAATAGGTTTGATTGATGTGAAAATGCGTTTTGAATGGGTTTTCTTCATTATTTCTCATCCGATTGGTGGACAAATCTCGGAAAATGTGTTTAATAGTTTCTTTGATATTTGGTGAGAATTTGAGAGCTTTTGAAAAATTCTTGTTTTTCAAGTATTTTTTCTCCAGGTTATTCTTAATACCCCCTTTACACGATCAACTAAAATAGCAATTCATTTCGGCAATGCATTTTCCGTCGTGAAATTCCTAAAATCCTAAAATTTTTATTTTCTACCGTAGCGGTGCCAGTAGCCTGAACCTTGAACTAGCGAATGCCAGTAGCGCAACCTAGCGCTCAAATCACTGAAACATAGATCGACAGTTGCGATAAAATTGCTACACCTATTGAATTTTCCTCATCCTCACGATCCATAACATGTTTTTGAATTATTGGAATTTGGCGATCAATATAAACATAACCTAGAAGTAGCCTGTCATCTGTAGGCCTATATCACTGAAAAAGGTTAGTCGATTGAAAATGGTCAGTCACCAATCTTCGATTCTCCCACTCAACGATATGGCGTCAACAGAAACTTGACAGTCAACGGAATGTGACGTTTCACTCTACTGGCCGCTGATTGGTCGGCTACTGGCAATACGGCCTTGAAAGTTGAACGTAGTTCTACTCAAGGCAATGCGTTGAAAGCAATAGGTATTTTTACTGTCGTGTAAACGCGAGATAGGAAAGACATGTATTCTACTTCGTAGCGATACATTTCGAAAATGCATTTTCAGGGATAAGTTGATCGTGTAAAGGGGGTTTAAGAGGATTTTTCAAACTTTCTGGTCTTCTTTCAGGAAAATCATTGAACCGATTTTTCTGAAGAAAAATCCCAACCTATTCTGGTATGACACCAATATGTAAATAAAATTTCAAGTTGATGAGCCCTTTTTCCTGATCTATATGCTGCGCACAGAATTACAAAAAAAAAACCAAGCTCAATTTTTTTCGGTATATAAAATGGAAATCTTCGCTACGCTCATCTAAAAATAACCCAAATTTTTTAAAACTAAGCAACCCGCATACATTTTATACAAGAAATGAATAATATTGTTTCCAACAATCTCATAATGTGCTTGCTGTTTCTGCCGTGGCTTCAGAGTAGCCGTGAGTATACTTTTAGTTATTACGTACCTAGAATTAGTGTGTACCATTGATGGACGAATGGAATGTGGTTGTATAGGCATATAAATTTATAAAAATATTGTTTTAATATATTTATATTATATATTATATTTTGTTTTTGTTGTTATTCAGTACTACGTTGTGAAAAATATGAAATCGTTCTTAGTTAAAAGCAGACAGCTTGTCTCCTTCAACTGTGGTCATAAGTCCAAATGTAAGTGAAGACTGGAGAGAACAGACTGACTCACAGAAAACACAATGAAGTGATCTAGGGCAGTGTTTCTCAACCGGTGGTCCGCGGAGTTCAATATGGTGGTCCGCGCATCCTTCACATTTCAGTAAACATAATGCCATTTTCTATCCTTTACTATTCAATTCATTTATATATTTTCTCGTAATTTAATCCATTATCTCTTGTTAATCATTTCACACATATTCGGTAAACTGCAATACTTGCATATTATGTTTAGCTCTGTGTAGTACAGTACTCCATCCTAGTAGGCCTATCTTCTGGGCCGGGGCGAACCTCCTTCTGTTAGCAGTTATATACATGAAAGAAGGTTATGAGCGACCGTCCTTCCTATGTAAAGTAATAACGCGCGGGTGATTCAAGTCACCTTTTGTGTATACATTCAGAAGGGCAAAGAAAGAAAGCCAAAATGCTCTCTCACTCTTACAACAACGAATTCATGTCTCAAGTTATTAGTTTGTCAAAATATCATAGGGTGAAAAGGGAAGATAATGAGGATCAAGTACCAACTATACAAATTTTCCTGCGTTAAGTTTTGCAATTATGTAATTGGAATTAAAAAACACCCCCTAACCAAGGTCGTCCGAATACAAGGCATGAACTCAAAATGAAGAAACTGCGCCAACAGCAATCTCTACATAAATGTACATACGACACGAGTTTTTAATACGGTAATAGATAATTTTCAATTGTAACAGTATAAATTAATAACACACAGTGAGATCTCTACATGAGAAAATGATAATGTATTTATTTTTGATTCACACCGCGCTCCAAGGCAACTGAAACTCATTAAAACATCGTCCCAAAGAAAATTCCCTACGGGGCTGGTGTTGGGGGGCCTTGCCCCCCAAACCCCCCGCGGGTCACCGGCTTCGCACATACTTGACTTGCAAATGTTTCTCTGTCCGGATTTTATTTACCACAATCTGGTCACCCTATATATTGCTCATATTTATATAATTAACGAAAATATTCCCAAGTGGTCCGCAGTAAAAACTTCATGTTTATAGTGGTCCGCAGTATGTAAAAGGTTGAGAATCACTGATCTAGGGTATAGTAGGGTACAAGCTACAAGTATAGAAAATTGTAGAAGTAGGAGGCAGATAATTTTGCTCACAAATATTGTATGGTTTGAATCTTGCGCTAATAGATGGTAGTATTTAGCACCATCTGTTGGCGATCATTTAAAGATATGATCTCGACCCTGGAGCTTTCTGGGCGGGAGTCACGGGAACTGCGCCAGCTGTTGAAGTGTCCCTAATGTTTGGGATGGTGCTTGAGCAATGCATATTATTTCAACTGCCCAATTGTTTTTGGCATCTCACTGCTTACGCATGGTGTTAGGTTTGCCGGTATACCTAGCTAGCCAGCTTAGCCGTCGTATAGTCGACAGCAGTCGCTTCACTATATCTGCATCATCACTGGCTTAGAATATAGGCACTCAAACAAAAATTCCATGCGACCAGAGTACAAATAGAAAAAAATAGTTTTACAATAATGATTAAATAATGATGAATAATGATAATGATTACACTTCTCTTCACAAAATGAGAAATACTTGTTTCCAATTGAGTAGGACCTTGAATATAAGATCAATTAAAACGACTGCAATGTATTGAAAATCCAGATGCATTCAACTGATTCAAGACACACTTCAAGATTTTCCTCCTCCTGGAGGTATTGTATACTCTAAATTAGATTTTTGATGATATCCAGCCAAATTTCATATCTCTGAAAAACAAGTGATAAATATTTACTATTTGAATTTAATTAATTTAATTACTATGATGATGTGAACACAGTGACAATTATTGTACAACACAAACTACTGGTAATAAAGTAAAAATATGATACAAATTTTATCAAAATAATGTTCATGTTTTGGATATTCATCAAACACTGATTTATAGGTGCTGGTGAATAGACCAATATATTCCATTTAAATACTGAACTTCAATAAATTATAATAAATTATGCCAAGGGTAAAAATCATAGCTGGGTGTTGATTTTCAATTGGAATGTTTCTGTAGACATAATTTTTGTTTATTACATTCATGTATTTATTATTTAATAAAATGTATTTATATTCTGTAACTCTTGTACATCAAAATCAAGGCTGCATCAAAATAAGGGCTATACATTTCCACTTAGATCTATGAAATCTCTCAACTTTTCAATTTTTCCCATTTTGCTAGTTCTCAACATTACTGATTTTCAACACCCATGCCCATTTGCTTGAAACTGCAGCCATATTGGGGAACAAAATTTCAATGCCCATCTCTGCCTCTGCCCACTGAAACACAAATGTTACAAAATAATTAGTACAGTTTCTTACTAAACTGTGAACATCAGCAATGATATCAGCAAGCAAATAATAATGAGAATACCTGAAGATCTTGACCATGTCCCAATAGAGTAGTAGTAGATGACTTGGTGAGTTGAGGTAACGCAAGATGCAATGTGTTTGTAATAGGCCAATTCAAAACAATTGCATACAAGCTTTTCTCACTATTTTTCTCACCACTCTCTGTGTACCTGTCGAGAGACAAAACATTATTATTGGAGCTCAAACCATCCATATACGATATACCACACGATAATGATTAAGACAACTCAATCATCTTCTCTACAAGGGATCAAACATGAAGGTAGAACACCAAAACCGAATAGAGTTTACGAACCAGACTCCAGTGGTAAGTGTGTCGTTTTGGTACGTCCACGGTTTTGATCCATAAATTGCTTCTCCATTAATCTTGAGCCATGCACCGATTCCGCGAAGACGCTCTTCAAATATAGGGGTAATTATACCCTCCTTGGTGGGCCCTACATTCATCAGTAGATTACCTAATGAAATATTTTACTCATTATTTTTATCATTATTAGTATTAATGTAAACTAATACCATAGAGTAACAGGTTTGAATATTATGGAATGGCAAAGGGTCAGAAGAATTCATTACACTTATAAGTATAATCTACAATATAAAAAGTCAGGCTACATATTGTGGTGGATTGAACATTCAACTATTACCAGGTGATTTGAAGATGAAATCACCAACCTCCACAACTGACAGTCTCTGCTAGCTCCTTAATTAAATCCTCCACGGTTAAATAATCAGATAGATTAGCATTGCGTCTGAATCCCCACGAATGCTTGTCGATGGTCATGCAGTTCTCCCATTTGTGCTTCTGCAACACACCAGGATTGTAACGATCCGTGCACGTGTAGAAATCCCCGTGTTTACAAGGAATCTCACTACCCCACCTGTCATTCACAACAACCGTATCTTTGACAGGACTTTCATTATAAAGCCAAGCCAAGAATTTTTGAGATGACCAGTAAGTATCCTGTGTTTCCCAGTCCCCATCAGACCAAATCACTTCGGGTTTATAGAGTTCAATCTATAAAAAGAATAAACATCATACATCTTTGCTGAATGAGCAAACAAGCAGTAAATACAAATACAGAACAGGAAAAACTTGGCCTATAAAAGCGGCAGCCGGCAAAATGATCGCGAGTAAAAGAGCGCGGACATAAGACGGCGGCAATAATATTGAGTGTAGTAAAATGATCGCGCGTACATAAGGTCGCGAAGACAAAAATAATCGCGAGCAATAGGAGCGCAGACAAATGATCGCGGGCAATAAGATTGCGGGCAAGAAGATTGTGGACAATATGATCGCAGGCAAAAAGATTGCGGCGACCATATGATTGCGGGCAATAAGATCGCAGACAATAAGATCGCAGACAATAAGATCGCGGGCAAAAAGATCGCGCCGACCATATGATCGCGAGCAATATGATCATGGGCAATAAGAATAACCTGTTGAATAAAAATCAACAAGTGGCCTATTAACGAATAATTCAAAACGATTAAAATCAGAGAAGATGAATCGAGAAAGCCGTGACATATTTGATTCCGGTAGTTCTTGAATGATTAAAATATTGCAAGGCCTGTAGATGTGGATTGAGCGGACAAATTATTTGTCATCCTAGACTTCCATACTTCTATGCTCATCTCACAATGCAAATCCTGCGTTTTCCTGGTTAATTACTACGTGATGAAACGATCTCAGGTCTTCATCTTGAAACCGTTGTATCCGTGTAAGGATGGTCGACCATGGCGGGAATCGAACCCTGGTCTTTACTGTTTACCGCGTTTGCGTGTGGTGGCTCTTTTGAAAGTTGCTGACAGTTAGTTGTTGAATTGTTGGCACTTGGTAGCAGGGTTACTCATACTCGTATTGATAAGAGAATGATGAGTGCTTGAACCACCCTTACGCCAAGTGTGTGGGATAGGTCAAACCGGGTCAAACCGACAAACTGTCAATCGAAGCTTCGTCTCTCGTAGGTAGCCCAAACTGCTTCAGTATTAAATTAAATGAAATTATCATGTGTTTGGAATGTAAGTTAAAAACTTACTGCCGTCGATAGTATTTAATATTTAATATAAATATAGTATAATGATGAATAAGACCGATACGCTAGTCAAAATTGACAGATCGAAACAGTTGATCGTTAGTAGTCAAAGATTGAAAGACGGGTAATTCCCCCATGCGTGGAAGTATATATTCACCTCTTTGTCATATACCGCGCGTTAATACTTGAGAAAATCACAAGAATCACCCTCTCACTCTGTCTCTTTCAACTCCGCCGCCTTCGATATTATTGTATTATAGCATTTCATATATTAAATTGAATTAGGTGTATGGTGGAGTATTATTGTCACCCCAAAGTGTCATTGTTATTGTGATGGTCAGTGGGTCAGGCTTAACTGGTCTAACAGTATAGTTTTCAAGATATATAAACGATATATAACTGTATGCTTGAATTAAACGTTGTCTAGAGGTTGGAAAGCTCACAAAATATTGACAAACTTACAATTACCGTAATAATAATATTTAAAAATGAGTTGAGTATAACGTGTTTCATTATTCAAAAGAAATACTGATGTTGGATGCAACAATTACATTGCCAAAACGTTATTTATATTATTTTAATGACGTAAATACCAACCTAGAAAAGGAGAATAATGATGCAAAACACTCTATTGCAACTTGAAACAAAAATGAATAATTATGTCTGAATGTATTCATATATTTTACAGTATGGAAATCTGATATGACAAATAATTTGTTCGCTCAATCCAAATCTACAGGCCGTGTATTATTTTAATCGTTGAAGAATTACCGGAATCAAATATGTCACGGCTTTCTCAATTCATCATCTCTGATTTTAATCGTTTTGAATTATTCGTTAATAGGCCACTTGTTGATCTTTATTTAATAGGTTATTATTATTGCCCGCAATCTTATTCCACGCGATCATGTGGTCGCCGCAATCTTTTTGCCCGCGATCATATAGTCGCCACGATCTTATTGCCTGCGATCATATGGCTGCCAAGATATTTTTGCCTGCGATCTTATTGACCACGATCATATGGTCACTGCGATCTTCTTGCCCGCGATCTTCTTGCCCGCGATCTTATTGACCGCGATCTTATTGCCTGCGATCTTATTGCCCACCATCTTTTTGCCCGCGATCTTATAGCCCGCGGTCTTATGGTTACCGCGATCTTATTGCCCGCAATCATTTTGACCGCGGTCATTTTGTCCACGATCGTTTGGTCTCGGCGATATATGTACCCGTGATGTCATGTCTCTCGCGGTATTATTGCCGCGACCTTATTGTCCGCGATATTTTGGTCATCGACATTATTGAGTCGGTCATATTACCGTGAGCCATAAAAGCTAGCATCATCCATCATGCTAAGAATATACTCTCATTATCTGTAATAAAAAAATTATAGGCCGACAGTGTTCTTTAATGACTGGTATATTTCTACTGCATATTATAAATTTATAATTATTATTTTCAATTATGAAAAATCGTAAAATGAATAGGAAAAACTTATTTGTGCATGCACTCATCTTTCTACAATAGGCCTACATGCAACACTCTTGAGAAATGGAGAAATATTTACCAATTCATGCAATTCAGGCATTGTTTTGAAGTTTGAAAAGTCTTGAGTACTGAAGTTGTTCTTTTTATCTTGCACATACAATGGATGAAACCACTCATATAGAGAATGGTAAAGTCCAAACTTCATATCACTCTTTGTACGCACAGCATTTGCCAACTCTCCTACAAATAAAACCAAATTACAGATTACAGTAGTTGTATGAGATCAGGTAAACACCATAATTATATGTGTTGATGGATGCGTAGGCAACATAGGAAAATATTGATTATGTTATTTATTTATTTATCTATTATTAATTTATTATTATTAGTACTATTTTCCGTCCAATATCAATCGAGTGCAAGATAAAAGAAACGTAATTAATTTGACATAGTACCGGTACCGTAATTTAGTGCAGTAATTGATGGAGTTCAAAAAGCAAATAATATTGAAAATAAGAAAACATACACACGCCAAGGCTGGTGTACATACATGGGGAAAGAGCCATCGAGAAAGTACATAAATCATTGCAATATGGAGTAAATACATTGTAGATACTATACAGTGATACAATTACATGAATAATACATAACATATTATAACATTATTCTTCAGGTCAATTGCATAATAATAAAAGTAACATTTGGAAAATAATGATGATACCAATTCCTATGAAGAAATGATCTATGTGTTATAATCCTAATTTCAATCAAATCATTGATATATAATATACTATAGGATGACCGCACAGCGCAGATAAATACACCATATGTAAAAAGTTTCATGTGCACACACACATGAAACTTCTTACCACCAAGTCACAAAAGCCACCACCATATTGAAAGTATACTTTCAATACGGTGATGAATAGGGGTGTGTGAATCCATGTTTTTTATTCCGAACTGAATCTTCATCAAAATTACCGAATACGAATCTTTTTAACACGCATTGTGAAGCGTAATAATAGGACAAACGTCACTGCTGATCAAGTTACACTTGATCCAGGAAGTGAAAATCTTATTTCAGCATTCTCATAATTAGGTGCATAATGCATAAAAAATTTTATGCAGCACAAGTCTAACCATTACAGCAATTGTTCTTGAGAATGGAGAATGCAATGTTGCCATGTTTTTGGCGCCAAGATTCAAAATTTTTCGAATCTTCCATTTCGGACCGAATCCGAATCTGAAAGTGAATTCAGATTCAATTAAAAAAACATGGATTTGCACACCCCTAGAGATAACTTGACAGGTTGAGACACCCGACCATTATTAGTTACCGATCAGGAAAGGTCGATTAGAACAAGCATCGACGAATTCAGGGTAGTTTGACCATGGACTTATATTAGCAACTGCGTTGGGTGGTTTAACCAACAACTTGAGTTTGTTTTCTCAACAATTCAAATGGAAATAGCTGTAATCACACAGAAAGAACTATAGTCGCTTGATGGCCGAGTCTGCTGACACTGATGGTGAAAGAAGGTTCTCGTACTTCTGACAAATATCGTTGTTCTATCTTCTAGTCTGACACTATAGATCAGAATTATTATTATTATATGATTTTTTATTACTACTAGTTTAGTCATCTTATATTTAGCCCCAGAATGAAGTTGAACAAATGGAGAGAAGACATACCAACCAAATCTCGCTGTGGTCCAACATCTGGAGCACGCCAACCGAAAGAATACTTTGTGTCCCATAAAGCATATCCATCATGATGTTTGCTAGTAAGCACAATATACCTGCAAGCAAGTTATAAAATCAAAACTACAAGAAATTATTTTTCGTTCATTATTAGACTGCATTTGTATTTGAAAATCTTTTCAATAAATATGATTGAGTATATGAATACTAGGAAAACGCAGGATTCGCATTGTGAGATAACCTCAGAAGTATAGAAATGTACAATGAAAAAAAATTGTCAGCTCAGTCCACATCTACAGACAATGGATCACTGCAATTGTTTAAAAACCCTACTGGAATCAATTATGTCACGACCTTCCTGTTCATCCATAACTGATTTCAATAATGATGACAGTTGTTGCTATAGATTTTATTGGTTTCCCTTTAAATGGCTTTGTTTGAAGTGAAAATACGTTTTAAATGCGTTTTCTTCGTAATTTCTCATCCGATTGTTGCAGAACTCTGAAGAGGTGTATAATTGTACTCTTCATATTCGGTGAAAATTTGAGAGCTTTTGAAGAATTCGTGTTTTTCAAGTGTTTTTCCTACGGGTTATTATGAGGATTTTCCCAAATTTCCGATTTTTTCCGGAAAAACCTTCTGACCGATTTTCCTGAAAAACAGTGTCCACCTATTCTGGTATGACAGGAATATGTAGAAAAAGTTTCAAGTTGATGAGTATTTTTTCCTGACCTGTAAGCTGCGCACAAAATTACAATCAGAAAAAAAAACAACATAAAAACAGAGCTAATTTTTTTTCGGTATGTGAAATGGAATCTTCGCTATGCTCATCTAATAATATATAATATATATATATATATATATATATATATATATATATATATATATATATATATATATATATATATTTATATATATATATATATATATATATATATATATATATATATATATATATATATATATATATATATATATATATACATATATATATATATATATATATATATATATATATATATATATATATATATATATGTATATATATATATATATATATATATCCTGCAACCTTAGCCAGCATCTTAAGTGTCATCCTCCTTATTGAAACTTTTCATATTCATATTATATATATATATATATATATATATATATATATATATATATATTATATATTATATATATATATATATATATATATATATATATATATATATATATATATATATATATATATATATATATATATATATATATATATATATATATATATATATATATATATATATATATATATATATATATATATATATATATATATATATATATATATATATATATATATATATATATATATATATATATATATATATATATATATATATATATATATATATATATATATATATATATATATATATATATATATATATATATATATATATATATATATATATATATATATATATATATATATATATATATATATATATATAATATATATATATATATATATATATATATATATATATATATATATATATATATATATATATATATATATATATATATATATATATATATATATATATATATATATATATATATATATATATATATATTATATATATATATATATATATATATATATATATATATATATATATATATATATATATATATATATATATATATATATATATATATATATATATATATATATATATATATATATATATATATATATATATATATATATATATATATATATATATATATATATATATATATATATATATATATATATATATATATATATATATATATATATATATATATATATATATATATATATATATATATATATATATATATATATATATATATATATATATATATATATATATATATATATATATATATATATATATATATATATATATATATATATATATATATATATATATATATATATATATATATATATATATATATATATATATATATATATATATATATATATATATATATATATATATATATATATATATATATATATATATATATATATATATATATATATATATATATATATATATATATATATATATATATATATATATATATATATATATATATATATATATATATATATATATATATATATATATATATATATATATATATATATGATGAATAATATGAATATGAAAAGTTTCAATAAGGAGGATGACACTTAAGATGCTGGCTAAGGTTGCAGGATGTGATCTGCCATCTTGGATGCTAGCTTTGAGCTACAAAATTCATGGTTATATTTTATGACCAACAAATCAAGATGAAAGTTCATTAGGAGACACTACACAACCTACTAGCTTGAAGATGTCAGTTATTAAATAAAATTCATAGATTGCTCATTTTTCACCATCAGAGTCAGCCTTTACTAAAACTTATAAGACAATAAAAGGACTTATAAGACTTGGCATCGTGAAATATTTTAACCTTTTCAAGCTAAATCGATTTGATCAAACCGCCACGCAGCTATGAGATAAATGTATTAATTGTTGTGATCTTATCAAGGAAATTAACTTGAAACGTTTAGAAGATTTATCAGAAACATTACCTACTTTGTTATTCCTACGAGAATTTCAAATTTTCAATATTTTTTTCCGAAATAAGTGCTAAGCCGATTTTGCAAATTACAATACTGGTCTTTTCTGGTTTGTCACCAATATCCAGAACTAGTTTCCAGTTGATGGGTTCTTCATCTGACCTGTACACCATATCCAAAAAAAATATAAAAACACGTCCCAATTTTCCAGTATGCCTACATGAGATATAATCTTTGCTTGTGCTCATCTGAAAGGAGAGTTTTGTCTGATTCAGCTCGTCAAATTCTCAGCTCAATGAATCTCGACTCAATTGTGTCTCAACTTGACCAACGCTCAACTCATCTGAATCTCAATTTATCCGATGTATCAACTCATCTGAATCTTAACTCGACCCAATCTCAACTCGACCGAAACTCGACTCTTATCAAATCTCGCCTTGTCCGTTCCACTATTTTACCTGGTATGAATGAGTTGAGAATCGGTAGAGTTGGGTCGTAGACTCATCTGAATAATAGAAAAACGCAGAATTTGCTTTGTAAGAAGAGCAAGACATCCATACGGAATGCAATCGAAAGCTATGAACACATTGATTTTTAAACTACCAAGTCATACACAAAGTCACTTCTGCTGTCATCGTCGTCGTTACGCTCATCTAACTATGGAAATTAAGCATATTATATGTCGTAAGATGAGCGAGAAATTTATTCATAATGTACTCGATGACGAAAGATATATGCCTACACACCTTGAGTAACAAATTATAAACTTTAGTCACTGCCATCATTAAACTGCCAACCTCTTGGTCATCTCTGAGAAACTTGAAACTCAATCATATTTTAACCATTTTTATACACTTAGGTCTACAATACAATTTTTTTTTTAAAATTACGAAGTCACATTTTTTCAAGTTTGGTAGCAATATGTAGACGTATTGGACAAGTAATAACATTATCCCCCCAAATCTATTCCAATCAGTTATAATTGAAAAGTTGAAAAATTCTCCCAATATCACTTTATTCTCTTATTGATATTTTAAAATTTTCAATATCATATTCCAAAACGAAAAAAATGCCAAATGAATTATGCTAAAAAAAAATGTCAATTTATTCTGGTATACCGGTAGTGCCAATGTCCAGAAAGAGTTTCAAGTTGATTGGTCAGTGTGTGTGTGTGTGACCGCGGTACGCCATTTAAACAACAAAAACAACATAACGACAAGATGTTTTTTTTCCAGTATCTGCAATAGAATCTTTACTACCCCCATCTATTGATAAATATAAAAAATACAGTAATATTAACTTTGTGTGCTCTGTTATCACACGTACTTGGTACTGCACATATTATATGTAGCCCTATCTACTGCTATTCACTGGCACATATTACAGTTTTGATAAATAAATGAATTTATTCATTTATTTTTTATTTATAAATAAAAAAATATAATATTCGAACATAAAACTGATGTAGGGCTAATTACTCACTTGGCTCCTGAACTTGCAAAGAGTTCAACCCAATCATCGGGATTCCAAAATTCTGCAGTGAAGTCTCGACCAAAATCTTGATATGTAAAACCCGGTGGATAGTTTTTGGCCATAAACTCTACATACTTAGTTGAATTACCTGTAATAATAAATTCAGGATTGACTCTACACAATATTAGCTACAGAAGTTCAATCACCTACTGACCAATTTGCTTACTTTTCCAATTCTGCCAGAACCATTCCGAGCCAAAACTTGGCACGGAAAAGACTCCCCAATGAATAAATATGCCAAACTTGGCTTCGTCGTACCATCCTGGCAGTGGTCTCGAATCTATGCTGTCCCATGTTGGTTCATATTTTTTAATTTCAACATCATTTGATTCCAAATAATATGTTGATGGGGACGTGCTTGTTGTCAATAATACTAATGCAAGTACCTCTATCAATACCATATAGTGAGTAGCTGACATCATTCCTATGGAAATAATGAACCAAATAATAGAAACTCTCATGTAAGAATAACAACTTGAATAAATACTCACCACAAAACCTCACAACCAAAGATCAAAGGCCTCTTATCAATGCTAATTTATTTAGTTTATACAAATAAGAGAGTTCATTAATCTGTTATCTATCACTCACTTGAATAATACAGAAATAGATTGATTTGCTGGACAAACATTACCAGCACAGTTTATTTACATTCCTATCATGTCTTGTGCAATAAATTACTGCATGATGAATTAAAATGAAAATGCATAACACATTTTAGATTGATAACAAATTTTAGACCAATATTCTGAATTAATATCTAAATTGGTATGATTCTAAAAATAATTCAAGATATTTGCGTATGGAATTATTTATTTGTCAACCCACGTAATTCTGGTTACTTGGGTTAAGGGGGTAGGGATGAGCAGGTGATAATGTACAATGAAATGATGGTTAGACCAGTGGTGACCAACCTTTTTGGGCAGGAGGCCATTTGAATTTTCCAAATATCACCGCAGGCCACACAAGTTCACTCCCTCAAAAAGGCATGTATTATATATATATATATATATATATATATATATATGTATATATATATATATATATATATATATATATATATATATATATATATATATATATATATATATATATAAATATGTATATGAATATATATATATATATATATATATATATATATATATATATATATATATATATATATATATATATATATATATACAGATATATATTGTACAACATTTCTTTATGGATGCGATCCATTAACGATATGTATGAACGTTTTTGTCAAATCATGAAAATGTGACCATTCTGGGACTTGAACCCAGGACCTCTTGGTTTGTACCCAAAGCTCTAACCAACTGAGCTAAATAGACACCAAGATTCAGGTCCAATAACCGACACATTTATCTGACAAGACAAATTTGAGAAACGACTCTCATGGGCTGTGTCTTTACAGATGAATCATCATGATCCAGATACATGATACATGATACAGATGGATTTATCAGATGCAGTCCCAGAATGGTCACATTTTTATGATTTGACAAAAACATTCATATAAGAATATATATATATATATATATATATATATATATATATATATATATATATATATATATATATATATATATATATATATATATATATATATATATATATATATATATATATATATATATATATATATATATATATATATATATATATACTGTATATATATATATATATATATATATATATATATATATATATATATATATATATATATATATATATATATATATATATATATATATATATATATATATATATATATATATATATATATATATATATATATATATATATATATATATACTGTATATATATATATATATATATATATATATATATATATATATATATATATATATATATATATATATATATATATATATATATAAATGTTCACTTTCTGACAAACTGTTATTACAGCACTAACGAGTTTATTAACACCTAATTTAAATTATCTTGTACTTCAAATTATATTTGTCTTTTATACTGTAATCTGTATATGTACTTCTATTTTGAGACGATGTGTCTAATCTTGACTGTGATCTTTTAATTATTTACTGATCTCACTATTACAATTATTTTACTGACGTTGTAATCAAGTGTACTCTTGCTAACTACAATAAAAGAAAGAAAGAAATCAATCAATAAATCAATATATATATATATATATGTTGAACTCTTTTCTCGGGACAACCACGTTTGCTCTTTTGGATGCAGTTGTTGGATCTGAAAAGATCCGTTGCTCCGACGTTTCGACAAGATCGCACTTGTCATCTTCAGGGATTCGTGTTGGTCAGCAGGCTGAGTGGAACCGAATGGCGAAAGCTCTCTCCGCTCCCAGGTTATAAACCCTCCGCTGTGATGCTTCCGCTGCGTCCTGCTGCGTACTCGGTTGTCATTGGTCGGGGCGCTCGGCCAATGGCCGCGCGCGCTTTCGTCTGGCTCCGTGTGCTGAGCTCAGTCTCTCTCAGGTCAGCGTCCGGTGTGTGTCTCGTCACAGTATGTCCTACGGTCGCGGCATCCGTGACTCCCGGGCATGCTGACCGTAAGCGGCGGGTGGTGGCTTCACTGCTGGGCACATCTTTCTTCCTGCGTCTGTCTATTCTCATCGGCGGTACCGTCGTTTTGGCCGGGGGAGAAGTAGGCAGTACGCGCTGGCTGACGAGTAGAGGCTTCCATGTGGCTGGTAGTCGCAGGGCGTCATCTCGAGTATTTATCGTGTGTAGCCTCTTTTCAATTTCGACTGCTTCCCTGTAGATCCGGGGGCGTTCGTGGTCGATCCTGGCTATAGTTCTCGCGTTGTCAAAATCTATCCAGTGGTTTTCTGTCGATGCGTGGAGTGCGAGTGCCGACGAGTGATCTTGGCGTCTGATTGATGACCGGTGTTCGTCTAGGCGGGCCGAGATCTTACGATTGGTGCGGCCTACATAAGTTTGCGCGCAAGACCTGCACGGCACTTCATATATGCCATGTGACTCGAGAGGCACAGAGTCTTTCACTCCTCGCAGCATGGATGATATTTTTCTGTCAGCTCTGAAGACCGTCTTCACGTCATGTTTTCTTAGAAGACGGCTTATTCGATCGGTAGACCCCCGCACATACGGGAGATAGGCTGTCGGGGCCTAGCCAAGGGCTTCAACTTCGCCGTTGCTCCTTCTAAGATCCCGGTAGAAGACATCATCACGGGCGTGGAGTGTGCTATTGCTACTCTTCCTACCAAAGATGCTGAGACTCTGCGTCAACAAACGTATCACACATGACGAGGTCCTGGCACTAAAAGCTCTTCGGCTGAATGACGACGTCATAGTGTTACCGGCCGATAAGGGAAACGCAACGGTGGTGGTGAACTCGACCGACTACAGCGCGAAGATGCATGCCCTGCTCGACGATCCAGCCTACGAACCACACGATAAGGACCCGACGACATACCTGGAGAAAATCACCAAGGCGGAGATCTTGAAGACCAATTGGGACGTGGATGTGAAGAAATACCTCATACCGAGAGAGAAGTCTTCACGCTGCCCCAAGATCTACGGGCTTCCCAAGATCCACAAAGAGGGTGCTCCATTACGGCCCATTGTCAGCTCAGTGGGCTCTCCAGTGCAACTCCTCGCTAAACATTTAGCAAAACATCTCCAGCCTCATACCGAAACAGCTTCATCCTACGTCCGCAACGCAGAACATTTCATCGAGTTAATACAAGGCGTAACCATCCAGCCGCAAGATCTGCTCGTCAGCTTCGACGTGGTGTCACTGTTCACCAATGTACCAATCACTGAGGCACTCGACATTATGCGATCTCAAATCAAGCCATCCAAACAGATCTCAGACCTTGTGGAACACTGTCTGAACAACACTTACTTCAGGTTCGAGGGGCAAATGTACAAGCAAGTCCAAGGAGCGCCCATGGGTTCACCACTGTCTCCGGTCATAGCCAACATTTTCATGATGGATTTAGAAGTACGCGCACTCGAGTCTGCCCCTCTCAAGCCCACTATGTGGCTGAGATATGTGGATGACACCTTCGTTATCTGGCGGCATGGGAGAGCCGAACTTGAGAAGTTCTTACTACATCTGAACGGAAGTCACGAGAAAATCAAGTTCACCATGGAAGTTGAAGAATCGCAACGACTCCCGTTCCTCGACGTGCTAGTGATGAAGAGATCGGATGGACACTTGGGCCACACTGTATACAGAAAACCTACCCACACCAATCGGTACCTCAACGCCGAGTCACACCACCATCCGTCTCAACTAGCCTCAGTTGCCACCACCCTCGCCATCCGATCAACACGAATCGCTGATCGAGACCACATAGACGCGGAAAAGAGACAACTACGGCTTGCTCTAGAAGCGAACGGCTTCTCGCACTATACCATCAACAGAGCCTTCAACCATGAACCTCGGAAAAACGACGAATCATGTGAACCAGAGGATAAGAGACCGACAGCCTATCTCCCGTATGTGCGGGGGTCTACCGATCGAATAAGCCGTCTTCTAAGAAAACATGACGTGAAGACGGTCTTCAGAGCTGACAGAAAAATATCATCCATGCTGCGAGGAGTGAAAGACTCTGTGCCTCTCGAGTCACATGGCATATATGAAGTGCCGTGCGGGTCTTGCGCGCAAACTTATGTAGGCCGCACCAATCGTAAGATCTCGGCCCGCCTAGACGAACACCGGTCATCAATCAGACGCCAAGATCACTCGTCGGCACTCGCACTCCACGCATCGACAGAAAACCACTGGATAGATTTTGACAACGCGAGAACTATAGCCAGGATCGACCACGAACGCCCCCGGATCTACAGGGAAGCAGTCGAAATTGAAAAGAGGCTACACACGATAAATACTCGAGATGACGCCCTGCGACTACCAGCCACATGGAAGCCTCTACTCGTCAGCCAGCGCGTACTGCCTACTTCTCCCCCGGCCAAAACGACGGTACCGCCGATGAGAATAGACAGACGCAGGAAGAAAGATGTGCCCAGCAGTGAAGCCACCACCCGCCGCTTACGGTCAGCATGCCCGGGAGTCACGGATGCCGCGACCGTAGGACATACTGTGACGAGACACACACCGGACGCTGACCTGAGAGAGACTGAGCTCAGCACACGGAGCCAGACGAAAGCGCGCGCGGCCATTGGCCGAGCGCCCCGACCAATGACAACCGAGTACACAGCAGGACGCAGCGGAAGCATCACAGCGGAGGGTTTATAACCTGGGAGCGGAGAGAGCTTTCGCCATTCGGTTCCACTCAGCCTGCTGACCAACACGAATCCCTGAAGATGACAAGTGCGATCTTGTCGAAACGTCGGAGCAACGGATCTTTTCAGATCCAACAACTGCATCCAAAAGAGCAAACGTGGTTGTCCCGAGAAAAGAGTTCAACATCTACATTCGACCGCGAGAACATACGAAACAACATATATATATATATATATATATATACATATATATATATATCAGCGGTGTGCGGTGATTATTTTGCTGGGTATGCTACTTTTGATAAGAACAATCAGCACATACAGGGTAGTATGTGCGTAGCCGGTGACCCGCGGGGGGTTTAAGGGGCAAGGCCTCCCATTTTAAGCCCTGCAGAGAATTTTTGTCAAACCCTAATTTAAGGTGTACTTTGTTGACTTCTGATGGAACGTATGAATGAATTCAGATGAGAAAACAAAGGAAAAAAAAACAGTACGTTTTTGATGGTATGCCTTTGCTCAAAATATTTTAATTTTTTATAATGCGAAATCTCTGACAACACACCGATTTGCGTTTGAAGTAGGTAAAAAAGTACATATTTGTCCACTTTTCCTGAAATAATCGACATTCATTATTGGTTGCTTTACGCTTTGACATAATGTTAATTTCGCTCCGAAACACGTCTTGCCATCACAACACATAGTAAAATTGAAAGTGACCAAGGGACAATGACTCACTCACTGTGAATATGATTTTGTTCTTCGATTTCCAATCTCACCGGTAGCGTATAGTGGTAGCGAGCTAGCCTTTTGCGCGTGTTCGGTCCCGCATGTGGTACTGTTTTAGATACACTGTTTTGTTTTGATTTGCACGTCATGACGTTGATTATTATTTTTATGAATGCAGTAGTGGCTAGTTGGAGAATTACTCCGTCTTTGACACTCTGAATGCACCCACGTCTTGGCCCGCGGGCCATTTGATTTCCACATGTTAAATATTAATATAATTCATACAATTCCTCAGCGAGCCACTGAAATAACGCCCGCGGGCAATGGGTTGGTCACCACTGGGTTAGACGGTAGAACGTTTACAAAACCCCATGTTTATATCACAGATTTAGGAAAGGTTTACTTTATATATCCAAAATGAAAAAAAACGTTAAACGTGTTATTAACACAGATATGATCATTTTAAACAGGTGATAGAAGTTGAGAGATGGTCCACTATATTAAATGATATAGCAGATGTTGATGAAGCTTCATATTGAAACACACTATCCGAAAAGGGAGCGGATAAGAAGATTACATGCGTCAGCTGAGATGGAGAAAAGAAAACGGTGATCGACTACATTGAAGCAAGCAGGGAATTGAGAAGATGGGTTGTGACACGGCTGTGAACCCAACAATGGCATTGGATGCAGACCACCGACTCATAGTGGCTACAATAAGAGGCAAACAGAAGTGGAACAAAGAGCACGTCAGAAAAAAACAGGGCGAAAACAAGCCAAATTGAAGATATGGAAATTGTAAGAAGCGAGTGTTGGAAGAGAATTTCAAAAGTTGATTGAGACAAGAGTTCAGGAGGTGAAATAAAAGGGACATAGAATAAGAATGGAGTGAGTTCAAAGAAAGTAATGGCACAAGTAACAAACAAAGTGTGTGGAAGGTTAAGTGGGAAGAGACAGCAAAGGTGGAGCGAGGAGGTGAGGTGTGCAGTTAAACAAAAACAGGAAGTTTGAATTAGGAAGGAGAAAGAAAGAATGAATGAATATTAGAGTTTTAAGGCGCATCGACATCGAGGTCATTTAGCGCGAAAGAAAGATCGTCGAGAAATATATTGAAGTATTTAGATAGGAAGAGAGAGGTTAGGAGCATAATTGAGAAGGAGAAGGAGATGTGTCCCAACGTATAAGTAGACTAATCTAGCAAGATTCGGGAGATTCTTTCTATGAAGAAGGGACTGTCGACTGCGTGAGTGAGATTTGAAGAGGTAACTCAAAGTCAAGGGGATGATTGCACCATCTATGCATTAGAAAAATCGAGAAAGACAGAGAAGCTCGGTATGATAGGCAGATATATCTTGGCTGGGGCCGGAGGAAGACGCACATGTCCCAGCGTAGTGCATCACCAAAGTCTGAGGAATACTATACCATTGAAGAAATTTCTAATAGATAGTAGTCTACAAGTCTCGTAGTCTATTTGACAATATCAAATGGCGAAGAAATCTCCATTGTCATTATTACCAACGTGGAATAGGGTAGTTGGTTCCCATTGTACGTGAACGAACAGGCACAACAATCAACGAACGACGCATCACGACGGTGTGCGGTTAGGGACCTCCAATTGTCAGCGATACGTATACGGTACTGCAATACAGTATAATACAAAGGCCTGTTTTCTTTTAATATATATTTGAAAAAAAGGTTTAAAGTTGGAATTCATTATTGTAAAATTTTTGTGTGATTATTTTGTTTTGGTTATTTGTTCATCTAACCGATGGGTTGGATGGACAAATAGTACTACTGTACAATGAATCATTGTTTCTCTTGGTTTCATATTTTAATTTTGATTTAATTTGTTTTGCTTGTAATTTGGTTCTGAGTTTAGTGAATTGGGACTTAATTTGACAATCTGCATGAGCTAACCACAAATGTTTACACTTTACACCCTTTCAAAAGCCATATAAACCTAATCGGTAGTCCTTCTGACCTTCCAGTTCACATTTTGTGTGTCTGCTAGGAAATCGTTTTTTCATCTTATTCAATATTTAAAAATGAAAATTTAACCAAGTTTATTTTAACTTTAATAAATTCATAAAATCAAGTCTCATCTTTACCAGAGCTAGTGGTGAGGGAATCACAACTGACATCGCCAGGTAAGCCGGTGGTTGCAGTGTGACAATAGGTAGGGAAATAAGAAAATGTATTGAATTATGAAAGAGGAGATCGAGTCAATGATAAGAATAATAAACTGATTCGAGAAACCAGATAAATGAAGATAATGTGGTAAGAGCATTCAAGAGTATTTAAGAGCTACTGAATGCAAAACAAACATGGGCAGAAGAAGTGGATTAAGCAGCACTGGGAGAAGACGACTGTGTGGAGATGCTGTCAAGAGAGGAGGTAGCACGGACAATAAAAAAGATGAAGATCGGTAAAGCAGCAGGAACAGATGAGATTGTGGTAGAGATGATGAAGGCAGCAGGTGTGGGGTGGACTGGGTGTTTCGTGTGATGACGGCAGGATGGCAACAGAAAAGAGTGTCGGTAGATTGGGCAAGAGGGGTAATAACAGTGATATTAAAGAAAAGAGACAGAAAAAGAAGTAAAAACTACGGGGGAGTGATGCTGATGAGCCAGGCAGCCAAGCTGTATGAACGAATCATTGAAAGAAGGATGCGAGTGCTAGTGGAACCCATGTTAAGGGTAGAGCACTATGGTTTTAGGCAGATCCACAGTAGACACTTGATCTTTGCTGTGAGAACTGTTAGAAACAAGGTGGAAGGAGGGAAGAGGAGTGTACATGGTTTAATTCCAAAAGCATATGATCATCTTCCCAGAGAAAAGGTGTGGGAGTATCAGGGCAAAGGGGATAGATGTAGGGATGATGGACCGTGTGAAGAGTTAGTATCGAGAATGCAAGTCTTTAGCAGAGTGGTTTGAGGTAAGGAGTGGAGTTAGGCAGGGCAGTGTCCTATCACCCATGTTGTTTGTAATGATGATGGACAAGATGATCAGAAAAGTGGAACCAGAGAAGAAAGGTCCAGGGCCAAAGACGATGATATATGCTGATGATATCTTTGTATGGGAGACAGTAGAGAAGAGGTGAAAGAGAAAGTCGAACAATGGAAAAAAATCACCGAGAAGTTTGGGATGAGAATGAGCGCAAAAAGAGCAAAATAATGGTGATGAGCAAAGAGAAGAGAAAGATTCAAGAAAAAGGTCAAGAGACTACAAGGTCAAGAATTGGAAGAAGTACGGTGGAAGAGTTCTTATACTTGGGGAGTGTTGTCAGTAATAGCAAAAGTACAGCTAGAAATGAATAAGAGAATAGCAAAGCCAGACAGACTATTTCAAAAAGTAAGGAAGCTGATTTGGAACCAAGATTTTCTGAGGAGTGGGAAGATACTCATTTATAATGTTTACTACTTGCCTATTTTAACATTTACATATGGAGCAGTTGCATGGTCAACGAACTGGAGAGAAGTGAAGAAAATGGAGGCAGCAGAAATGACATTTGTGAGGAGCATAGCAGGAGTGTCAAAGATGGAGAAGAAGAGAAGCACAAAGATAAGGAACAGTTTTTTTTTCATTGGGAAAACAAAAGTTGGAAACATTACAATAAAAATTCACATCGCTTATCCACAAAGCCTCATAAGGGCTTGACTGTGGCGACAACATAAATAAAATAACTCTATAAAACACAAAAAAAAAAGTTGAAAAGTTGAAAAGCAGGGGAAACCTCCCCCCCCCCCCTAAAATTAGGAAAGAAAACGAGAAATGTGCAAAGTTAATCAATTGAAGAAAGAAGTAAGCACGCAATGAATTACTGTGAAAAATGCTTGCGCAAAAACCAAGAATTCACACTTGCGCATTCAAGATGCCATAACATAGAAAGAGAAAACAGTTTCTAGAAAAAGCATACATCGAAAAGATTCAACCTTGTTCTGAAATTACATCACTCAAAGGTTATCATTTAAAATAGAAAGGCAGAGATTAAGTGGTACGGGCATATGCGGCGAATCGAAAAGGAAAGAATTACCGAGAGCAATGTTTTAGATAGCAGAAAACAATGGAGCTAAAAGAAGATTTGGAAGACCAAGAGAGAGGTGGCAGGAGGGAGTCAACCGAGGAGAAAAATGGGAGGAAGTGGTAGGTGAGAGATGGTAGGAGGATAGAGAACGGTGGAGGGAACCCGTCGAAGAGAAGAAGAAGCAGAGGATAGTAGTAGTGAAGACGAGGAGCAAGAAGTTGGAACCGGCAGGAACCAACTGATACAAGTTTCTCGTTAGTACATTTTTCTCCTTGGTAAGTTTTATTCTTTGATCCCATCTACATGTTCTCACATGTTAGATAGTTTCTTTAGTAAGATTTTTTCACTTAAGTAATTTTTTTTTGTCTGGTCCCTGAAGAACGTATTAAAGAGGTTTCACTGTATTAGAAGACTGCTCTAGAAAGAAAAAATGGTGGAAAAAACCCCTTGCCCAATTTGATTGGTTATCTGGGTTTGATATATATATATATATATATATATATATATATATATATATATATATATATATATATATATATATATATATATATATATATATATATATATATATATATATATATATATATATATATATATATATATATATATATATATACATATATATATATATATATATATATATATATATATATATATATATATATATATACATATATATATATATATATATATATATATATATATATATATATATATATATATATATATATATATTATATATATATATATATATATATATATATATATATATATATATATATATATATATATATATATATATATATATATATATATATATATATATATATATATATATATATATATATATATATATATATATATATATATATATATATATATATATATATATATATATATATATATATATATATAAAGAAATATATATAATATATATAGAAATATATATATATATATATATATATAATATATATATATATATATATATTATATATATATATATATATATATATATATATATATATATACATATATATACATATATATATATATAAATATATATATATATATATATATATATATATATATATATATATATATATATATAAATATATATGTATATATATATATATATATAAATATATATATATATATATATATATATATATATATATATATATATATATATATATATATATATATTATATATATATATATGTATACATATCAATTACCGGATCTAACTTGCGCTTTCGTCTAAATTGATTTACAAAATACTAATACCGTAAAACCACATATTTTTCATGTTATTTTGTTTCGACTGGGGTGGTAAGGTCGCCCTGTGGTGCCCCGTCCATACGATCATATATTCCATTCATGGTCTTAATTGGGGAACAATGATTTTGTTTCAAGTTTTGATGTTATTAAAAATATATATATTTGATTCGACTGTGAAAATGGTATTAACTAATCGGTCAATTTCTACATATTGGTTATAGAATAGAATAATCTATATTATTATTATTATTATTAACTCTTGCAGTTGCACATAAATGCGCGGTGGCAAGTTCCCTATCAATCCTATCCTATCGCTTCCCTAACCTTCTGACGGAATAGCTTCAACCCTATTTCATCCTCCTCAAGTATACTTCTACTAAGCCCATTCCAATCCCTACCTGTCCTATTCAAGAAAGAGAACTTACCGACATCTAATCTAGCTCCCTTTATAACTACTGCTCTATCATGACTTTGCCTACCCCCATACCCTGACTCATTCCTTTCAATCAACCTATTCAACTCTCTCTCTCCCCCCCCATCATGTACATGTACAATTTAAAACACCTGTAGTCAAAAAGGGCGAGGTTCGATCAGTGGACTGTTCTTCCATCTAACCTGGTCATAATCTAGTTTGAGCTATATAAGATAGAAAATGAAAATATTGAAGAATGAAAAATGAGAATATTGCAAATTCTAAATTTCTATATTCGACTATTTTAACATAACATGACTCTTAAATCCATCCAAAATTGAAATTCTTCAAATCAAGTCTTACTTTCCAATAATATTATGTTATTGGGTGTCTTGAAGGCAGCCTTTGTTTTATTTTATTTTATTTTATTGTCTCTAAAAGGATCCCCATACAATATCAACAGGAAACAAGTTCACATTATAATATTGAAGAATGTTGAGACATATATAAATAATTGAACAATATATATAGTACAATGCATCTTGATGAAGATATGTCAGTATAATTAAAAATTGTCAAGCTGTAGATATTATTAACATTTATAACTTTCAAAACCCAACGACTGAATATAAATACAAATGCCTTCTTGGTTCACGCCATCATGTTGACATATACTCATCCAAAGAATAATACGCTTTGTCAATAAGAAGTTTTTTTAATTTAATTTTAAATTTTGATAATGATTCCATATTCTTTAAAGTTTCTGGCAATTTATTATATAGTTTGAATTTTAAATAATCAGAGTTAACCTGAGTAAGTTTCAATGAGCATCTTTGCAAATATAAATCTCCATTTTTTCTAGTGTCATGATTGTGAATTTGATTTGGTGTTGTGAAGTTATGAATGTTTTTCTTCACATTTATAATAACTTGGAAAATATATAGACTAAATACCGTCAGAATTTCCGAATCAATAAATAGTGGTCTACAGTGGGCTTTCGGTTAAGCTCTCACTATATACCGTATCGCTCTTTTCTGAATTGTAAATAAATTCTTGCAGTGATTTGAAGCTCCCCAAAACTCAATCCCATACCTCAAGTGTGATTCAAATTGTGCGTGATATACCATTTTTGCTTTATTTGCATCAGTAATTGTTCTGATCGATTTAATAGCAAAACAGCCGGCATTTAGTTTTTTGGAAAGAATTTGAATATGTTCATGCCAATTAAGTTTGTGATCTATTGTTAGTCCTAAAAATTTTGTTTCATCTACTCTTTTCATCTTGATTCATGAAGATATATGTAGGGGAGAAGAAAGAGGCATGGGACGTTTTTTGAACAATATTTGACTACTCGGTCAAATTAGTGTCAATTGTTTCTCTGTTTTGTTTATTGTATAATTCATGCATTAAGATATAATGTAGAAGCATATAGCAGCAGTAGCAGTCATGAGCTAGCCATACTTTCGGTAGGCCTACACCTGGCAACGATAACAAGGCCGCCGTTACTCACTACGACATCAAGTGGTATGAGTCTTTAATTCAGAATAATACCTCCAGTACGACAGTACTATATACAACTTCATGGTATGACAGACCACTTTATTCATCCAGTGATTTTCATGATATGGGCTTTGAAATGCACTAAACATACTTCTAGAAGCATCTTGGTCTAGATATGAAATTTTTCAAGATATTGTGAATTTTTCTATCAATATCATTAGAAAATTTTGATTATAGGCACAGAGCAACCCGCTAACTTGTTCACTTTTTCAATATGACAACCAGATATCTTTGAAAATCATAAAATACTCATCATGATAATATATATTGTGTCTGCAAGTATATCTGTACATCTTGTGACCGTGGTATGCTAAATCAAGCATTAGGCATGACAAGATATAAGAAAAAAATGTTGTTTTTTTTAAAATTATTATTCAACTCTTACAATTACACATAAATGCGAGGTGGCAAATTCCCTATCTAGCCCTATCCCACCACCTCCCTAACCTTTTGACGCAATAACTTTAACCCTATTTCATCCCCCTCAAAAATACTTCTACCAAGCCCACTACAGTCCCTACCTATTCTGTTCAAGAAAGAGAAATTACCGACATCTAATCCAGCCCCCTTTACAACTTCCGCTCAATCATGACTTCGCCTACCGACCTCCATACCCTGACTCATTTATTTCCAGGGCCGGCTCGTGATGTTTTCGCGCCCTGGGCGACATACGAGTAGATTTGATATTCGAGGGCAAAGCTTGAGATGATACGCGATGCTAGTTTTCCACTCACTCCACTTGAATCCCACTCAAGAAGATATGATTTGAAATGATTTGAGGAGTTTTCATGTAGGTTCAATCAACTTCAGTGCAGGGACTTCGCTACGTTTCAAGAAATTGGGGGGGCGCACAGGTTACATAGATAAAATGACCGCCCCGCTGGACACCTGCCTCTTGCGAAAAGGGGGTCTGGGGGGGAGGGCAAAAGTCCCCCAGCAGGGCCCCGCAGGAAATTTTTGAAAATATGGACATTTTTCAAGTGATTTTTGCGATTCACAAATGGTTTCGAAGTCTTATAATTGAATCATCATGGACATTTTTGAAGTTATACTCTTGCAATTTCTCCAAGCAAAGCCCCGGGCGCAGGGAATTTTTTGAAAAAGGTCAATGTCATTTTTCAAATGATTCTTGATATTCATCAAGCAGTTTTGGTATCCAATTGAATCACTATGGACATTACCAAAGTTATTTCTAATAGTATAATCAATGGACATTTTCAAGGTCATTTTTGCGATTTCACCCAGCAAAATTCCCAGCAGTGATTTTTTTGAAATATGACCTTTTTTCAAGTGTTTTTTTGCGATTCACAAGCAGTATTGGAATCTAATAATTGAAGAATTATCGAAAAAAAAGAAGGGAGTGTGGAGTAGTAGAGTGTACCGATACAATTCATATTAATAACTAAGTAATAATATGTTATTGTGTATTTATTCAAAGGTCAACATTATATATTTTTAAATGAGGATAAATTATGGGGAGGATCGATTGGTCATGTCGACGAAATCGAGTCGTCGAGGAAATGCCGATTGGTGAGGCGTCCCCCCCTCCCCCCTAAAGACGTCCCTGCTTCAGTGCTGTTGAAATGTGTTTCCAATCATCGAAACCGATCTGATCTAGAGAACTGCTCTTTCAGTGCGTACTTTTGTCAAAAATCCTGCAGCAAAGGCAAATAACCCTGTCTGATTCCTCTGAATAGATTAACCAACGGTGATGGGGACTTTCATCGTTTGTCAAACGCCTCGATTTGCAGTGAAATGAATAAAAACTACGAAAAGCTACTAATTTTTGCGCCCCTGGAAATCTTGCGCCCTGGGCAGCCGCTCAGGTCGCCCAGCCCACGGGCCGACCCTGTTTCTTTCTATCAACTCATGCAGCTCCCCCCATCCCCCTGAAAAAATTACATAGACGATCCTAATTTCTCCGTATTTCCAAATCCTGCCATCCCAAGTCTCGCATCATCTCGATCTGATCACACACTGAATATCACTCTTTTATAGTGTCTACTTCTATCATGTATTGTCATGTCATTTGTTTCCACTTATAAATAAAGTATATTTTATTATTATCTCAGATGTACTCTCCAATATTCTTACCCTCCCCCCATTTCCACTTTCTCAGTGTTGGGTAGTAAACTTTTAAAATGCACGCAAATTCGTATTTTCTGAACTTTCAATAAACGCGTTACATTTACAGTTGACGATCTGGAACTTTCTTCACATTCGATTTTTCGGTGATCTTCAACGGAATAAAACTTTCATTTGAAAGTTCATAATTTCAGTTCACTCTTGATCCTATTTGACACAATCTCACTATCCGTACATCTCCGTACAAATTCCGAACGAGATCGACTATTTTACGGTCCATACCGAATATATAATATTCCCTGATCAGGATTTCATCATATGATCACTTGTCACCAGGCGAGCCATATATTATTTATGAACTCTTTTTTCCATATAATTTTCAAGATTAATTTTTGAACGAACTCATGTTTTTTCTAATTGAACTCGAACTTTTACAGCGAAACCACGAAAACGAACTTTGAACTTCTCACAAGATTGATTTATTTGACATGAACAGAAATTTTTAAAAGTACGTTTTATAAGTGAACTTCACCAACACTGCACTTTCTAACTGCAATCCTTTGCACCTTTTACACATCCCTTATCTCACCTAATCTATAAGGATCCCAAACTCAACTAGCATATTCCACCATGGGATGCACTAATGAGAAATATGCTCCTTCCTTAATCTCCATACCTGCCTCATTACAAAGTTTAGTGCATTTATACTCTTTTTTACTATTCTCTCAATCTGATTACCCCACTCTAGATGTCTATCAGATACCACCCCTAAATACTTATAATTTTCCACTGACTCCAGTGCCTTCCCTCTTACATCATACCACTACATCTGTCCTTATGGTCCTTTTACCAAAGGTGACCAACTGACACTTCCCAGCACTTAACCCTGGCATCTTGTTCAACTGAACCCAATTAACAATCAAGTGCCACTATTCTTGCTATAAAGCAGTGTTGACCAACCCATGGCCCGCGGGCGTTATTTCAATGACCCGCTGAGGAATTGTATGAATTATATAACTATTTACCATGTGGAAATCAAATGGCCGGCCAATTAAGACGTGGGTGCATTCAGAGTGTCAAAGATGCGGTAATTCTCTAGCTAGCCACTACTAAATTATTAAAAATAATAATGAACGTTATGACGTGTAAATCAAAACAAAACAGTGTAGGCCTATCAAAAACAGTACCACATGCGGGACCGAACACGCGCAAAAGGCTAGCTCGCTACCACTATACGCTACCGGTGATATTGGAAATCACAGCACAAAATCACATTCACAGTGAGTGAGTCATTGTCCCTTGGTCACTTTTAGTTTTATTATAAGCGTTGTGACGGCAAGACGTGTTTCGGAGTGAAATTAACACCATGTCAAAGCGCAAAGCAACCAAAAATGAATGTCGATTATTTCAGGAGAAGTGGACAAATATGTACTTTTCTACCTACTTCAAAGGCAAATTGGTGTGTTGTCAGTGATTTTGCATTTAAAAAAATTAAAATACTTCGAGCAAAAGGCCTACCATCAAAAACGTAATGTTTTTCTTTTTTTCCTTTGTTTTCCATCTGAATCCATTCATAAGTTTCATCAAAAGTCGACAAAATGCACCTAAAATTATGGTTTGAGAAAAATTCCCTGCGGAGCTTAAAATGCCCCCCGCAGGTCACCGGCTTCGCACATACTAGGCCTACCCTGTAAGTGGTAGTAATAGTTCTTATCAAGAGTATAGCATACCCAGCAAAATAATCACCACACGCCGCTGAAATATATTTTTACATACATTTTTTTTAGTGAACTTGTGTTTCCCGCGATGATATTTGGAAAATTTAAATGGCCCCCTGCCCAAAAAGGTTGGTCACCACTGCTATAAAGTATAGCATCAGTATAGGTCCCAGCCATATATACCTAACTGAAAACACACAATCAAATGTTTTCAGCAAGGGGTGAACTAGTAAATTTGATGTACACCTGATTTCAGATTTCACGGTATTTCACGAAGATTTTATGACAAGTGTACACCAGATTTCAGAAGTTGTTAACCTCTCGGTTTTCAGTGTATCATCAGAACACAGGCATAAAAGAAATATACACCAATAAAGAAATATTTACAGTGAAACCTTTATGCATCGTTCTCGGATCCATCGTTTTCCCGCTTGTATCATGTATTTTTCCTTGCCCCACTCCCACATAATCAATGTTACATTTTTCTGGATGGATGGTTTTATTTTCCTCGTCCCTTGAAAAACGATGTTAAGAGGTTTCACTGTATATAGGTAAAAGGTTACTATAGGAAAACCTTCAATGGACTGTGGATTGAAGAAGAATAATAAGTCCAAGAATTCATTAAATGTACGTTTTATTGTTTGTCCAGTCTTCAAGTATAAAATGTAGGAAACGTGACAGCAACAAATTTACATACCACTCAGCAGAGTTCAAGTATTATGAAAAAATGTAAGCAATTCATTATGTGCAAGATGTAACAAATAATTTCTTTCCATACTTTATTTGTGAATTCCTAAAACCAAACAGATAGATTTTGAACACATTTATAATGCCACAATATTCTTTTTCAATATATCATTTTTTTTACAGCTTCAAAATATATTGGGATAAGTTTCCCTAATATCCTGTATAATTCGGTAATTCTTTCACAGAAAACACTCCAGAGAGCTGACACTTGCACCACCAAAAAACGAAATGATTCGTTAGTATTTAACCATGAATAGCCCTCTTGAATTTTGTTGTTCACTAGTTTAATAGCTGGACTAGCTGCATTCACAGCTTGGCTGCTCGCCTCAACGACTTGCGGAGGTAGATTGTCAACAAACTGATCCCAAACCTTGACTGACACATCTTGCAACTGTACAAACTTTTCTCGGTCAGCTACCCACAAGGCACTTAATGATACAGCACATAAGAGTACAAGTATTAACGTCAGCTTGAAAAGTTTTCCACAGAATGAGTCTCCTGAAACAAAAAAAAGTTTATAATTAAGTGAAATGACAACAGTTTCATGACCAACATTTTTTAATGGCTCAATAATCAGTGTTAAGAATGTGTTTCAGAATGATCACATTTAATCACAATATCTGTAAAAACATTTACCAATCTTTTCTTATAGTTCTACTCGAGTTATTAGATAGTTGACCGGCCTTCCTAAAATTATAAATATTTTTGTATCAACATCAAAATTTGATACAAAATCGTTATTTAACAATCAAAAGTGCGATTGTTTGGTTGGGGTATCTCAAGGACAATCTTTTACCACCCCAATTTTTTTTTCAATTAATACTGTAAATTTATGCTCAATGAATTTGATATAATTCAATTAATTAAATGGTAGAATTAACTATGTCTAACCTGATGATTTCTTGGGTACAACTTTGACACCAGAACTTCCTCGGTTAACAGCTTTTGGAGGTTTCTTCATTTTGCTGTCCCCTGCAGCATTTTGCGATGCTTTCACTCCGTTTTCCTTCTTCTTATCCTTGGACTTGGCTGCTGCTTTCTTCTTTTTCTTCATTTCTTCTTTCTGAATAAGATCTTCCTTTTTCTTTGCCATTTCTGCAACAAAGGAAAGCAAATTATTTACTAATTCATTTTACTACACATTAAATCACACTTCATACAAAATCCACACAAGTATTTGAGCTCCCAGTAAGAATATCTCGTAGGGGAGCAAATTAAATTGAATAACATGTTGTAACCTTCGTGTCTTCTAAGGAAAAAAGTTATCAAAGCACATATTGCATCAAAAACAAAAATACTTTTAACCCCATTATTATGGGTGTAGTCAACCGAGGAGAAAAATGGGAGGTAGTGATAGATGAGAGATGGTGGGAGGATAGGGAACAGTGGAAGGAACTCGTAGGAAGAGAAGAAGAAGCAGAGGAAAGTAGTGGTGAACAAGAAGAGGAAGAAGTCGGAACTGGCAGGAACCGATGGAGAGATGAATCCTGCCCTCTGAGATGAAATGGTGGAAACACCCCCTGGCCCAATTTAATTGGTTATCTGGGAAAGATATATATATATATATATATATATATATATATATATATATATATATATATATATATATATATATTATAAATCTTTTGCACAATATTCGTCGTAGTTTAATTCAATAGAGATCGTCAGTTACACACATGAACATTAAAACACTGAAAAGATTGAATATTGAATTGTTTCTACCAATTGGGTTGACTTATTTCATAGGCATATTCAAAATTACAACATAGCCATTCTCAAATGGGGAGATACAAATTATTATAATCAATAATAATAATACCTTCACATATGAGATGATAAAAATTACAATAATGAATAATAATAATAATAATGATGGAAAAAGCCCATCAGAGACTGTACAAACAGTATGATGAATGCCATGAATTACATTCGGGGTAAAATGACCTAGATGTCGATGAGCCGTAAAACCCAATGGCAATTACGTATACCATAATTTATATGGTAAATGGTTTTAATCTACAAAATCATCAACAGAGTAAAACATCACACAACAGTTCCTTAACCCTAGTCTTCAATATAGGTAGGCCTATGCTTGAAATTGATTCAAGATATATTAATATCAATTAATGGAATAAAATACATTGTTAGCTTGTGATATAAACGTTACATCAAATATTGTAGTCCTTTCGCATACATCATTAGTCTATGTTTCTCAACATATAGGTCATCACGACGTCGTGTGTCATGTTGGTGAAATGTGTGGTTACAATGTAGAAGCTTGAAGTTGAAACAAATAAAATGACTGACTTGAGTTAAAATTCAGGACAGTACAAAATACAAGCAATACTTGATATTTAAAGATAGATCTACAAGATGTAGTGATGTCTGAGTGATCCAGACTGAATGGACAGAGAGAGGTGACGTCTAGAGTGCGGGAAACGGCCTGAGTTGCTGTAGACAACCAGCTATTATTATTATTATCTACACGATGTTGATCAACTAGAATAGACAAATATTCTTGTATCTTGCTTTTACAGCAAGAAAAGTCTACTGCTATGAAGGGAATGACCCCAAAATGAGATTTCATGTTGCAAGTGCGAATACACTTGAGCAAAATAGAGCATACGTAGCACTACTGGAGAGACAACTCGCCACAGGCTTTCAAGTATAAAATTGCCCTTAAGTACCTTCCATGAGGAACGACCAGTCCAAAGTATCTGTAAGCATGATACCGAGAAACATGTTACACGTTGACACCGTCACACTTGAGCCATTCTGTCGAATTAGTGTGCTTGAAGTTATTTTTTCTTGAAGTGCATGGAACAGCATACAGGTTGTTTTGGAAGCATTCAGTAGCAGTCTGCTGTCGAGACAACTGTTGTAACTGTCTGTTGTAATGCATCAGAGCCGCAGCTTTGTTCGCCCAGATTTAACTTCGTTTGCAAGAGTAAAGATCACATGACTTGTATCATCAGGAAATAGGTTGAGCTTACCATCTTTGCACATATTTGGCACGTTATTTATACAACAGAAAGAGTAGCAGACCCAAAACTGAGCCCTGTGGGACACTGACAGGTGACTCGGCTGAACGTAGACCTGGAGCATTTACTTTACTCCTTTTTCATTTGTCATCTTTATGTCAACAGTTTGTGATCGCTCTGAGAGAAACAATATAATCAATCTCAAAGCATTACCAATTACACCCATGCGTTTTGTTGGAATCTGGGATCTCCACTCGTCCTTTCAATCTGATAGAATCGAGAAAATACAGCGGATTGCTGCAAGATATGTGGAGAACTGCCACTGCAGGTAGGACTCAAACCTACAGCAGCCAGCCGTCAGCATCTCCAGAATCTTGAAAGACCAAAACTGGGAGCTCTTATCTTCATGTCAACACAAGGTCGCCATCCGCTACCTTTCCAAGGCGCTGTTGGGTTTTCCTGCCGGGTGTGACCAACATTGTTCATCGAAACCCCAAAGTTTATCAGCCGAAATGATCATGTTAAGAAACTCAACTTCGAGCGGTAGGACTCCCAACATCGGCAGATGCTCCATTTTGGGTTCAGCTACTAGTCAATGAAACAGTCTTCCACAAGTGCAGATGACGTCGCTTTCAACTATGGGGGAACTTGACCTCTTACTTTCTACACTTCTAGTCCTATCTTATTTTCTTATTCTCATTTTCCAAAATATCATTTTCTCCAATTTTTTATACTTCGTTTAAATCCATAAATACATTGCACATCATCCAACCACCGGAAATAATAGCCTGTATAACACTGGTATTTCCCAAGTTGCAAATAAAATATATATACATACATAAACAAGGTACAGTATCTAGTATCTATACCTCAATATCTATTTATCTCTCTAGTACGTACGGTACATTGATCAATTTTTACTTTGAGTACATTTTATTTTTGATTCCATCCATATGCTCCCCCATGTTAAATAGTTTCTTTGGTATTTTTTTCAGTGTGGTCCCCTGGAAACCATTCCAAGCAGGTTTCACTGTATTCTCCAATACGAAAAAAAGGCAATTGATGCCTACAACAATGGCAAGCCTCACAAATCATGGTTACAAAAGTCACAAAATAAGAGGATTTCCATGTTATTTAGCAAATACTCATGTTAGCTTGCATATATGAGTGATGTACTTTGGCTATTCAAGTGGAAACAAGGATCAACAGACATAATTCCTGTCGAAAACACAAATAATAAACACAAACTAGATCAACGATTATGGGAGTACTAATACTAGTTACCATTATGAAAAATTTGCCAATAATAGAAAAGACTTGCTTAAACATTTTGAAAATTTAGAATATATTTTTCATCTCATATTTGAATATCACAATGACCTTGATCACAAAGTTAACGTGAATCACTATGCAAAAATGCACAATCCAACAATTCACCCATTTAATTTATAGTTCTGAAGAGTTTCTAGTTTCTGGAAAGAAATTCTGTTGCAAGACAAAACTCTGTATGGGCCTACTTTTAGCAAGACAAAACTCTGTGATAGGCCTACTTTTAAATGTTTTCTAAACCAGTAATTCTCAACCTTTTACATACTGCGGACCACTATAAACATGAAGTTTTTACTGCGGACAACTTGGGAATATTTTCGTTAATCAAACAAATACAAGCAATATATAGGGTGACCAGATTGTGGTAAATAAAATCCGGGACAGAGAAACATCTGAAAGTCAAGTATGTGCGAAGCCGGTGACCCGCGGGGGATGGATGATGGACAAGGCCCCCCAACACTAGCACCGCAGGTTTTTTTTTTGGGGGGGGGGGGGACGATGTTTTAATGAGTTTTAGGTGTTTTGGAGCGCGGTGTGAATAAAAAGTAAATACATCATCATTCACTCATGTAGAGATATCACTGTGTTTTATTATACTGTTTCAATTGAGAATGATCTATTACCGTATTATAAACTTGTATCGTAAGTACATTTATGTAGAGATTGCTGTTGGCGCAGTTTCTCCATCTTTTTAGTTCATGCCTTGTATTTTGATGATTTTGGTGAGGGAAATTGTTTTTCAATTTCAAGTACATAATTGTAAAACTCCGTGCAGGAAAATTCGTAGTTGGTAGTTGATTCTCATTATCTTCCTTTTCACCCTATGATATTTCAACAAAATGATAACTTGAGCATGAATTCGTTGTTATAAGAGTGAGAGAGCATTTTGGCTTTCTTTCTTTGCCCTTCTAAATGTATACACGAAAGGTGACTTGAACCACCTGCACGTTATTAGTGTGGCATAGGGAGGACGGTCGCTCATAACCTTCTCTCATGCATATAACTGCTAACAGAAGGAGGTTTGCCCCGGCCCGGAAGATAGGCCTACCATAGGATGGAGTACAGTACTACACAGAGCTAAATATAATATGCAAGTATTGCAATTTACGGTAATATTGTGTGAAATGATTAAGAAGAGATGATGGATGAAATTACGAGAAAATATAAATACGAATTGAATAGTAAAGGACAGAAAATGACATTATGTTCACTGAAATGTGATGGATGTGCGGACCACCATATTGATGCGTGGTCCGCGGACCACCGGTTGAGAAACACTGTTCTAGACCACCGAGTATGTACTAAACGAATGACACAATTTGTCAATTGCTTCTAGATCAAGAGCAACCAACTTGGTCATATAATCTTGAAAAAGTTTTTTACACTGAATATAAAATCTGTAAGCAAATAATTGGATACGGTGAGCGTGGGCTTGGCGTGTCTACTTAAAAAGAGGATGTGAAAGTGGGTAGAGAGGTTGTGCCAATTCGAGATAACTCCATCTCTGAAGTATGCTTCTTTCCTCAAATAGGTTCAACCTCCCCACCCCCTTGCACATCCTCTTCTCGGTAGACATGCCAGGCTCACGTTCACTCTTGGTAGTAGCATCCGAATTCCAGTATGCGCTCTTCAGCGCCTCCAATCTGTATGCGTTTGATGAGAAAGTGATACATAATTTTTAATAACAAATTTTCTTATCCATTTATAATTTTGACTTCACTTGGAATGCCATTTTATATGGATATGATGAAAAATATTAATACTGTAATAGTTTTAAAAATCCAAATCCCACAGAAATTCTAATGTTATGGGGATGAAATAGAAAACAGTACTCAAAATGTTCTTCTATACTAGCCAGACCCCTCATGTTTCAAGCATGAGTGGCCCCCTTGTCCTTCTGCCCTCCTCCTGAATGTATTACAACAATCTCCTCTCCCCCCCCCTCCCTTCCTCTCTCTCTCTCTCTCTCTCTCTCTCTCTCTCTCTCTCTCTCTCTCTCTCTCTCTCTCTCTCTCTCTCTCTCTCTCTCTCTCTCTCTCTCTCTCTCTCTCTCTCTCTCTCTCTCTCTCTCTCTCTCTCTCACAATTACGTATTACCGCTGCGTTTGAATCGAAAGTTCCACAGAACATTCGAGAATCTTCTAGAACCAGTGTGGGGTCAATTTACCACTGCATGACGCGTGATCGTTTTCATACCTCACCATTCCTCTTTCCCCTCCACCCCTCTCACCCCCTCCTTCCTTCCTCCTTCCTCTCCCACTTCCACTCTCCGCTCAGCCAACCAGCCGACCCCTGCCAACCCCCGTCACCTCCCTGTTACGAAAGAATGTTGTAGAACCAGCGTGACGGACAGATCTGGAAGACTCTATATACTAATTGTCGGTACCGGTAGTGTCTAAACTGCCAGATCTCAGAAGAAATGTTTTATAAACACCTGAAGTCAATATGTTATTAAACTGTTAATACCTTACGCAGTTTGCAAGTTAATGCTGGACTAGTTTCAAGTTTTATGGTTTTGAGTACCAAGTTGTCGCGTTAACTAATTTTGTCCAACTCATTACCATCAGATACATAGAATGGTACATTTACAATTATGTTACAAGTGTTGATATTTACTTCAAATACCTGGTACCTTTATATAGAATTAATAGTTTGATATGATACAAATCACTGAACTGACCTAGCTCTTTACGTTTCTTTTCGTCCAGAAGTAGCTTTGTATCATCTACTTGCTGTTGCATGTTTTGCAGAAATACAACTACTTTCCGAGCGCACATTTGGCACTGCTGTTGATCAAGACATAGTCCCGCTACTTCGGCAAGGACTGGCACAAGAGGATTTTCTTTCAAGTCTAGCCACCGTAAAGACTTCAAACGACAGAAGCTCAAGGGCAAGTGTGTCAGTTTATTGCCATACAAGTCCAGATGTTTAAGAAGTGTCAACTCGCCAAAGTTCTGAGGTAATTCTGTTAATAGATTTTTACTCAGGTCCAGTTTTGTGAGGTAAGTCAGAGTTGCAAAATTTATCTGTGGATAGAAAATGAAATGAATTATAAAAACTCATCACTTCTACTACTGCGGTGTGGTACCAAAAAAGTTAATCATTTTAGTACGGTACCAGTATATATTAACTGACATTATTAACAAAGTATACAGCTTACCCCAAGGTCTGTAAGTTTATTAATGGACAGGTCCAAATGCGTTCCTTTCTTGATCAGAGCCTGCCGTTTAAAGGAAAAAACATTATAGTATATATATTTTGTACTTGGGCTTACAATGCGCTCGCTCTGTACACCTAGTGGGAGAAGGGGGCTATTGCATAACTTTGACACTCAATCAAAATTAAGTGTGTTAATTTACTTCTGATATGATTATTGTTTTCTTCAAGACCCCAGCAACAGCTAGGCTATTTTTTTGGGGGGAATGAGGAGAAAATGTATGAAAGATGTTCACAAAATAGGTGCGTTACATGTATGGGACTCGAACCCACGCGTAGCTTGACTTCAGATTCCAAGGCAATATCGTGGCTGACTGAGCCAGACAGAAGGATGTCAAGCACTTTCTTCGACTACTCACTCAACAAGTTACAGGAAGCCAAATACATTGCGGTATCGGTATTTGATGTCACTTTGACCAGACCCTAGAAAATGGTGTCAGTGGCAACTGTGCACAAGTTTTAAAATAAAACTATAGGAATCTTAAATAATTGAATGTTGAAGACTGATATTTTGTATTTTATATTTTTAGTATCGAATTAAAAAATCAGAAATAGCTCAAATGAGTAACAAGTCAAAAAACTAAGTGACAAAAAAAAGTAAAAAAGTGAATGAAATGGATGGCACGGGTTCTCGTTACTGTCAGTTTTGGTGTATGCTGGTTATAATATGTATGTAGGGAAAAGAGCTTGACATGCTCATAATGTGTAATAACTACCAGCATAAGACTGCTATGAGCTAACTACCACATTGTCAATGACTTCCTCATTTGAAAAACAAATTGATCAACTAATAAGTTAAATATAATTTTGTATATATATATATACAGTATATATATATATATATATATATATATATATATATATATATATATATATATATATATATATATATATATATATATATATAAATATATAAATATATATATATATATATATATATATATATATATATATATATATATATATATATATATATATATATATATATCAAGTTATCAACTAATAAGTCACATTCGATTTAGTATATTTTTGTAAAATGAATGGAAAATACACTGAAACAGTATTACATGATCAAGAATCATTACTTCCAATATCAAATTTTTCCATATTCAATATTTTTCATTTAATTCAATATTGATTGAAAATGTTGATAATTATATTTTGATCGATATTCAGGATCAAAGTTTCGATATTGTTTGCAATTTAATTATCGAACCGTAACCCTATTATATGCAGGCTTATGTATTGGGGATAACATTGATCAATTGAAGATCGATTGATCCCTGAATCGATCCTGAACTTGAAAAGATCAATCTTTCCATTTTTTCCCAGTTTCATTAGAACTTTTTAAATTATAAATTCATTGGAACTGAAGGTAATCCTCGAGTGTGGTTGACTAGCAGATCCCATAGAAATCATAACTAGGATTTGTGCTACTTTACGATGTCTATTCAAGACTGTTATTTCTCTGTTGATGTGCGATGATCTTGATTGCTACTGCCACAGACAATACTTTTATTTGGTTGATCCCATTAACATAATACAGTAGAACCTCTGTTATAAGTTTCTCGTTTATACATTTATATTTATAAGTTTAATTGTTTGATCCAACTCATATGCTCCACATGATGAATAGTTTCATTAATAAGTTTTTCAGGTTGATACATTTTTTTAGTCTGGTTCCCTGAAAATCGTATAATTGAGGTTCCACTGTACTAAAACTTCTTAATCAGATTAATTGAACATAATTTTGGTGTCATCTGTTGATCACTTACACATATACAAATAGATTGTGGTAATAATTGATGAATCCCCTCCTCCCCTCAATTTAGTCGACAAACACTCGAAAGATTGATTTCTGGGAGTTTCAAAATAAGTGAATGAAGAAGATTGATTTCTAATAGATTATTCAATCTTGAATTTTTGGGATTGTAATTATTCTTACTACGTATACACATATTTAAACAAAAAAAAACTATCAGTATTTGCTATCAATACTTACAATGTCCTTGACAGGAACTTCTTCCAAATCGGACATGCTTAGATCAAGAGTACAGTCATCCAGGCGATCACGCAGATTCGGTTTTTTGGTGGTTCTTGACATGGTTGATCCTTTTAATATCAAGTTTAAAACATTCAATTTTTAATTTGTTATAAAAAGATAATAAGACCTACTAGACTTGTAATAAACTCTGACAATGTATCAACAAAATCTCTTACATAGATAGTCATATACCAGTAAGTCACTTTTCCCAAGTTTACCATATCCCAAGCTGATAGTCTAGTTTAGCTAGTCTCGCCTGAACTCACTAATGGACGTTTTTCTTAATACCGGTAAGTAGAGAATCATGCATAGAATCAAACAATTCAATGTAAAGAAGTTGGCCTACGCTTTACGTTTTAGAACACAACTGTGGCTTTGATATCAACCCTTGACAATAAAATGTATCCTTCATACGTAATTGTAAGACATAGGCCCCACACGATCACATTATTTCAGTAGGCAAACACTCAAGCGACAGGATTTAAAGAACATTAATTTGTGATTGATGATATGAGATGAATGATAGTCTGATAGATGGTGATATAAAGTAAAAGAACAAGTTGTGTCAAACTAATCGGTATTATCTTACATATTAGTTCTCTCTTATAGAGTTACAGTTCAAGTGCTACAGCTATTTGACATGATAATCAGATGCAATACTACCCAATCAAGTTTTTAAAAACAGTAGACTTTTTATATTTAAAGTTGTTTCATGTTTAGGATTAATTATGGCATAAATGCTTTACCCAAGATGCATTGAGGGTTGCGTTGGTTTGCCGGTTTGATACGGTATATATATTTATATATCCAGATAATCCAGATAGGTATTATCAAGAGCTTCATATAAGGCCTTTGCTCAGCATTGTAAGTTAATTAGGAGAGGAGTTGAAGGATGATCTCTGGAGTGGTACGCATTCGGTAACGTTCGGGGTCAAAGTTTGATGAACCTGTTTTGAAAGCACAAAAATGTTTTGAAAATTTTGATCACAAAAAATATGTAGGAGAACCGTATATATTATATATAAATTCATCAAAATCCAAGCTCGGTCACAGACCCAAAAAATTGAAAATCACCCTTTTTTAAATATCACTCTCATTTTAAAAACCAAGTGCTTGCTGCATTTTCCTACTGATTATTCAATGTAGGCCTTGTACATCCAATGTACTTATGTTTTTACCCTGGTGGCGCTGAGCGGCTGTATGCGCCGTAGTCACTTCAAGGCATTAAATAGCCTGATTAAGTTTGTGTTCCGCCCGACACTGGCGTTGGTGTTGGGAATTGTTCAATAATAGCCAACGAAACTGTGGTAACGCAAAATGCAGCATATGCCTTATAAGATGAGCATAATATTTATAGCCCACGAAGTATAATTAAAAACTCTACACTCTGACTTGTATAAAATACTTCATTCGGCAACCATCGAGTCTAGAAGACCGTGACTCGGTAACATGATTCTGCTATTATATCCATTTATTTGATGAATAAAAAACATTTATTAAATTATTTTCTCTGACATGGCTCATACGATTTGAATGAAGATTTCTAATAATGTGTAGGCCTATCTTTTATTTGTTCATATCAAGTACAAATTTGAATGTTTTTGGAGTGAAGTTGGAGTGTTTTCAAACTTTATTGCGCAGCCTTATCTTATGGGGTTCTTGGAAACTTTGTAATGGTGTTTAACAAAAATGGTACAACCAATTTGACTCCAAAACTTCACAGTTCCAAGTTGAATGCATTCGGGTGTCCAGAAAAAGTTTCATGTTAATCAGTCAAATAATGCAACTGTGCAGTGCTTACATAAAAAAAAAAAAACACAAAGTGCCTTGAGAGTAGGATGGAAGTTTTTGCTGTCACTCATCAAAATGTCTCGCTCATCTCACACTGCAAATACTGTGTTTGCCTAGTGAAGCTACGCCGATAAAGCACGATTCCGTTATTTTCAATTCATTGTGGTGACTCTTTTAAACGCTACCGGTATTGAGATAGGTAGTTGTGAAAATTATACATTTGAATTAAATTGGGGTTCTTTTGAAATCGATGAAACTCTATTCAAAAATGACATCAATCTACATCTATTTTGGACTATGTTTGTTTACGCAGGGTGTTTTTATAGCGTAATAAATTAAATGGATAGTGGACTGTATTTAAGTAAAGACGGTGATTCCAAAAAACGGTACCAAAACCAGAAATGCCAACTTGGCATGATAACCAAAGTGTGTATAGGCCTGACACGGCTATACCCCGCAAAATAAATATAAACAAAAACCAAGGGGGAAACAATACAAATCTGGGTTAATGAGAAATGAAATAACGAGAAATAGAAACATAGAAGAGAACTAAACAAAGATAGTTGAAACGAGGAAGAGAAACTTAATGCAATAAGAGTGGAAACCCCAAGACCACTCTACTGAAGCCAGCATCCAAAAGTATGGAAGCCAACCAACCAATCTGCCTCCATCTCAGAAGATAGCATCCAAAACTGTGGAAGCCTGGTTGCCAAAACGACAAAAACGTGAACTGCCTCGATTTGAAGCTTGCGAAAACAACCTGTCTCCACCGATGCAGTAGAACAACTAAACCGAACGATCTACCAAGAAGTACATGTAATCAACAAGAAAATCAAACTGAACTGCTCGAGAGATCAAGCCACACTGAATTATGGAAGCCTATGAAAACAACCTGTGACTGACGAATAGAATAAAGAAGTGACTTCAACGAGAGACGTAGCTGTACTGAAGCTTGACCAACTAGCTGACTAATCAAGTTGCTCGACAACTAAAGCAATGGATAGGGGGAGGGGGGGAGGGGGTCGAGAGAGGGAAAATATGTCCCAAACAATGACGTGATCGGAAGTAACTCTCTAGCAATAAACAACACAAACCAGGAAACCGAGATAGCTGGTCAGAAAGGAAACGGCATTAACAATGTTTCTTTTGATCAAAGATCACATGTAGGCCTACACAACAGTTCATTCATCTTTCAAAAATTGAATTACCAGGATATTCCAGATGTCTATTATAATTATGAATATTAAATATAGATGATTACCGGTATGTATAATTTTGTAATGAATGGAGGCCTATTGTATGTTTTCGTTGCCTAACGGCCCCACCAACAGCTAGGTTATATGGATGAATGTATTTTGATGTGAAAAAAAATTATGGTAGCTCAATGCAAGTGATATCAAGTGTTTGGTTACGTAATATTGACTCCAAGACCAGACAAGCCTCCACCATTGGTTAGTGTGATGTCACTATCGAAGTGAGGTGGGTGGCATGTACATGCTAATCGACTGGCTTACCAGTAATCATTTGTTTAAATTAATACACAGCGCCAAGTGAGTTTACACTGTTGATTCCAGTATTCGATTATCCCACTCTACCCATGATTTGAGTGAATTGAAGGGTTTGCAAGGCCTTCAAATTGTGAAATGTTAAACGTCAATTTTCAAGTGAACAATTTTCTAGTGCACAATTTGCCAGGCTATCCTTTCCTGGGGTCGGGCAATTTGCCAGGCTGTGTTTGATGGGTAGGACAATTTGCCAGGGTTGATCAGATTAAAATAAGGGGGTAGGACAATTTGCCAGGCTGTTTTTGATTTATATATGTTACGCGTTTTGAGTATATATATAAAGGAACATGGTCAATTATGTGGACAAAGCCAGGTTACGGACAGTAGGTTAGGTTTTGGAGGTTAGTTTAGTGTCCAAACATCGCGTATACGAACGGAGCTTATATACTTCAAACGACTTGGCAGGGAGCTTGGGTGAGATGTTATAATTATAATAAATATAATAATTTATATTGGTGATAGTATCAAGCGACCCTGGCAAATTATCCTACCCATCAAAAACAGCCTGGCAAATTGTCCTACCCCCTTATTGTGATCTGATCAACTCTGGCAAATTGTCCTACCCATCAAACACAGCCTGGCAAAATGTCCAACCTCAAGAAAAGGATAGCCTGGCACTGGCAAATTGTCTGCCACTAAATAAACGAAATAAACTGGACCATATTTAGGATTGGACCTTAAATGATGGACCATTTGCCCTGGACCATATTCAATGGACGAAAATTTTATTGGACGTTATGTCCGCTAACTTATGCCAGGCTTAGCCTACATACTAATTAGATTCAAGGCCCTCCACTATTTGATTTTATATTATAAAATCAATGCCCTAGTCCTAGCGTAGACATTGAGTAAATAAATCTATGGGCATTAAGTTTAAAGTGTTACACTATAATACTCAATGCTATGGCATAGGCCTAGGCATTGACTTTATAATAACTACGTAACTACAAACTCAATGGCTAGGCCTACCTAGACCTTGCAACTGATGAGACTTGGCAAATAGACTTGGAAAGGCTACTCCTAGCCAGTGTTTAGCAAAATAAACATTATTGAGCATAGCCTATATGCAAAGCTAAAATTCCCGACCAGGTCACTGCATGGGCTATAAAAGTAACAAAGGTTAGGCCTAGGCCCAGGTTTTTGCCTTGCTAAACACAACCAAAGCCATGTAGGCCTAGGCCTATGCTTTGGCCCAGCCAGGCATCGAGTAAGTTCAATAAATTATACCAAACCATAGCATAAAGAACTACAATTTGGAACTAAAAACTTATTTATTCTATGATCAAACTGAGGCCCTTGGCCTGAGTCACGAGAGTATTTGAATAGGCCTATCATATGTGTAGGCCTACGCCTATGCCTAGGCATTAGGCTTACCTATCTAGGCTAGGCCAAGTCCAGCGCAATCAACTTTATTAGGAGAAATAGCAGAATCGGTTACATGAATCATATTGAAATATTACCTTGTTTTAATTTATTTCGGAAGAGTTTATTGATGTTTGGATGATGTCGGCTCAACTTCCACGTAGTATCCTAACTGTCAAAGGTTCATTTACCGGTTAGCCATTTGCAAAACAAACAGCAGCTATGCAAGCACTTGAATTTCTGTAAAGTTGTCGGTCTGTAATTGTCACCAAGAGGCAAGTGCCGGCTGGATCGGGGGACACATTAATAGTACCCGGCTGGATCAGCTCCATCAGCTCTTTCAACGTGGTTGTAGCCACGGTAATGCCACGGTCTACCGTGTTGTAGTCAAAAATATTAGGATAGGCCTATACTATATTAGTATTAGCATTGAGTTTATAGTGTACACTGTAAACTCAATGGTATTAGCATTGAGTAAATAAATATCCTTATGGTATTAGTATATATTAGTTGTAGTCTTGTAGACCAAACAATAAAAATATTAGTTAAAAGCCTTGGCCGTTCGTCAGTTACCATGAATAGGCCTACAACGAAAGAACCTACAAATGTTATTCAAACTCTCTGGCTTCGGATTGTGTGCAAAATATAAATTATTTTCCGACAGATTGAGAAAAATATTTTGAGGTTTCGGCGAAAAGTCATGATCCTTAGATCTCGAAAAGAACTTACGAGTAAAAAAATCTTGTGAAGTTGGGCATTTCCCGCAAAGGAATTTGAAGTTACCATATTCGCGCTGATTTGTTGAAGTTGAAATATTTCGGAATAAAAGTGCTCAAGTAATTAAGGATGTCGAGCAAAGGGTGGAAGAAAAACTTGTATGAAAATGAAGGGTACCCAGATAACTTTACAGACACATCGTTTCTGGAAGAAATGAAGAAAAATGTTTATATTCAAGATGTAACATTTAGAGCTACTGTACTTGGGGCAGGACTTGTTGCACAAGAAGTATCAATTGTGATAATATTTACTCTTGTGTTTGTTTATCTGTACAATGACTGGGTGGAAGCAGAAACAGTTTTTGTGGAAAGCATCTTGTTATCTTCGTTGGGTTACCTACTTCATCGTACATTATTTGTTAATCGAATGGACATATCTAGTAAGGTCTTAGTGAATGACTTGCGGATAGTTCTCATTTTCTTAATATTTGGTTACTTTCTTTCACCTATACTAAAAACATTAACTGATACTATAAGTACAGACACTATTTATGCTACAACTACTTTTATGATGTGTATACACCTCGTTTTCTTCGATTATGGTGTGTCAGCTGCTATTGTTTCAAGTTCTCTATCACTCAATGCTGCAATATTTGGATCAGTTTGTTTAGCATCTCGATTGAAATCTCCATTTCATGCATTTGTATTGTTAACGGTAGCCATAGAATGTTTTGCTTTATTGCCGATCGTGTTGGCACGACTTAGTGACTCAATCACTGTACTCTTCATAGTAGTTTCAATAGCTACATATACTTTATGGACAGTATCATTAACATTATCAATTCTATTTGCTGGTGTTATTGTCTTTATAACAATGTTTTGCTCTTTATGGTTTTTACGATGGCAAAAATATAAGGAGAATATTTATGGACCATGGGATGAAGCAATTGTTCATGATACTGATATATAGAAAGATATTTTGAATAGTAAAAATTATAATTTGGTAAAGAAGATAACCAGAGCATGAAAGTAATTTAAATTTGTATAGTTTTTACTTTTTATACTTGCATTTGTATGGTAGGCGTAATACTGTGATAATCTGATTATCCAAATTTAATGGCAAGCTTAATTTTAGATGTTACTCTACCAATGTCCCAAAAATGTATAGGCCTAAATAAATTCTTGCTATACAATCCTCGAAAGTTGTGACACAACTTACGGTTTTAGGCTTTTAGGCCTACGTCTCTTGCAAGTATTTAGGGCTTATACAAAAATGCAAATAAAAATGTTCCTATAAAACATATAGAAATGTTCACTTTATCTATATTTTTTGATGTATTTTGACTTCATTTTTTACAAGTTTGTGTTCCTTTAGAGTAATAGTTTTCGATTCACATGTAAAAGACCAAGTTTAGGATTTTAGCCAGCTGGTCTTACCCAAATTATAGTCTCACTTGATAAAGTTGACCTAGGTTTTCATTCTCTAAAAGGTCCAAAATCAAAATTACAATATTCTTTTCAATTTTGGGGTAATTTTAGGTAACAAAGCTTTCACTTTACAAAATATCATATTCTTGGTTGAGAATGTATGAAGGACTACCCCAATATTTCTTTAAATGCATAATATTTTAAAAACTGATTTTTCTTTTACAAATTCAGAAATACTGATTGGTTGAAATGTTGAAACTCTCGATCCATGATGTGAAAGTCACTGAACATATCCGTAATTATGTTTTCCATATTCAGTGCAAATTTTGAAGTTTTTAAAAAAATTTCCACTTTTCAAGTATTTTCCATCCGTGTTACCGGTATTCTTATGAAGATTTCTCAAACTTTCCCCTTTTTTCCGGAAAACTTTCCGACCGATTTTTCTGAAAAAAAATCCCAGCCTATTCTGGTATGACAGAAATATGTGGAAAAAGTTTCAGGTCAATAAGTATTTTTTCCTGACCTGTATGCCGCGCACCAAATTACAAACAAACAAAATGAAAACAAAAATAAACAAACATTAAAACAAAGCCCATTTTTTAGGTATGTGAAATGGAATCTTCGCTACGCTCATCTAATAAATACATTGATAAAAATAAAGTACCATGAGGCTTTATAATACTATGAAAATTGATTTGTATTTTGTTAACATTCTTGCAGGTGTGCTAGATGCACGGTGGCAAGATATTATTCTATTGGATCATTTTCTTGAATTCTAATAATTTCTTTGAAATTCTTCTTTCTTCTTTGAGTTTATTCCAGTCTCTTATCGTCCCCTGGACGAAACCGTTTTTCCCTATATTTGAGTAAACTCTCTCCACCTCCATTCTTTCTCCTCCCCTACTACTTCTTTGGATCCCCTTTCCAACTCTTCTGCCAAGTTCTTCCCATCCGGTACAATTGTCTTGCTTTAAAGAAAGTTGCAGTCTAGTCCTTCATTTCCTTGATTCCAGGGTTTTCTATTTCAGTTGTTCAATCATTATGGTTGGTCCTTCTAGTTCTTTCTGTATCACTCACTTACTATTCCTAATGGTCCTCCATCTCTCGTCTCCCCCAAATACCCTCCTCGCAGCAACCAACCCTCTGTACGCTCTCTGCAGCCTTGATTAATACTGCGTCCTGAGGGTCTCAGACTGAACTAGCGTACTCCAGTGTAGGTCTAACGAGTGTCTTGTATGTTTCGTTTTCAATTTCAATTCCTGTCCCCTTGAGCTGTCTCGTAACAAAATTTAATGATCTAATCCCCTTTTTGGACAACTTTCTAATATGATCGCCCCACCCCAAGTTAATATGGTAGAACACTTACCTCTAGTTGTATCAAATAGAATTTCATCTGCATCCAGTATTAAAAATCGTTACGTAAAAATGTAGTAGGCCGTCTACGCCATGGTATTAAAATTCAACTTCTGCCCAATTTTTCAAATTAGAATTGTTTTTTTGTCCTATTCATCATACCAGTATTCTACCACCCATTCTTTGATGTTTGCAAATTGTAATATGTTTGGATTGAAGTTCAACTCTAACTCTAAATGTAGAATGATTTACTTCAATTTTTTTTTACATCAAACTTCATCAACTCATCAAATAACATATTGACAGACCTGAATTCTTTACATAAGAGGGTAATTAAAAAGCTGTTGAAAATCCAAATAAGTGTTCAATTCGTAAGTCTTGGTTATTTAATATATAAACTTAGTTATTATCCTATAGTAGCCTACCTAAAATACATGTCACGTGAAAATACAAGTTCAGGTCTGCTTATAAAACTTTAGTTTGTAAATACGGAGGAAAAGGGAGAGAGTCTTCATCATTATAGACATTGAGATTGTTACATTACAATCTCAATGTTATAGGTGATCACAATGCCCTATGCATGTATCAGTTTATTTGCACAAACACATAATGTTTCTGCTGACAAACTTAGTCACATGAGTCGAGTTGAATTTTCTTCCAATATATCACAAGCAGTGAACGGAAATGTCAAGAGTTGTCAATTATTAAGAGCGCGTTGGAGCTGATTTGGTGCAGTTTTTTGATGACAACTTATGAATGGTATCAGATACTAAAATTCTAATATAAGGGAATCACAGATATTTTAAAACTATTCAACTTATATTCCATAATTATCCGACATAAAAAGCTTAAAAATGTTTTTTTTCAACTGTAGGCCTATACGTTTGACAATTATGCAATACGAGTTATTAAATACGGTAGTTATAACTTGGGCCATCTTGAAGATATTGAAAATATCCGTTTCCCGTGTATGTACTGGTATTAGAATTTGATTAGAAAATTATGACCAAAAACACTGATATTTTGCTCATTTAACTCCATGCAACTCACATCAACTCAAGTGGGATGCTATTTTCTCTCTCTCTTTCCAGCTTAAAATCATAATTCAAGTTTCAGGCTATTTTCTTAAAAGCCTGGTTTGATCAATTGAGATATTGGTGGATCTTCTCAACCTCTGCATGCTTATTTGACGGGAACAAACTGTACGAGTCGTTTAATTCTACGTAGGAGAGCCTCAACAAACCCCTTGTTTGTTGCCGACTGATCCTGAAAATATACAATCATGGGTTAACTATGCATGGGTTTATGCATAATGGGTATCGCACAGTAGGCCTACATTCTATTTTCTCAATCAAGTCATTTATTCATTCTTTAGGTGGGTTCAGCTTAGATTCTTGTGTGTTGTGCCTTCTTATGTTTCCAAGGTCCCAAGTCATCATAAATGAATCTTGCTTTAAAAACAGTGTGGACTGTCTGGTAACGATAAGCACACAATGGGGGAAATGAATAATGAATTAATTGTTGAAGCTTGAAAATACACTTTATAAAAGTTATAAATTGCTCACATGAAACATTAATAAGAGGCTAACTCTTTGTGAATCTGAGCCTTGTTGAAAAGCAACCTTGATACCGTGGGTGGTGGGTCTATAAATAAATTTCAATAGACCTAATGCTGTAGGCCTACAGTACGTAATTATTTAATACCACACATGATTACCTGTTTTGTATCAATCAGTTTCTTGCTAAAGCTATCGTTGAAAATGGATATTAGTCCCTGTTTCATCAGGCTGATTTCCTCTACAGTAACCTGCCAACTGGACTCCGTCATAGCCATCCAAAATCCTAAAACAAGACAATACATTTACATAGATATAGGTCTTCACATCAGACATTTCGTCTTCCGCAAATTATTAACGGCTACCGTTACAGTGACAGCTAATAACAATTTAGGACTAATGGTACTAACCGTCTACTTTACTCCTGTCGAATCCACCAGCAAAACTGCTCTTGGGAATGGCACGCAACAAGTAATAGTCCAAATGGCACCACACAAGGTACAGACAGTTCTCGATCAAAAACGAACAATATTTAAGCTCTTGGTGCTTATGTTTCAACAATGTTTCAAGGTGTTCTGACGCTAGGGTTCGGCACTCTGCAATTGGTGTGCAGTTCACTGATCCTTCGGGTAGAAACTGTTGAAAATAGATCAAAGTGCATTATTAAAATGAATATCCTGATGTTTGAGGATATATATTTCATCCGAGTTATGTTGGATGTAATGTATGATAAACTAAGTCATGAAATCTCTCACATCTTTCAGTTCAATGCTGTTCATATTTGGTACGGACGAATGTTTCCTCGTTAGCAAGTCCAATGTGGTAGTTTGCTTGTGATGATGTCCAACACACTGGATCAATTGTTGTACCACAACACCCAAGTTTGGTGTACCACTCTCACTGACACTGAATTGTTCTGAGAAAAAAACAGAATCTTTTTGTTCAATGATCAATATTCAATACACGGCAGCTTTCTAGTGGGGAAAGGGCAAGGCATTCAGTCTGTAGTGGGCCTGTGGATTGAAGGGTTACAATAAGCCTCTATGGTACAAGATATATACCGGTAATAGTGATGCCTTCGGATACCTGGGTCGGGTACGGGTAATCCACTACCTGAGTATTATTCGGTTACCCCAGGTACTCAGAATACAGAAATCAAGAACTAATAAATGGGACGAACAGTTAATCGTTTCCTTCACATATCGATATATTCAATGTACAGTTTTTTAAATTGCCTCACGCGCGCGTGCAGGTTAGTAGCCTGCTGGTTAACGAGGTATTGATACTGACCTAAAAAATGGAAGTTTGAGGCCATCACCAAAGCGATTCAACTAGTTGCTAAAGATGGCGTCTACATCTAGGAGTGGTAAGAAAACGCTGTTTACGCCTCCGAATTTGAGAAGTGATGTGTGGTTTAATTTTGAGTTTTGTGCTAAGAATCAAGATTCAACTTCACCTCAAATCTTGACTGAAGATTTTGTGTACTGCCACCACTGTGAACGAGAGATAACGTACTGTTCTAATACATCTATCTAACCTCAAACAACATATTACGCGATGCATAACGAGAACTTTCAACAACCAATGAGAAGAATTCAAATTTAAAATCGTGAAATAAGCGGCAAACTACAGAAATACGAAAAACTAACCTTTTCGAAACTTGATGGTTTCAAACTTTTAATCGATTTGACCATATAAAAAAAAATCGATTTTTTAATCGATGCCCATCCCTAAGTATAACCCTTTACCCACATCAACTGATAAGTACGAACAAGATCCCTTCCATATATGTTTCTATCGTCAAATCTCAATAGGCCCTATGCATTTTTAATACAAATCTTGGCCCCTTCCCCCTCCTCTCGTCTTCAGGTGGTGGTACAGATGGTTTTTTTAAATGTGGTCAGTAGAGTTATATTATCATGAACCTCCGACTCGTAGTCAGGACATAAAAGTTGGAATTGAAAGGGATTATGTAAAAATGAAAAAAGACGTCTTTTCCCTTCATAAGTTACCCGGGTAACTTGGACGGGTACCCGGTTCCTTATCGTTACCCGAAAGCATCACTAGTATAACACCTTGTCAGCTGACAGCTCTCAAATATAGGGTTAGGGTTTAAATGTTTGGGCTTTTTAATTCATGATTTATTTCTGCATGCTGTATTCAACCCAATGGATTTACAGTCTTTGAATTACAGAATTTTAAAATCAATCAACTTATATTGAATCCCTCCTAATGTAACTTGGAATAAAATAATAGGGCCTAATTAAAAAAACAAGCACGTTATCTATCAAGATAGAGCCTCTGTTATAGAACACACATTTTAATCAAATCAACAAGTCTTGAAGGTTTGATACTTATTTTTGATGCCATTTTAAACTCATTGTAAATTTTTTCAAACTTTCCTGTATGTCATATTATTGAATCTGTTGACAATATCATTCGTTTTATGTAGAGATATTGAAACTTGAAAATTTAAAAATTCAATTGAATGCTGAACCAGCCAATTGTGTTATTTTAGTGTAGGCCTACAATGAGACATGCGTGTGAAGGACAGTTGCCTGCGGTCGTTTTATGTTGGCGAACTGTACTAAATGTTCCAACTAGGCAAGAGATGGTATATAGATGCCTGGGCCTACAGAATCTCGTGGAAAATTTTGAAGAATTTCACCGCTAATATTTTTAATTTTCAATCCCCCCCTCCCCCTGCTGTTATTTGGCTTACCTCTGCCTCGTCTCTCCATAGAAATCGAGTCTGCTAACCCAGCCTTGAATACAACGCTGGATGCACGATGATCAACACCTCTGCTCGAGACAATGTTACGAGCGTACAGCACCAAGTGGCAGGCTATCTGGAAGAAGCGTAAGACGGCCTCCGTGCCATCTTGCGTCCCATGTTGAGTAAATCGTAACTCGGCTGTGACGTTCGGCGCTGCTGACGGCCCGTTAAGTTCACGAAGAATGCTTTCCGTGACGACAAATCTCGGGAATAAACCGAGCATTTGTTTCTGAATACGTGGAAGATGACCCATGCTGTCTCCGGCATTGGACTTATTACCCGTGGTCGATACATTACACATATCTGAAAAGTAGAGACAGCGGTTGTTATGGTTTTATGTCATTACATGTAAAATAGGGTTGAATGAACTGGTGATTGTCTATTATTTTTTCATATTTTTCAATTTCCATAAATTGTTCAGAAGATAACATTACAAAATATAATTAAAAAGGCAATATCCTATACTGGTATGTGTTTATAGACTGGCAAATTGATAAAACTATTACAAAAGTCAGTGTGGGGATTAATATCTCGTAAGTTACCTTGGTCAGCAGAGCGAGCAATAACGCCAGTTAGTCGGGCTAATTCTTTCAAATAACCAACTTGCAGGTAAGGACTGCCTGATCTTAATACTTGGGACACCATTTCATTATGACTTGATAGAAAGTACATGATCTGGAAAGCACAAGAAATAAACAGAATACATTAATCGACTTTATGGGCTACAATCTTGGCACAACGAAATGCAGAATGTAGCATGTAAAATAACGAGGAGCTTGCTTAAAAAAATCAGCACACTAGTCTAGAATGCAACTTGTCCAGTTGGGTTGACTTCCCAATAATGAGCAAAAAGTAATTTCTATGCTACTTCAGGTGAACAAATGTTCTTGAATGATTAATGAACTTGGAAATAACTATAAAACTGAAAACAAACATGACAAGTTCACGAGAAATCTCATCACTATTTTACCATAATTTTTAGTTTGGACAAGTTGCCTTTTGAAATGATTTAATGGTCAAGTTGCTATTACAAAAATTATTGTATGTTTTTGTTGTTGCCAAATGTAAATGTATGGTACAGACCAAGGCTTAATCCTTTTATAGACCTACATTACAGTAGAACCTCTTCTATACAATTTTTCCATTTACATGACTTTTCAACCATTCTCCATAAGACATAATAATTTTCCTGTTATACAACTCATTTATTTACCGTACGACTTTTCGTATATACCCTCAATTTCTTGTCCCTTTCCTACATTTCCAATAATCCTAGTCATAAAGTTAATAGTTAAATAGTTAATAGTTAATAAAGTCCTAGTCACAAACTTTCATCATAAGGTTGTGAAAAATCTATGCTTGGATAAATCCCAAAAACGTAAACAGCAAGTGTGCAAGTGCACCTGTTTTTTTTTTTTAGTAACAATGCCACCCCATTATGGCATTTTGCGTCATCTCTAGCTAGCCAATCAGACGCGTCTTAGCATTTGTATGACTGCAACAGCTGATCAAGTTCACTTTTCTTGTGACCTTTACGCAAAGTGGTTGTATTTTCGATAATGGCAAGTGGTGTAAGGATTTTGTGAACATCTTACCGATAATATTACAAGTGAATTCGCATCAATTGATTACACTTTAGCTCAAAAGTCAAAACAATGAAATGGACAGCATTGATGACTGAGCAAAATGGTGATAGTGTAGTCAAGTTATTCCCTCCCATTTCAGAGCTCAATGGTAGTGTTAGATTGTTTACAGTCTCACTTATCAAACAATACATTGTGTGAAGCTGAACAGCAAAGTGTCATGACAGACTTTTTCAAGTAGTAAGAGGATAACTTTTTAGCTGACCCTGGCCATTGAGTTTATAGTATAACACTGTAAACTCAATGCCCTGGCTTATGTTACATAGGCCTAGCTGTTATCATTATACTGACATATATGACAATGATGACATAAGCATCATTGTTAGGCCTAATCAAACCTAAAACATTGTTGAAACGTGAAATATGTATTTTTGTTATATTTATACGATTTATTATACAATCATTTATACAATTATCCGTTTATACAATTATTCTCCTCAGTCCCTTCAAAGTCGTACAAACGACGTTCTACTGCACTCAACTTGGAATGCTTGTAATTCTACACTTCATTGTCGTGTTGTATTCAAATACTGGTAAATTGTAATAAAATGATTACCGGTATACATAAATGCAGGCCTACTTGATCGCCTAGGTCTACATCTTGAAACAAAATCGAATTAATTAAACTAAGAAGTACTGCGGCAAAAATGATTATTCAGATAATGCATATGTTTCAGACTAACCTGTGCGCTACAAGACTGGTTGGCAGTGCCGAGTGATGTGAGAACAGCATCGCACAAATCCAAGGCAGGAAACAAGATCTGCATGTAGCGTTGGCCAACAGATGGGACAAAGTCGATCTCCATGCCCATGAAGCTAGTCAAAATCCAAATGATGAATAAATTGAACATTTTCAAACATTCACATTGCCCCTAACAATTTGGACAAATAAGAGATAAGTTATTACATATTTTATTCAACATATTTTTGCTATAATATATTTTTGGGGATTTGTAAATATTTCATCTAAATCAAACTAAAACAGTCATATAGGTTTTCTTCAAAATTACAGCTTAAAAACATAGGAAAGGGACAGGTATTCTATTGAAAATATATCACCCCTTTTCTGCCAGAGGACATACACGAAGGATAAAGTTATAGAAAATTTCATCTCAATATAAACTTCAAATAATTCTACGTGCACAATATCGACTCACGTTATTTCTTTGGTTCATTTTTTATTTAGTTGTTCAGTTCGACATTGGTCAGAAAACTTTTGGTCAAAATCAGTTCTACGCACTAGACTAGACACAGCATTTACTAATGTACGTCATACATGGCTCATGTCGATTTAAACTTCGAAGATACACATCTTCCCCCAAATGTGGTATACATTACTTACAACATTTAAACAATTAAACCGTCTAAAAAATGTGACTGACCCTGGAAAATTTGGGCAAATGGACAACAAATTTATATATGAAAGATACAGTCACAGATGATCTAGCTATTTTGAATTATCTGATGCTCGATTATCGATAATTTATTATCTGTGATACTGATGCAGTACTATAAAGTATAAGATGATGATAGATTTATGTGCTGAATGCTTGATGTGAAATCTTTGCAAGGACAAGGCTACAACGAGGCCTACGCTAATTAGAATAGCCAAATTGGTGCTGACATTACTTCTGGGTAAAGCTATCTGCCAATGGAACTCATTCAAAAGAGAAAGACTGACTATAAAAGAGTTAGATCAATGTTTTAATCTACATATAACTTCCTGTTCTTTCAAAACTATCTTGTACGTCAATTAAAAATATTATCATCATAAATACGTTTATATTATTAAGCAGCTACCAGAAAAGAAGATGTAGCTTTGTGAAAGTATTTAAAGCTGAAGTTAGAAACATAATAATGAAATAATAATACGTATACGGTTCCCTGAAACTAAAAGGTGAGATATAAATCTGTTGTGTAAGCATTGATAACACCACTATTAGAGAATAAGCAAGGTTTACTTTGGGTTTACTTACTTTGGCTTGACGTCTGGATGTCTGTCAAATACAGTCATGGACGAGAGGCACGCAAGACCATGCTGTTCTAGCAGCATTTCTGCTCCAGCACGCGTGGAGGCAACACGACACAACATGGCCTGGAAGTAAAATTCATCACATTAGTGTACACTGTACAGTATAAGGTACTTGAGTAGAGTAAGGTTGAGACTTGTGAGTAGTTTCAACATTCTTGATTAACTTGTAGTTCCGGTATGTATGTATTATGAGAAGATGAATTTCAGCATTGTTACATACATTTTTTCTGTTATCAATTTTTTCAAAAAGGTACATTTGATGGCCCAGAGAACATTTCTCGGGATGCCGGGACAGGAAGCTCAGAACAAGGACATCTGGTCACCCAATGTATGCCTTGTCTAGATATATATAGACTAAGCAAACGCAGCATATGCGTTGTAAAATTAGCAAGATATTTATATAAAGTATAATTGAAAACTCAACACATCTTGACTTGTATGAAAGATACTTGACTTGGCAATTATCGACTCTAGAAAGTTGGAATCTCGGCAACATAGTTCTAATAGTATTTCTATCTAATTGATTAATAATGAACATTTATTAAATTATTCTCTTTAAAACAAATGGTCTGATTTGATTTGAATAAAAATGTGTAATAATGTGTATCTTTCATCACCCACCCTCCTTCCCAGCCTAATTTTATAGGGTTTTCTGAAACTTTGTGATGGTGGTTCTCAAAAATGGTTAATTGATTTGACCCAAAAACTATAGAGTTCCAAGTTGGAAATTAGTCTGTTTGTCCAGAAACAGTTTCATGTTGATCAGTCAAACAGTGCGACCTGTACAGTGCTTACAAACAAACAACAACAAAAAGACCAAGTTCTGTAAGAGTAGGATGGAAGTCTTTGCTATCACTGATCCAAAAAAATCCAAGATAGGCCTATACATGATTTTCAGTTGATAGCTTTCACACACCAGATTCCTTACCATTTTAGATTCATAGACGTACAAAGGCCGTAGATTGTTTGGCACAGCCTCCAAAACGGTGATAAGTTTCTCGTCTGAATCCATCAAGCTGTCTATGAGATGTTTGAGGTAGCCTCGCGAGGAGAGGAATGATATCCAGCTGGTCCGCGGATCCAGCTCGATCAACATGTCGAGACAAGACAGTGCAAGCATTTTGCACACGTCGTGGCCGCCGGTACAGTCGTGGCAAAGTACGTCAACGAGGCCTTCACCGAACGTAATGATCACATCAAGGCTTGCTTGTCGCTGACTGCTATACTCGTCAGTTGCGCTGCGGAACCTGTCATTATTAGGGTACTAAAATATTAGGTATTCTTCGAGGGTTTGAACAGAATCCAGGTCAATAGGAATACAGTGAAATTTCAATTCAGCGTTTTTCAAGGGTCAAGGAAGAAACGTCTACGCAGGAAAATGATTCATGAAGTGAAAATTTATATTGGTTGAATGGGAGTGGTTTAGAAAATATGAATAATGGAAGCAGGAGAGTGAAGGGTCTGAGAACAATGCACAGAGGATCCACTGTATTTCAATTATTAGGAATCAAGTACGTATTTTGAGTACATTCTGAATAAATTTTGAGATTTTTGAAGAGTAAGGTAGGCCTACATCTAGGCCAGTAGACCTACAGTTCAATGTAATAATATGATGTGATATAAATAAGGTATAAATAAGTCCCCCTCCTACCCCTAACTAACCCAAAAACATTCGCAGCCCAGCCCCAAAGACATGGCCTAAAATACAACTGAGCTTTGATAATAAACTGTAAAAAAAATTGCTTTTCCGTTGTTATATCTGTTGGTACCAAAAGATGAATCTATTGAGAAAAATCAGTTGAACATTTTTAAACCATTCAACAATAATTTCAAATTTGACAAAGTGAGCTTTCTTATCAAATATTAAAGCATCTAGTTATAGTAGGGTTCAAGAGAATTGCTCAGGGTCATTCCATATCAAATCAACTGAGCCATTTCCCTTACTATGTCTGATTTTGATGAAATTTATACCAGTTGTACCAACCACTTCAGCTAGGGACTAGGAAAATGCAGTACAGTGTATGCATTGTAAGGTGAGCAATTTAGGCCTGTTTATGTGAAATTCAATTTTAAGCTAGCTTTCCATAAAAAAATGACTGCGAAACTTTGTGTGACGAATTCGCATAGATGTTTCCATGATGTGCAAAATAATTTTGCAATTCTAGCGCATCCTAGTGATTTCATTTTGAACTGAGTAGCACTCGAAATGCCGTAAACGGAAGTATACCTAGCGATTGCGCAATAGCGATTTTAATAGCGAAAAAAGTTGAGTTTGGCCCAACTCGTCTTGGCCGCCATGTTGCGAAATTCCAACATGGACTCCTAGTGGTTTTCGGGCCTGTGATTGGCTATCGACTGATTTTTTTTCGTTTCGTTTCGCAAACATGTTTATGGAAAGGCAGCTTTAAACTATTAATGTACAGCCTACCTGTTCTACTTGTTATTTATTTTTTAAATGATCAGCATTTTACTTTCAACTTATCTGAAAAACTACATTATAATCATTTTCTGCAAAAAAACAGCTCATCAGATTTATATAAAATTTTGGAATAATGTGTAGCCTACCATTATTATGTTTGAATTCTGTGGAAATTTCAATTTATTAAAAAAAAATGATCTACATTTTCTCCTTCGGGTTGTTCTTATGAGGTTTCTAAAAATATCAAAATGTTTTTTTTCTCAAAAGAGGTGAATCCAATGTTGAGCTCCTCAAAAGTGGTGCTCTTCAAAACTATACAATAGGCCTACGTATCATATTAGATGATGACACATATGTATGCCAAGTTTCAACAAAATCCGTACTTTCCTGATATGTGGAGAGCGGGAAAAAATGCTTTTTTCGAGTACCGTACGGTAAGATTGAGTCTTGGCTTCACACAAGCCATCAAATCCAACAATTCTCATACAACAAATAATCTCTGACCATCCAACAATTTTGAAAATTCAAAGTTCAGTTACGTACAGTGAAACCTCCATCTATCGGTTTTTAAGGAACCAGGAAATTAACATCCATGCAGGAAAATCTGAAAACAGTTACATGGGAGTAGGGTGAGATAAAATAAATTACAGACACGGGAAAACAATTAATCCGGGAACAATGTACATAGAGGTTTCACTGTATTGCCATTTTTGAGAACATTATCTATGATATTTTGATATCTCCATGCTCATCTCACTTTCGAAATTTTCCTAATTAGCATCTAATTATTATACCCTCCCAAGTATTTATTCATATCTTACTTACCGTGAACCATCAAGTCTACTGACATAATGGCTTGAGGTATCCATGCTTTCCTGACGATATTTGTCTGAACCACCGAGAAATGCAATATGTAAGAAGTTGAGCAACGAGCCGTACAAGTTGGCACGAAGCGTTTGGGATGCGACACCTGCAAATATTCAACAATTTACTATTACAATCAAGTTCATAAATAATCATAATGTACAAGTTGACGTAACAGCTAGGCCTGTTTGAATCACTTCATAACTAATAAGAGAACAGATTTGTTGATAATTTCAAAACTTGAAAAGTAATACAATTATTGCTCTCTATGTACCGTAGATAATTCAATGAAGGCCAAAAATAGTTTATTTATTTAGTCCAAAGATTTGCACATGGTACAAATATAGGAAATATAAAAATTAAAAAGTAGAAACTAGATGTAAAAATGAGAAGACAGAAAGAAATGACTGAAAAAGACATGAAATAAAGATGAAATATCAGTAATTAAAGGACCACCATAAAAGATAATTCAAGACTAAAGTACAACTAGAGGATCTCTGTTTTAGTTGGAAACATGTTCACCTGAACCAAGAATCCATTCCAGCAAGCTGGAGAGAATGACCTTCAACGTTGCCATGTTTGACTGAGCAACTGCGGCTTGTCCACTGCTTGTATCCAATAACGGAGCTTCCCTGCGCCCAAACTTGATCTCTTTCTGCCGTATGACGTAACAGTGGCGCAGGTTCACCATAAGGAGGAGCACCACCTCGGAGGCAAGGTTTGCCACTTCGGGCCAAATCGAATCAGACAACACCTGTGACACGACGAGTTATTTGTACTTCGACGCTCTACAAGAAACAAATTTCCAAATAAGGTCTGATATTAAATTATAAATTGTGCCAATATGTGATAGTTACCTTCTTCAGTACCAAATGTACACTGTTGAGCAACAGTTGTTGGCGACCATCGTGTGGCAGAATGTCGGACGGTGCAACAGCAAACAAAACTTCGGTCACCTGGCGCCATGCGTCCATGTAGCGCACTGTGGATAGCCCACGCGATCGCTGGGCATTATGTTTCAACGCATAGACCAACACATCCTAAAAGTGCCACAACCGAGGAAACTATTAGTGCGTGAGGAATGATTCTAGAATTTCAAACTAAGCTCTTGCAAGATTGCCACACATTAAACTTTCAAGGTTGCTTCACAACTGTCACAGTACGAGACAGAACATCGAAGACGTACGACAATTTCAATTCTGACTAGCTGCCGATCTCTCGTCTTCAACAGACCAAATATTGGCAAATAAACCTAAAATTGACTAAATCATCAATTTATCTCATTTTGCCAGGAATATGCAGCGTCACGTCTTAAAACTAGGACAGTTGCGAGTTGACCTTGGAAGAGCTCACGTCAACTGACCTGTATCTCTTTCATAATAACTTGCCGCTGGCCAGCTGTGGAGCTCCCTTGTATCGCAGCCAATTCTTCGATCAGCAAGCGGTGAAGATTTTTCACGTCAATCAGCTTCAGGCCGGATGGCGCATGACTCACCTCGCACGACAACAGAACCTGTTTGATTTGCGATGGTTCGAAGAACTCCCAGTTTCTGTCGGGGACTTTCTCGATCGAGATATCGAGGAACGAAAGCAGCCGCAGAAGTAAAGGGTAGTGTTGGAGTTTACCATCGGCAGTGGCTGTGCAATCAAAAACCAATCATTTACACTGGAAGAATTAGAATGCAGCAAAGCGATGTACATATACAATTATATGTTTTTTGTTTGTAGGGCCTATACAGTACAATCTCTTTGTGCGACCCTTCAGGGGAGATAAGCTAATCGTCGTTATATCACGATGGTCGTTCCACCAAATTTTTCAATAAAATTCACAATAAAACTTTGTGTGTTTGTTTTACAAGGCATACATAAAATACTGTCAGTCCTCAATATTATAGCATAGGGCAGAGTTCGATCACTGATAGCCTGCCATGTGGTACGTATACATTTATAGTAAGACACTGTATATAATAATGCTGTGTAATAATATTTTGACATTAAGTTCATGTTTTCAGTCTGAATTGATGCTTTAATAAAATATCCCCCCTTCCACCTCCCTCCTGCAATTTACTGTGCGATTTCAAGTGTCTGAAGTGTTCAACTGTTTCACATTTCTCCACCCATCAGTTGTAGTCAAGCAGCACGCCTGACATTGAACAGACATGGTGCCAATCGTGATAAGTAGAAGTAGGCCTATACACTTCGCTTTATTTTGGACAATAATACCACCGTATAGTGTCTCTAAGTATTTATACATACGTAAGAACATTGAAACATCGAAACATTAAAATTTAAAAAGTATCATTAGACGACCGGTAGTTGATAGCGTAAAATGCATCGAGCGTGACAGGAATTGTCTACCGGAGTTGAGACCATATCGACCGCCAAACTAGCACGCGAGGCGACGGTGCAATTGGCGGCCGCTAAACGCTAAACAGTCTCGTGCGCGTCAAAGTCAGACAAGGGTAGACTACACGCAGTCAGCACTAGGCAGTAGGATGATGCACACCATGCAGCCAACAAACAGCTCAAAGTGGTTATGTATATTATTGCGCGTCAAATAAAAATGCTGGGAATTGGGAAAATCATGCTTGTTTATGATGAAACATTCATTAAATGTGTTTTCAGTGGAATATCTCGCAGTTTCAAGTCGATTCCGTTGTTATGAGTGTGCGGGTGTTGTACGCCTAATCAAAATGAGCAAAAAACGTATTTTGGACCGATTATAGGCTGAGATTTGCAAGTAAGCTGAGGGTGACTCGAGGGCTTGAAATTCCGAAAAAAAACCTCAGCTTATATTCAGGACAGAACGGTACAAACAATAACAATTTTTCAGTCGTTTCGTCGTAGTATTGATGGTTTTTCTTGGAAGGGAACCAAAAAAGCGTCGTATTCTCGCGATGGTCGTTGAATTAAGGGACGTATCAACAAAGAAAAAATACACATGGTCTTATGGGGATTGGCCGGGACTATCTCACAACGATGATATATAACGCTGTATTGAAGGACGTTCTAAAGAGATTCTACTGTATATACCCTAGTCTTCACAGTAAATAGTTTGAAGATTTATTCATATTAGTGAGGTTGTAATCGAGCACAAATTTACTGGAGTATTGCATTTTCGATTACATGTTTCGATTCCATTTAAATTTTCATTTACATTTTACATTTTAGATTACATGTTTCACAACATGAAATTTGGTACATTGCCTGAAAATGCTCTGAGAATCCCACTGAACACTACCCCTGATAGATCAAATTTTAGTCAAATTTTAGGGGAGGGGGACGAAGTGTTTAGGGTTCAGTGATACAAGCACGTAAATTTGAGGATGAGGACCTTACCACTGTTGGCCGATATTGTTATGGTTGACCATGCTATGTTAGTCAATTATCAACAATTTTAGAAAAATTGCACACCTATTTAATAATGTATAAATCTTAGATTTTCTTTGATTTCCACACTTACATCAAGTTGGAGATAAATAATAAAATCACAAATGTGTATCCCAATTGGAATAATAGGTCTAGCCCAACTTGAAAGTTGTTGCTGGTTGAGTTACCCAATATGGTAAGTCAAGAAGTAGGCCTACCTGTCATCATCATTATTAGGCCCATCAGAGGAACTAAGGACCTCAAACTAATCATCAATCTACTCAAGATCACTGGCATCATCTGCACATACTCCCAAGTATTTACATTTATGTATACCGATATTTACTTTGTTATTGCATATTTTGGTAGGCTGGTGGGATTTGTTCAATTAAAAGATGCCATTTAGACCATTTCCAATAATTTTTCTCCAACTTTACTCTCAATTATCTGAGAATTGTGAAAGAAACTCGAGGAACACACCTGCGCAAACGTCAAATATGGAATCGGTTTTGCCATGTAGTGTGAATCCGACCACCTATTTGCATGTATTAGTTCACAATAAATTCTCAAAGTTTGAGCTACTCACGGCAGATATGTACGTCCATGACACAGTAGGGGCAATACAGCTAGATTGGCGGAACAATGTTGTCCACAGCAGTGGAAGGGTTAAGAAAAAATGGTTGATTTTCCAAAAGGAAGTGCTGGAGTGCCTGGAGGTGCTGGGACATTTTTGGGGGTGTAAAATTAATCATGATAATTCGGATCAGAATTTCAATCTGTTTTTTTTTTTCACTAAATGCATTGTTTGTAAGTCACTTTGATACAAGACTTACTGTAGTTTCAAGAAACAAGTGATTTCCACCAATGGCAAGGCCCAAAATGAAACTGTCCATCTGGTTTCAAATTGAATTTTTGTTTCTTTTTCTCAAACCCATCTTGTGACGACTCTTTAAGATTAAAATTTCAGGCAGAATTTAGATAGGCCTAACACATGTATAAACATTATCCGATGACCTAGAAGATTCTAGTGCGTGACCTCTGACCCACAGAAAATTTGTAGATGTAGTTTTTGGAGCTTATAACTATAAGACAAAAGTTTACAGGGTTTGATGACAAAAGCATGGACTTTTTTTTTAAAGAAATTATCATGAGGAATTTCTTTAAACAAGAGTTTGTGAAGAAATAATGAGAATATAACTCACTAGTGAACGTAATTACTATGAGAAAATTAAGTGAATGTAAGATTTTTCATTTTAATTCAAACCATTAAGCTTTGATCCTTATTTCCCCTATGATAATTGATAAAGGATAGAAATCTATTGAAAACCTCATTCAGAAGAGTGGGCCTACAGTACAAGCTAATTTTAATTCAGTAATTTGTTTTTCACACTATGTTTCCATTACTCTTTGGTGGAATTGAAAATAATTAATAAACACATTTTGAGTTTGATGCAAAATCTCCAAGTTTTAGGTTACAGCTGTACAAGAAAAAGTGGAATTTTCAATGTACAATTGAAAAGTTTTCTAGATTTTTTAAAACAGTTATTTTGGTGAATGTGTCCAAGATCTGTGTTGCTATTTGTCCCAAATGTTTTATTCCACTCTTCTCTATATATTATGCAACTTGTTTCTCATTACTCCATTATATGGGCAATCCAATAGGGGACAGTGAATGTTGCAACTTTGCTACCATTAATTTAGTTCACAAGTTTGGAAGTAAAAAATGAAATGATCAATTTTATAAATATTTGTTCTTGATTACCCCCAACCTCCCTAAAGTATGTCTAATACAAGTTTGAATGCATCTCAGGAACATCATGGTACATAGTACATACCGTAATTCTGTCACTTGTTCTAACAGATAGAAGCATGGGAAGGGAGTTCTATCATACTGGTAAGTACGGTATTCCCAATTTGTGAAAACTAAAAGTACCGGTACCGTAACGTCTATATAATCATCATCAACTTATCCGACAGGCACAACATACCGCTGGGTGTGGAGAGGTACTGGCTGAGATGCATCATCGCAATCACATCCTGATCTCCTGTTGGACCATCTCCGCCTACGTTGTCAGGTTCTTTCGTCAACAGATTCACCAAGTTGCCGAGCTGCGAGTGTTGCAGCTTTGTCGATGTTACTTTCATCTCGATTGCAACAGTTTTCAGAAGCCACGACATTTGATTCAGAACGGATGCTGCACAGATATATATCAAACATTAAAGCTATTAAAACAAATAGCTCAGATGGAAGTTCAACTTTTGTTACTACCGTATTCCATTAATAACAGTGCCTAGAACAGATACACATTTCATTTCACAAGTACAACTACCACAAACATGCGGCAGGCATAGATAAAAAGCATGTTTAACAGTTTACCAGAGTAGCTAGAATAGTTGGGAGAAAACAAACAATACTGAAGTCATGATTGTAGAACTAAATTTGGGGGATGTGGTTGTCTACTTATTACAACAATGTTTGACATCACTTGAAAAAAAAATTGCTGCTTCTGTCACAAGGTTGGGAGTATAATTCGATTTGCGCATCATGACTGTAACATGCAACGCTGCTAATCTGAAATATTTCCCAGTATTTTAGTTGAATTGTAGAAGATTTATAAAATAATTGACCAAAAATATAAAAATTCAAAGAAACTCAAGATGAAGAAAAATTGTGAAAATAGGATAATTCAAATATCAATAACACAGAAAAGTCTATTACTAATTCTGTCAATTAGTCCTTTTTGTGAGACAGAGAGAAAGTCTCCAAGTCGGCCAAACTCACTTGCAGTTGACAGCTGTGCCACGTATAAAACCTTGGATGTGATCACTAGTACTCTATAGATGTGACTGCTAATGTTGAGGATAGGGGAAAACCAGATGGAGGATTTTATCTAAAAATACGTAACGTAGTTGTGACAAATTTTGTGTCCATTTTTCCCTAAATTCAAATTAAACAGTGTAAACAAAAACACAAATCAAGTTTGCAATTTTTGTAATTTCAGTTTCATTTTGGTCCAGTAAAGACCGGTTGCACGCCCTGACGCAGCAGTGTGTGTGCTTGTCGGGACGCCCACCAGACAATGTTTAATGACAGGGAATACGGATTTCAAAGGATTTTCATATCAGTAGCGAGTTCTGGATCCTAAAATTAGGAAAAAATTACATTTGTAAAAAGAAAAATCAAACTCGAAATTTTCAAGTTCAGCTGAATTTGAACTCAAATTCAAACTAGAAACTCGAAATCAAAAATTCTAATGCTTGCACGTCCCTAGTCATCATATATAAGGTAAGAAAACACAAACTCACAGGATATTTTTGGAAAAAACTGCAAGTTCACAGAAATCTAATGAATTCAAACTGGTGCCTGAAAACATTTGAGGAAGTAATTGAGACAAAAAGCCTATACAACACATTTTCACATTGAAAAGTTTCAAAATTCCAAGTCATAGATATTACATAAACAGTCAAGCACTTGATTCAAGCCACTGTGGTCAGGGTAATTTTTCACCCTGGCAGCTGGCCAGTTGTGTTCAAGATGGCCTCTGAAGAAATTATGGCATGTTGCCTGCTTGTAACAAGAAATGAGAAATGAAGAAAATTCAACGGTTTCCTAACTGGTATCCCCAAATCAGTCTCCTTAGTTAGTAGCAGGTTCGACACTCAAGTGGCAACAGCAACAACTCATTAAAGAGCCAAATGTTATACAGTGCAACCTCTATGCATCATTCCTAGATCTATCGTTATCCTGCTTGTATCATTCATTTTTTCTAGACCCACTCCCATATAATCAATGTTAAAATTTCCTGGATAGATGTTTTTCCTGGCTGGATGGTTTTATTTTCCTGGTCCCTTGAAAACCGATGGACAGAGGTTTCACTGTAAATTATCCATAAGAAAATCTCAAAATTGAAGGCCTACCTTTATTTTTTCCAATAAACGGCAAGCAAGCAGTGTGGCGAGTAAGGAAATCACCACTTGAACGCAGAAATCGTAAAACCGGTTCCGATGTCCTTGTGTTGGCACACAATGAATGAAGCATACAATATGCAGCCTCGATCAAACGTGGTTTAGATGACATTCCTTTGGTTGACAGCGAATTATCCAGAATGGAGATCAGAGAGTGGATGCACGTGCGGGGAAATCCAAGTATACCTGGAAGGTTAAGCAAGTCAATAAATAAATAGTTTACAAAGTGGAATGTAAACAGTATTTCGAGGGAAACAAGGTGAAACCACGGCGAATATTGCGAGTGACTCTTCCTGTGCCTTACTGTGCCGACGTAAGAATAAAAAGTTAGTAACTCGCACTACTATTAGATTACTCACGATTGGTAGGTTAGGTTCATAGATTTGAACGATAAATTGGTACATATTTTTAACACTGATGGGGTACGCAGTTAAGCCGTCGTAAGAGACCTGCAAACCAACACGACCCTCAATACATATTGATACAAGTATTACAAAAATGCATCAATTTAAAAATCTGTATGTACTGAATGTACATTGTCAGTCACAGAATCACATATTTTCAAGCCAACCAGATTTTTAGAGTGTATGAATGTGTAGATCATTACAGTCTATAGGGTCCTATACATTTATTATGCTGTAGGCCTAAATTCAAATGATTCAAATATTTTTCAGCATCCCTTTAGTGATTGCATCAAATTTTATTTTGAGATTGATTAGGCCTAGTATTTCTTAACCAAACTCATGTTGAAGTAGCAATAACTTCAAGAATACCTGCTTGCTGGAACACAGTCTTCTCCACATCTTTATTGATATCAAACCCAAATAGATAATGGGCTACATTTGGGGTTGGATGATGAAGACACTGTTGAAGTAGCGTAAGAGTTGCCTCTTTTGTTTTGTCTTGAACCCCTAACTCGTCATCGTCACCCAAATCGTCGCCCTCGGCTTCCAGACATTCGACGAAGCCGTGACGTATCTCAGTGGTGGTACTCGGCGTCGATGTGAATACACCAATCATTTGACTGTGTGAAGCGGGATACGAAGTGACCAATAGCAGAATGTTGACAGCCAAGTTTGCGTGGTAGGGTAGCCAACTGCTGTACGTCACATATCTAATGTAAATAAATAAGAAGTGAGCATTAGATAGGAAAATGACTTGGGACTTGAATGTGGTATGATGATAGGCCTAGATGAAATGGAAGGAAGAACAGCAACATTCACAGCTGAGTAGCCTACTTTAGCACACTAGCCCTCATTAATCCAAAATGGAAGCTTCTCCAAAAAAATGATTTCGATTTATAAAAATTCGGATCAACGAAAAAATCTTTTTCCACGAAAACCATCACGTTTCCCGCTTAGAATTTAGTTAATTTTGTATTGCGCGTGAGAATGCAACGATCAGTGAGGCTCTAGCAACGATTTCTATTACATAACGTGATAGAAACCGTTGCTAGGGCCTCACTGATCAAGTGTACATACTCGCCTAGCTTCGACGATGCGCGTTTGTGCTTCTATTGGAGCTCGGCCATCCCGAGTCGGACGAACGAGTGTTCCGAGCTCAGCATAGTCAAGGTCAGATCGCCCTCGGTCGGATGACACACACTAGGCAGCGAAAACATCAACGTTCTTCGACTTATTCTTACGCGTCAAATAGAATGGATGGTAATTGGGAAAATAATGATCAATTGACCGATGTAGATCGTCCGCCCTCGTGATGTCACACAATATAAAAACCAATCATATGGACAGTGAAGCAGGGGAAAATAGGGAAATAACCAATCAAGGTATCTAAAATTTCCCCTGCTTCGTATAAGTCACGCCCATCTACATTGGTAAATTCAAGGAATTCACTTGAACTACAGTAAAAACCTCTATCCATCGTTTTTCAAAGGACCAGGAAAATAAAACCATCCATGCAGGAAAACGGTCCATCCAGGAAAATTCAACATTGATTAAATGGGAATGCGGTGAGAAAAAATAAATGACAAGCAGGAAAACAATCGATCTGGGAACGATGCATAGAGGTTTCACTGTATTTCGAATCATCCAATCCGAAAACAGTGTTAAAGTAATTGAAGGGACAAAATATCAGTTTGAATTACGGTTCAGCTGGAATTCAGATTAAATATATCAATCCACATTGAAATGCCTATACCTTCAGCCGGGTACCAACTTCAAATTCGAAACATGTCAAATTTCGGATTGACCTAGTTTGGATTAACGAGGGTTTATTGTATATCCTCTAGATATAGCTTGTCAGTATAAGTACATCAAGATGAAACTGGTGGCTGCATAGAAACCGTGAAAAAAGTCACTTCAGAAGTGAAGAAGGCTGCCTACAGATAGGCAGTCTGGAGAAAGATGAGAATGTTTAGTGCTGAAATAGAGCCGGATAAGACTAGCGTCCAAATCTCTGTCTCCAAGGGATAAAACAGGGATCATCCACAGACTTTTTATGGTCAACATAGACTACATCTAATAAAAAGTCCATACCTCTTACAGACAAAACACGAACAATTTCAAGACTTTTTACGGACAATATAGCAACCAAATTTTTGTCTCTACGAAGGACAGAACACTGATTATCTACAGATTTTTACGGACAATATACGGACTAGACTACTTCTAAAAAGTCTGCACCTTTCTCGGACAAAACACGGATCAAATACAGTCAATTCAGCGACTTTTTGGAGGTACTGTACCTAGCAGGTAATCTTGATTAGTTTTCTGATTCTTATGATTGATTGTTTGACATTGGAATGTCAAACTTTATTGTGTTTTAGTCCTCACTCTTCTCACTGTCAATTCCATGACTAGGCCTTTCCTTACTGTATTGAGATCTATTCTCTTCCTACATCTCAGTTCTGTTTTCATAAAAATTAATAATTATAAAATTAACACATAAAATACGGAATACACTTACACAAGTCATATATCGGTTTCTACACATGTTCTATCAATGATTCAGACACTGAATTATACTTGGCTTATAAATCTACATACGATGATGTTCTTTCCTTCCCATTTACCTGATTATCCGAACTACATAACGAGTTGAGCAGTTCTAATCTTGAGATACTATTTTTAAAATCAAACGTCTAATAAACCGCAATAAAAAACATCTTTCAGAAGTAATTACTTAGCAATGTTGAGCAGATGGTCAGGTTGTCCACTACGTGGATTGATGCCCAGCAGCAACTTGTTGAGTCCAGTAAGGAGGAGGGAGCTTCCAGAACTGCTCAGAAGACTGAAGAATTTTTGTTGCAATCCGAGTGATTTATCTATTAGATTTAGGCAGCACAGCATTACTGCCTCAAGCGAATCTTTCCCTGGGAACGTTGTGTACGTATCCAGCCAATTACAACCCTCGTCAATTAAATAAAGGACCTGTGAACAAAAATCATATTTAAATATACGTGTAAGTAGGCCTATTACTATTAGGTAAAAACAGGTAGAATGAATGAGGTACAAATAGAATGGGTATAATTTCAGATTCAGAAGAGATTCAGAACTAGGTACAGTAGAACCTCTTTCGTGCGTTTTTCATGGGATCAGACAGAAAAAACTAACCAAAGTGAAAAACTTACTGAAGAAACTATTGAGCATGTGGGAGAATATCGATGGGATCAAAAAATAGAACTCACTGAAGTGAAAAATGTACTGAAGAGAAACTTACTAAAGAAGTTCTACTGTATGTTGTTTGAAGTTATGATAGATTAATAACAGAATGTTATTGGCACACAACACTCGTTACAAATCGGCATATTATGTAGGGTTGCCGTTCGGTGTCATTTTTATGATCGATAATCATGAATGTCACATCGATTATTGGATGAGCAAAGCAAAGACTCAAATTCCCCGTACTCAAAGAGAAAAAATGAGAAAAAAGTTCTATTCTTCGCCCTCCACAGGTCAAACGATGTACAAATTCAGTTGAAACTTGGTATAAAAAAGTGTTATTATCTAATTTGATACTGCATAGTTTTGAGGCACAATCAGTTGCATCACTTCTGAGAAAACCCATTCCAAAGTTTTTCAAAAACCCCGTAAGAATAACCAAGAGGAGAAAATTAGGAAGAAAATGTCTTTAAATCCCAGTAAATTCAAATTTTCACAGAATTTTAATACCCATAATGAATGATGTACACATTATTTCGAAGTTTCACATAAATCAGATCAGCCGTTTGTTAAAGAAAATTATACAGTGAAACCTCTATGCATCGTTCCGCCATCGATCGTTTTTCTGCTTCTTCATTCATTTGGTTTCATCCTACTCCCATTTGGCCAATGTTACATTTTCCTGGATGGATCGTTTTCCTGCTTGGTTGGTTCATATTTCCTGATCCATTGAAAAATGATGGACAGAGTTTCACTGTAGGCCTAATGTTATGTTTTTACATCTAAGTTATTAGGAAACCCATTAGGAATCCAAGCAACAGGTACGATAGGCCTAGCCAATAGACCATTTCCGAAAAGAATGAGCCTTCTAGCGGCGATCGTTTGAACTAGAACGGGATGTTATTACCCGAGTTCGAAAGTCTTATGCTACCAATGCTATTTAGCATGTTTGATTTATATTATTGTGCGTTACAGTGGACGTATCAACTTATAACATGATAGTAGTTTCATCATTTATATGTTTACTATATACTGAGAGATTTACACACTGGCAGTGAGTAAGATGAGAGATAATACAAGTTTTATATCTTGTTGTTGTGCCTTTAACCCTGTGAATAAGCAGGCTGACTTTTTGAACAGTACTAAAACTCCCAGAATGCAATACCTGGGATCTCGGCTGCTAGGAGGCGGGTCACGCCTGCGCATTGAATTATGAAAATGGTCTATTAAATTGTAAAATAATTAAGATGAGTATGAATTAAATAGGAAGGCGGTGACATAATTATTTTGAACTCAAGGTGGATATATACAGTTTTCCATTACATTTCATATTAATATGCCTATATCACTCATCCAACAACGCGTATATTGACAGTAGAAAAACATCGATATTTCCAGTGCTATTCAATTATCAATTTGAAACGATCGAAATTTGAATATGTTGATGTTCAATAATCTCACCTAAATTCAGTTTAATAACACATAGGGCTAACAAAATTAATATTATACTAACAAATTTGTATTAGTGATCAAGAAATGAAACATAACTGATTTAAATTCAACTGATCTGATGAAGAAGTTCAAGTTCAAATACGTGACATATAAGTTGGTGAGATCAACAAAATGAAAGTATTGTCTGTGGTAGTTGAGATCAAGATCATCAGATGTCAACAGAGAAATGAAGGTCTTGAATTGAAATATGGTAGTGCTACATACAACCACTTGATGATATCTATGGAACTTGCAAGGCAACCACACTCATTATATAGTGTTTCAGTTCTGAAAAAATATATTTGAAAAAAAGTTATAATTGAACTGAAAAAAATAAATAAGAATGATTGATAATTCAAATTCAGAATCTATTCAGGGATAGATCAATCTCAAATCGATCCTTAATTAATCAATGTTATCCCTAAAGCTAGATTCCATGACGATTTTTTCACGTCCCGTCCGTCAAAACTTTGGCCGACGTCAACTTTCAATAGATCACGCGCAAGAGAATGCATCGGAGGGAGGGAATGATTTTTCGCTGACCAAGTAGAGCCAATTTCAACTTTTGACGGACGGGACGATTTGCAGATGTCGTGTAGAGTACCAACAGTCGAATGTAGGATCACATCGTCGCATTTCCATTTTATTTCAATATTACTGTTATAATCGCAAGCAAAATCACAAGCTGTTTTATATTTCGAGGTTATATAAACAATTATTAATTTTTAATGATTAGTTTTGATCCCGAGATGTTCAACGAGGCAATTAGAGAATATACCTGCCCAAGATAGTGTCATGTTGACTCGTTGATTTCAATGGTTGCCTTCGAAAAGTTCTAGTTTTTGCCGATGGAACGCATTAACTTTGTGACGGGAAAAAATGCGGTATGGGAACGTGATCTATTTTATACCAACGATGCCGTCCAAAGTTTTGACGTACGTCACGTGAAAAAATCGTCATGGGAACCTAGCTTAATACATACCAACTTTTCTATAAACTATCCAATAACCTCTCACCTTTCAGGACTCATCCAATAAAATAAATTGCTGACACATTGATGGTTTAAAACAGTATAGTTTTAGCTCATATTATTTGAATAAGGGGGTTAGGTTAGTTCAAGTGACTTGCCAATCTCAACAGTTCGGTAGATGAATTAAGGCTGACCATGACGTGATAGCCTGGATGGGGTTGTACTTGAGTTGTTCCACCTCCTTGCAATTCAACTCGACCTCCAGAGAAATCCTGCCGCTGCGGCTCGTACTGAGCAAGGAACTTGACAAATAACTGTAGGCAACTCTGACCAACTTTCCACTGAAACAGAAGTCAATACTAGAGATGAGCTAATATCAGAGTGAAATAATTCAAGGGATAATGTACATAAAATGAAATGAAAACAAAGAGAAAAAATTATGGTCCCCGGCTTGACAAATACCATGAAACACAAAATGCTATACGAAAACCTTTTGAAAAATCAATACTTTTTCGATACTAAAAAACAAGAAAAACTACCATGTAGGCCTATAGGGCAGCAAAGTAGGCTGTGGCGCGGAAGGATAGGGTTCTAATTTAGGTTCATTCTTATGGGTAATAGCACGTACATGATTTTAAAACTGTCATAACTTCTGAACTATTAATACTACGGCTAAACCAGTTAGCCTACAATGTTCAGTAAACTGTTATCTTTACGATGAGACACATACATTGTATCAAACGCCTAGTTAATTTAAACAATTGGATGATAAAAAACATGCTGTGATTGCGATGTCGCCAAGCGAATGAAAGAGAGAGATAGTTGCATCGGAATTCTCACAGTGGCCGTGTTCTCAAGAAACTTGCTAGCTGCTTGCTAGGTATCGCTTGGCATCATCGCAAAACAGATGTTGCTACATTAAGCTTTGACCGTCATGCGGGTGCACTCCTACGCGCACGGCTATCGTTAGTTTTCGACGTTGCAATTACAACATGTTTTTCATCATCTATTTGTTTAAATCAACTAGGCTTTTGATACAATGTATGTGTCTCATCGTAAAGATAACAGTTTACTGAACATTGTAGGCCAACTGGTTTAGCCGTAGTGTTAGTAGTTTAGAAGTTATGACAGTTTTAAAATCATGTGCGTGCTATTACCCATAAGAATGAACCTAAATTAAAACCCTATCCTTCCGCGCCACAGCCTACTTTGCTGCCCTATGCCCTGAATGAAAGGAGAAGACATTTTTACAAAAAATAAAACACAACCAGTACAATACAGCTGAAGTGAAAAAACAAGGAGAAAATTAATAGAATAAACACTAGTTGAATCGAACTCGGTTAATTCGAAAATTCATCTTAATTTGCAGCAAAATTGGTTCCTGACCCCAGGTATAGAAAATACAAAGTTGAATATTTTGATAATTTGAAATTCAAATAATTCATAATTCAAGTAATTCTTGAGTGAACATTGAAAGCCTCATACTGACAATGTTAGATATGCACTTTTTTTTTATACCCGTTCCTCACTAACTATGAAAGTAACATGCAGAAATTTTTCACAATGGGAGTATTGATCGCTGCTCTATCTAGTGTTGTTTTGTAGAAACGGCTGATAGGCTGACACACTTGATGACAGCTGTTTTTAGCTGAGCTGACGTGAACGTAAAGTTAGTTCCTTTTATCACCACTTCTCTAAGCATGATGGATAATTCTTAAAATGTGGCTCGTGAATTGGAAGATATTCTCAACATGGGAGGGATAGGAAGTGAGGTCACCATCTCCAACCGGCAAACCAACGCAACCCTCAATGCATCTTGGTTTCAACACTAAACTGTGTCAAGTATTTTCTAATGAATGACATGATAATATAGTCTTCATCGGACTCTTTATTGTGCTGTAAAAACTGCTGAGAAAACACTTGACTTGAAGATGAACACATGGCTGTCGAAGTTGGCTTCCTGGGGGCGTGCGGGAAGTGGGAGAAAACAAACCATGTGCAAGGCGCATGTGGTTCAACCAAACTACATGCACACACTGTATAGTGTTAACTATACAAATAAAAAACTTTTTTTATAATTCAAATTTTTGGAATTGGAATTTTGATTTTTGGGGTCTCTTGAAATTTGAATTAATGAGGTTTACTGGACCAAGAATATTTTCTCACCAAATACAAACTATTTTCTGCTGTTAATCTTAATTTCAGTTTTCACCTTGTCCCATCTCATCTACATTCCATGTATGTTTTATTGGCAATCTCCCATCACTCAGAATATATAATAAAATGTGCGTTTCTGGCTCGCAGCGCGCTCAGAACACTTCGGTTACGTCCGCCACTAGCACATCAGTGGACGGCCATAAGAACAATTTGCGGGAAGCTATGAACAGCAATATTTTAACCATGCAGTGCCCATTCTAGTCAAGTAATTAGTAATATCATTCACCATGTTTTTTATTTTTACATTCAACATTAAAAAATAATAGAAATCTGACAAATCTCAAAATTGAAGATTCTAAAAAATCAAAACCCCCCAAAAAATTACAAAAAAAAATCAAAACAATCAAGGAGAATATAATGAATAATAACTTGAAAACCCGAGAAAATCAAATATCAACTAGACCACACAAAACTTCAGAGTTGTGAACCTCTTAGTGTAGCCAACTAGAATGTGTAGCTACTAGCTATCTTATTTATTGTCTAAATTGTGAAAGAACAATTCAATTCAGTCTGACACAAGTGGCTACTAGATAACAAACCTTTTCTTCAGGGTTCTTGTATGAACGAGTGTGGAATTTACTGAAAACTGACGTCAGGACGAAGTGCAGATAGGGATCGAAGCCCGGTACTCGCGAACCAACACCAAGCAATCTTGGAACAGGCACGTTGGTCAGCACATCCAACAGCTGGAGCATAGCTCGAGTCAAAGGGAACTCTTCATTCCGTGATTCCAGCTCTTCTAATTCGGTCTGTCAATTGTAAAAACACAAACTTATGTCTGATACAATTTATATAAATGAGACTAGGAATGTGAGCGGAAATATTTCCACGGAAATATTTCCAAACATTAGGTATGTTTGTTTGTCCTGAACTACTTGAACTAGTTCTTCAGTTCTTGCACTTTCGTGTTTGTTTGTAATCATGGTGCTGCACCAAAGCTACACTCTCGTGTTTGTTTGTCCCAGTTCACTTGCACTAGTTCAAGTAGTTCTACACCAGCTTCGGAGCTGGTGTGCTTAGTTCAGTTCAAGATGGCAGGCGCTAAAATCAAATTGTATGCGGACACTATGTTGGCTTACAAGTTGATGACGCTTAATTACGTGCCGATGAGAATGAAAAATTGTATATTTGAATAAGGGTTGTAATTATTTTGAAGTAAGTTGACATGCAGACTCACGTCTCTGGTGATTTTACCCTAATAACTTTTCCCATTTTCAAAATTCGTGTCTGGGAACCGTTAAAATTAGCACTATCGTGTTTGTTTGTACCTCAACATTTAGGGATCATTTCCTGCACCAAACCTGTAATATGACGCATTTCCTTCCTGCACCAGCAACACTTTAGTTCAGGTTGGTGCAACACAAACAAACAAACCTATTATTTACGGAAATATTTGAAATATTTCCGGAAATTTAAGGATATAATGAGTTTTAGTGTCCAAAATAAGGAAAAAATGAATTGGTTGATTATAAAATTGAATAGAAGGTATCTAACACCACATAAGCTACGGTATGTACTAATCTCTTGATGACATTCCCTTAGAATCCCATTTTGAATTTCCCTCCAAAATGTCAAGAAGCTCTGGGTCTCCCTGCTTTCTAACCTCACTTCTGTGATTCACTACTATTATATGCACACTTCTTTACCATGTACAATTTTTATTTTGAACAAGTTATCACTTGGTTTGACAATTTTGTTTTCCGTCATAACTGTATGGGTAAGCAGAAAACACAGTGATGAACAAAAGTATTTCATGTAAAAAAATCACCTACTGCGGCTCAAAAATGTTTCTTTTGGCTGCCAATTTTGGATAAAAATTATATAATGGATATAAAAATTATATAATGAATGTAACGAGAATGTGGTTGCATTTGGGAGGTTGTATAAAATGGCACACCACTATAAGAAGCCAATTTAAGACCAAAAGGTCCATGCCAATTTGCACCAGTACACTGTTTGAGTGTAGGTCTTGTAGGCCACAGGCTTCGTCAACATCGTTGTAGTCAGATGAGGAGCATCTTTCCGCTAGTATGGATCTCGAAAACTGTTCTATTATATCAATGGACAGTGAAAACAATACCGTTACAACAACTAAGCCGAGATGACGAATTAAATTGAACTTTTGAAAAATATTATTTTCATTCATTTGGTTCCAAGGCAACAATAGCCCGTTGCTAAAAATAAAATAAAAATTATTTGGTAAGGAATTTAATCATTAGTGCGCCTAATGATGTACACTGAAAATCATCAAAAGCAATGAAGAAATGTAATATCTAAGCCTACAGCAAACTTCGTAAATATTTCCGAATATTTCCGGAAATTTCCGAAATTTATCTTTCCGTAAATTTTACATCCCTAAATGAGACACATCACTTTATTGAACAACAATAGGGAAAAGCAGTGTTATGAATGATGATTATGGGGTAGAGCAAAAAGCAGCATACCAATGCCTAGATGAATAAGCATGGACGTCGTGAGTGACAGACATGGTGATATCTCAATTTACATACCCTACTCTATTCACATGCATATATAATACCCACCTATAACAATTTTGCCTCCTCGAAAACACACACTGGCATTTTAGATAGGTACAAAAAACTTAACTAAACTAGGCATGAGTTGAAAAATAATTGAATTATTTTCGATTAGTTTCGAGTTTGTTCGGTCTGTGCTATACTTTCAATTAGGCTACATGGAAACGATTGTTTGTCCGTCACATAGATAGCAGATGAACCTTGTTTAAAGAAATACTACAGATATTTTCCAAATACTGAACAAAAATTAGGCTTAGTATTTCATATTTCTGAAAATTTCAGGAATTTTTCTCTCTGGAAATTATACATCCCTAGTTCAACTGAAAGTCAATTGAATCCACAGACGAATGTGAGTTGACGTTGATAACCAACCTGAATCCCTCTTGGCTGATAGCTACTAGTGCTCGGTATGGTCGACAGAATCTGAGAAGCTTCCAGATTGTGCCACAGGCTGGCAGCAGTATCCGGTGAGCGAGCTAGAGCAGCTAACGCGAGCAACAAGTCTGCTTTAAGCGGAATAGATATGGAGCAGCTGACGAGACCGAGGAGAATCGACAATGGAGACCAGTTGGGATTGTCGCACAACGCCACTCTTGAATACTCATCGTGTGCTTGAATGTAAAAAACAATAGCTCGGAACATCACAACATCAAAACGTAACGACAGTATATTTACGATATAGGCTTACTGGGAACATATTTTTACTTGTATTGTTTGAGATTTTGAGGTGGCCTGACGCCCTTGCTATTAATGCATGCCCATCTATGGCTGATGTTTGTGATTCAGAAGTACTCAGAACCCAGAAAATCAGAAGGTATGTTGGTAAAGGTGCACTTGTGGTCTTGTATCCATAAACAAAAGAAAAAGGTCGTACATCCATGGCCTATCAATCAATAATTGTAAAACCTTTGGTACGATAAATTACATGAACTAGCTGCATGATGTAACGCGTTTGTAACATGCAGACGTGTTCCTTATAATACACTTGACCTGGAAAATTACCTTGACTTTTTCTCTCTGTTATACCTAGGATTATAGCCATCTATGATGGTTACGCAACTTCGACATCCCCCATGTTATTCGAATAAAGAACAGCTCACGAACATTTCCAGTGCTAAGAAATCTTTTGATAGTGGCGGCTAGTACAGCGCAAAATCAAGATGGATGTCAAATTGAGCAATCATTTGCAGGGAATAAATAGTTTTGGTTGTGCATGATAGGTCAAGTTCAAATCTAATTATTATTTGGATTACTGTTACCTACTAGTTTCCTTTGATCATCATATGGTTTTTGTTTCTTCATTTACGTGAGAGATGTTCTACACAGAAGAAGTATAAGCGCTCTGTAGGCCTAGATACGATATTGACGCCACCTTGATCGCGTATATAAGCTAGCTATGCAGGGCTCTGATGGCCTGAATAGTCAATCTCGGTGGCTTATGCACGTTTCATAGATCCAGGACAACGTCGCTCTGAGTTGCGTATCCATCGTAAGTACTTATAATCCTAGCTAATACCTTCATCCATCATTGCTTCTAGGCACCTTTCAGGTGACATAGCATCTGAAACGTTTTCAATCTCAGCAGACGTTCCAGTCTCATACCTTCCTTAACCACTGTACAAATCTGTAGAGAATAAATATTGAAAAATCCTCAATATTTATAATATTTATTAATAATGTTTGTGTCATGTGGTTTTCAAACTGGCCAATGGCTTCTGAGCTGGCCAATGGCTTCTGAGCTGGCCAATGTTGAGTGAATGTATAAATACATTTATACATTCATTATCATATAATATAGTCGGTACACCCTTTAGACTCTCTAGTACACATCAATCGCCTATTACATTTCCAATTTACCGCCAATATTCATTAGCTAAAACCTGTCTCACGTCGATCTCACAAGTTCCGTTGGCAGTGAGACGAACTCACTGTGACATGAGATGAAACTGACATTTCACGTGAGAAAAAAGTTGATGAATCGCGATATTAGATTTCATCTCATCTCACAGTGAGACGGTCTCATCTCACTGTTTCAAAAGTTAGTGAATAGGGGTCCAGTTAGTATTTATCTGAGAGTTGATGAAAACAAATAGTATGGGTAACCATGGTGATAACAAGTTTAAACTGTCAGATAAAGGCTAACTGGATTTGGTAATACCAAGCCTTAGTCACATTATTTGACCTCCAAACAAATCTAATGTACTCATCATCCATTCAAAATGATGGATAATAGATAGTAGGCTAACGTGAAAAAAACACCGATTCTAGAAATGTAAAATTCAAGTATTCTGATTCTCAAATCTTGTTCAGCTTTACATTCAATTCGAACTCAAAAATCAGAAATTGCACAGTCCTAAAGCCTACCCTAAAAATACCACTGTAGCTATAAAAATGTCAAATATAACGGAGATATTTGTGTTTGTTTTACTAGTAGACGACCTTCTTCTTTCGTGGATACAAGTATATTCCATTAAATTGCTACATCCTAGTTTATGTGTAATGTCAAAAACAACTAAATATAAATGATCACTCTTGATTTGACCACAATAAACTAGAGATGATCAATATTACTGCATTGACAAGAGATAGCCTATTATAAGTCACACTCACCAGCTACGGTTTTGATGAGTGCAAGTACAGCTTGAAGACATGATACTTCCTGAGGTGTAATACCCCGAGGATAATTACGGTGACGATAGACAGTGTCCGTTGCAGGAACCTCCTGGCGTAAGTTGCTATAGTATCTAATAAATGAAACAAGATAGCTTTACACAAAAAGAGCTATATAAATGCATTTTAGAATATGAAAACATAAAAAGTCAAGACCAAATGATATTTAAGCTCTGTTCTATCACAAGCATGGTCATAAGTCATGTGGAGTAATAGGCCTATATATTAATACGGAGTACCCTGCAGAGTGTGTGCATGAATTGTAATAATTAATTAATTATGGATGTTGAACTGATTTGGGGCTGCGCAAGGAAAGCTTTTTGAATTAGAGCAAGTTTGACTCATTTTCAAACGAGACTCGAGCAAGTTCGAGCACAAATATAATTTGATTTGCTCGATTTGAAATTTTAGACACGTATTTTTACCATTTTTGAATGCCAATCTGTTGAATAATGAAAAATAGTAAGTTTATTTTTCCAATCTTGCTTACTCAAAACAGTTTGAGACCCAAAAGTATTTCAAGAGTTGGAATTTCAATCTAGAAAAAATATTTTCGATACAGGGGTCTCAATTTTCATCAAAAATTTCGGGACTCACACAGCGCTAAACTCATGTAGGCCTATATAACTTATAAGCCTACATACGCGTCTATCTCGGACTTACAATTGATAGTTCTTTTTCTTGGAGACCCCATTTCGATATTATTTGTAATAAATTAAGATCTTGTGCTTATAATATATATATACTCAAACATATTCTCCCCATCTCCCTTCTTAGAACAGTATATTTTGCTTTGGCTGAATCAGTAGTTAATTATGGTATTCTGGCTTGGGGCAATGCATCCACCTCTCATCTTCAAAACTTGACATCTATTCAAAATAGGATTATTGCAAATATAATACCTCATCATTCAATAGCAATTCCTTATCCGGATAGCGAGAGTTTATTTCAAATTTTGAATATTCTGCCAATTAAAAAATTATTTAATTACCGGTTCATACTCAAGTATTACTACAATAACTCATGTAAAATACCCAACGAATGTAATCGTAACACAAGACTCGGAACGTTAGAGTTATACAAAATTCCTGCCTATAATAACAAATATGGGAAACGGCGTTTAGAGTATGCGACACCTATATTATTCAACGAAATACCTCTCAGTCTGAGAAAGTTGGAAAAATATCAACATGTTAAAACAGAAATTAAGAAATGGTTAATTAATTATACTAATTCTGAAAATGATTGATCCAATTGTGCAGTTGGATACACTTATTATTTATTGAATTATTCTTGTGCATCAACTTTTTATGTCTTTAGCTGTGTGGATATGATTTGTATTCTTGATGTATAATGATATAATATTTTTTCAATTTCATGTCTACATATATATAGGATATACATATATTCGATCTTGTATTCCTCAACTATTGAAAAGTTTTCATTTATTTATCCTTGTCCAAGCTAATAATTTCATTAAGCTAATAATTAAATACTTGGGTATAACCATAGATAACCAACTTAAATGGAAATCTCATCAATATTTTAAGCAAAAAGCTTCGTTCCATCACATACAAATTTGTCAGACTTAGACATATTCTCTCTTTTCCTAATTTAAAACTAATATATTTTGGTCTCTTTCAGTCCTATCTTCAATATGCTATCTTAGCCTGGGGTGGCGCCCTTGGCACTCACCTTAATCAACTAAAAATCATCCAAAATCTTGTCTTAAAAATAATTTTAAATAAACCAAGAGATTATGCCACAATTTCAACTTACCAATACTCTAAAGTACTCCCTTTAAGAGTATTATTCGCAAAAAATCTCTTACTTCATATTTTTAAAAACCTTCCTAAATTCAAAAACACAGACCACCTACACACTACTAGAACATTGACTTACAATATAACAATACCAAGGAAAAACACCTCCTTTGGACAAAGACAATTGGACTACCTCGGTCCAAAACTTTTCAACTCGCTCCCTATAGATACTAAACTTTCCACTAATTACTCTATTTTAAAAAGAAAGATACTCATATGGCTATCAAATCTACCTTTAAACCACTGGGAAAATCTATTCAATAAAAACCTGCCAGATTTTTACTCAAACGTATTTACCTGAATTTATCCACACTATAGCCAAATTACCTCCCTCTACACATTTAAATTAGACCTCATTATCATCTAAATTTTTGCATAAACTTATCTCAACTAACTCTCAAGCCATCTTGAAATCAAACTACATTATTTCTTCTACAAATATCCTCTCCCACACACGAGCACTGCTTATGTGGGTATTCCATTACTCATTTTCTACATATTAATTTGATCACTATTATTTATCATTGTATTAATCATCTTATATCTATGTAATATGTATTTGTGTTATAACTATGTATATGTAACCTTTGACTAGGCCTATCAATAACACTAGTTGTCTAGTTGGCAGCCATAGGCTTACTCATGTATTAATTACAAATGGAATAAAATAAATGAATGAATGAATGAATAAGTATATGTCGATGAATCAGTATTGTATACTTATTAAACCATGAATTATAAAGCAGATTTATCTCACAAAAAAAAAAAAAAAAAAAAAAATTCATCATCGCCTTTTTGGCTTTGTGGAAGAGCATATTGATTAATCTTGTATGTATGTATCATTTGAATCTAATAAATTACAATTATTAATCACGAAAATTAAGAACAGCTGCTTCATTTTGCAGTAATAGTACTAATAGGCCTAATGATAATGATAATTGTAATGATAATAATTGCACGTAGTTTATTATAATGGAAGTAGCCTATAATTTAAAAGCTAGAATATTTTCTTGTGAATTACGACTATGTACTGTATAAATTTGGCTGTAGTTACCTGTTAAGAGACCCAAAGAAATGATCCCAAGATACGTTGGACATTTGTCCAGGACTGCTTTGCTTCAGTAAATTGAAAGCATGCTTGGCTACTTTTGGTGAAGCTGACAAACTACGCAACATTTTCATGTACGGTACAAACAGTGAAGGCGGCAGCAAATCACCAGACGAGCGAACAAATTTGTACAGGGAGACCTTAACACATGAAATACATTTGAAGCTGCAACTGTTGAAAACACATCTAGTTCTTCTAATTGAATAAGAATTGAAGAAAAAGAACTCGCTTCACTAGCATTCTTCATCATTCATAATAAGGGCCTTTAAGTAACAATACAGTGAAACCTCTATGAATCGTTTCTCAATGGACCAGTAAAATAGATCCATCCATGCAGGAAAACGATCCATCCAGGAAAATCTAACATTGATTTTATGGGAGTGGGGTGAAAAAAAAGGAATGATACAAGCAGGAAAACGATGGATCCGGGAGCGATGCATAGAGGTTTCACTGTATACCGTACGTAGATCGTGTTCAGTTGGCCTGTACTGCAATTGATTGGATGGCATGAGTTCATCAACATTATCAAATGCCTAGGTTTGTAGTTTACGAGAAGTTCAAGTCGAAGGACTTATTCAGGACCTACATGATTTAGGTATTATTTCTTAACCAGAATACAGTTGAACCTCTTTTATACATTTTTCAGGGGACCAGACTAAAAAAATATATCAACGTGAAAAACTTATTGATGAAATTATTCAACATGTGGAGCATATGGGTGGATCAAAAAATAAAACTTATAATTGTAATAAATGTATAAACGAGAAACTTATAACAGAGGTTTTACTGTATTACTTTATTTTCGGAAGGAGAGAGTGAGGGGAATATTTGTTGAATTCTGTGATCTCTGCACTGTGATTCTTCTGTTCAATGTGTGACCTGATAATCATAGAGATGTAGGCCTACCTGAATCGGTGGTGAACGAAATGGATAAGATGTGGCAGGTAGTCCTTCTGCAGGACACCAGTAATCCACGACGAGATCCAAATGGAGTGGATCTTTATCGTAGAGGCGAGCAATTGAGAGAAGAAGATGTTCGTAGTGGTGTGGCAGGTTGGTTGGTGCTTCCAGCCCTTCCTACACAAATCAAAGAATAAATAGAGCACATACTAGTTACTCCAAGAATGTTATAAGTATCAATGTGTAATGAAATAGGCATGGAGCTTTGTATTTTTTTATGGGGGGGGGGGGGGGGGAATTTGAGATTGAGAAGAGATCTGGTAAATTTTCACAATATTTGAACATAACGTATTTTTCCACCTTTATTTTTTAAATGAGGTTTCCTAGACTTGGTAGCCTGGATGATTGATTTTTCTAAAAGGTAGCTTGACCATTTTTTTCCCCACATGGAATTCCCATTCCCATTTCTCATTTTTAGTCCAGTTTGGTGGCAGAAAATGTAGGTGTGGGCCCTACAAATGATTTTGTATTATATTACAATCAAATACCATTTTTTCACGGTAGGTGTTATTAGTCAGGTAATTAATATGTTTACAGTAGAGCTAATTCACTAGTTACTAGTTAGTAATTGCAGTAAACCCCCGCGTTAATCCGAAATGCAAGGGACCCAAAAAATTCAGATTTATAATAATTCGGATCAATTGTGAAAAAAGAATGAAATTCCATTTTTTTCTCAATTGAAATTTCTTCGCTTTTGTATTGTGCGCGAGAAAAGCCAAGGCATCTGGTTCATACAAGCAATGAGAAACTGTTTTGAGGTGCCTCAATGGTCATGCGTACTGAGCACGCTGTTTGACACGAGATGGTCATATGGTATACTTCTGTTACACTTGGCAGTTTGTATAGCTCAAATGCATAGTTTTATAACATGATTCAATATTGATGATCACTAGGCCTGTCAAATATTCTCCCGACTACAGATTCATGCAGCTTTACGAAGCCTCTTTCTTTTATCAGACGCGTAGCCCTGAATGAAATCACGCTCAAGTTTTTCCTTATTTTTCAAAATTGTCAACAATGTAGGTATTCCATATTTAATTGCAAGTTGAACTTTGGGCAATTCCTTCTTATCTATTTCTTGCTTTAGCTCCACTTTTTTTGCAATACCGTAGTCAGTTCGTTGTGTTTTCGTTTGTACATCTCAACACTACTCCTAGAGAGAACGCAATAAAAGTTGATAACAATGCAGCGTGGTGACACTGATCTGTAATGCAAACAATGTCATTGAACTTGAAGTAAGAACAAGCTACAAGGTCAAGTCCACAGTGAGAACAGCCAAACAGTACCGCTATACACAAATAATACTTTGCCACAACCACCGTGGTCACAACTTAGTTTGCATGGTTCACGGATAGCGGACGTTTACACTAGTTGCTTGGTAGCTAGTGTGAGAAAAATATCTAGGCCCATTTTTACGCGTAAATGGAAGAGCATGTACATTGGGAAAATAATTATGTTATTTCAAAGAATAAAATACTAGAGAAATCAGAGTTTTGCAAATATTCTGGATATTTAGCTGGAATTTCCACATTACGAAAATGGTAGCAAGGGCTAAAGAAACACTGAATTTTGACACAATGACAGACTTTAACTTAGCTATAGAAATAATATGATCTATCAACCTGCACACTTACTTGAAAATGTACGAGAACACTCATCTAAACATATCAATTACTATTATATTAATTATGTTAATTATTACTGTATACTATATATAATATTACTAATCATTATTTATACGTATTACCCAAAGTTTTTCTTTTCCAACAAATCTTTCAAATTGAAACTGTATCAACTTACTCATTGGTATATAAATAGAAAATTATATTTTTTTCCACAGTCACGTGCATTCAACTATTCAATTATTAACTCACTAAGCATTGTATCAAGTACCTATCACAATCTTTGCACCACTGAGAACAATGTATTTTACTGATATCTGTCTAAAATCACTTGACAGCCTTTGGCACAAATACGCATCCGCATCGATCGTGCTGCCCAAGCCGCTGGCGCATTTGGTGTCGTCACACATTCTAAAATGTTTCATTTTAAATCTTGAGAAAGTGACGTCACGATGACATGGGAATTGTGCTGACATTTGGGTGATAGATTGAGATTTTTTTTACTGATAGAATACACTAATGTATTGGAAAATGATAAATACAGTCAGCTGTTATTTCAAAACATCATTCTAGGATGAATGTGTCAAATTGACAAGCCTCTGAACGCTAAATAAAAGTGATATCAGCAATTTTTTGTTTCACATATCAAGTACCAGTACAACAATATATCAACACAATAAAACCATTTGTTTCTGCTATGAATGTTATAAAAGGCTAAGTGATCACAAGTATATGTGCGATATAACAGGGGAAAAAACCCGGCATGGGAGGTATGGTAGCCTATTCTATTCTTATTTCGGATTATCCAGTCTGAAACCATTGCTAAAGCAATTGATGGGTCGAAATATTAGTTAGAATTATGGCTTAGCTGGAATTCAGATTACCAATATTAATCAACATTGAAATGCCTATACCTTCAGCCGGGGACCGACATCAAGTTCGAAATGTCAAATTTTGGATTGACCGCGTTTGGATTAACGAGAGGGTTCACAGTAATTAATTAGGTCGTTGTAGCATCGTTGAACCACACAATCCATTCATTCAACAAATTCATTCAAGAAATTGTCTTTCACTCTGTGGACCATATGAATATTTGAACACACCTGTGCGTAAACCTGAATTGTGCGAGACGTCTCATCAGCTCGATTTCTCAACTCTTTCACCTTCAAAGGCATGAGTACAATGAAGTCAGTTATTAAGCTATGTAGGCGACGAAGGTAAAACTCCTCGTTGTAAATTGAATCATTGTTGAGAAATGTATGATGCAAAAATTCAAACACTTTCGTGTCGATTGCAAAATCAACAAACATGTCATCTTCATCCTGGAAATCTGAAAGAAAAAAAAATTATTTGGTACTTTGAAAAACGTTTGCGATTTTGTATCCTAATGGAACAGAGTGGCATTGGTTTGACCAGTCTCATTATCTTGCAAATTACATTACCGCTGGGTTTAGACAATTTCATTTACATTCTAAAAAAAACAATTGGCATGCCTACGTGTGAATTCATGTTTGACAATCGAAGGAACTAACTTGTCGGGTGCAGCGACTGAGGCGCCATTCTCAGAGAAGCAATTGCGAGTCCAATTGCAAGATGGGTGATTGCATGAAGTCCTGGACATTCCCAACGAGGTACTCCCGGATGAAGTTCCCGCATCAAAACAGGTATGAAGTCTTTCTCGGCAATCAGAGGAAGTTTCTGTATCACCTCTGAAATTGAAGCAGCAATAAAATGATGAACAATGTCTCACTAGTTCAATTTGTCTACAAATATGGTAAGCATACACTTCACAAAAGCACTACACATCAACAACTAACTGATTTTCGAGAGATTATTGTGTATATTATCTTCGTATTCATCCAGCTTGACATTGCAACATGCAATGAAGCAGTGTGGACATACTGATTATTGAACTAAATTAGCCAAGATTAATGGGCCTACCTTCTCCATCTTCTCTTTTCTGAAGAATGCTGAGATCCAATGCATACAGCAGCGCCATTTGCAAAGCAAGAGTGACACCATCGATTCCTCCTTTCGAATCTTCCTGAATTGTTGTTGACTTGAGTTGATTAATCAACTGCAGAGTCAACTCTTTTGAAAGGCCACTTTGAGCAGACCAGAAGAACACAATATCGGCTAAAGTCTGACGTATGGTTTGGAATAAATCAGTCACCTGACGATGGTGGCGAGGACCACCCAGTGCTCGGTTTTGTTGAAGTAGTTCAATTTCTTTCGATAAGTCTAGATCGTTGATTAAATCTATAAAATATAAATCAAAACATCAAGGGGGAGAATTAATTGGGATATCAATTTTATAATAGGGCCTACCTAGAACTCTTGGGCCAGGATTTTGAAAAATCAGTTAAGAAGGCACTAGTCGTCCTGTGGTATTGCTTGTGGGCGAATTCAAATATCTACGCAACCCCACCAAACACAGACGGTACATAAGTTGCATTTTTTCAAACTGTCAACTGTGAGGTTTGTCACAATATTTATGATCTACCACAGTCACGAGAACTCAATGAAATTACCCGCCTGAACAAGTTTTGCAGCATCAAAATTTCCAACCATTGGAGTTAATAGGTATGGTACAGAGCATCAACACAAATCGACATGAAATCTTTGGATGTATTTCAGTAGAACTCTTGGAATCATTCATTTTGTTATGATTGCAAAAGACCTAATTGAGCACCAGAATATCAGTTTACATTTAATATAACTGTATTCACGAATGATGAAGGCTCGAACCGTTAGAAGTGTGGGATACGAGAGACCTTCAATCGGAACCTTCATATCTCATGGATAAAAAAATAGCATTATCAGCTGTTTAAATACACGAGACTATAAGTAGTAACTTTACTGACAGAGATTTTGCATATAGGCCCTATATATACATATAGACCTATATATATATTGCCGTTACATATGAAAATTGCAAACAATATCGAAACTTTAATTTATCAAATATCAATCGAAATATATCGAAATTTTCAATCGATATTGGATAGGATGAAAAATATCGAATGACATAAAATGCGAGATTGGAAGTGATGATTCTCAATTATATGTACTGTAATATACTGTTTCAATTTATTTCCCACACATTTCACAATAGTATACAGAATCGTACTTGACTCTTTAAGATTTTTACCGTATTGATACAGGAAGTATTCCTACATGGCCTACAGGACAACTTACGTAAAATTTTACTTATAATTCCATTGTCCATCAGATCTTGTGTGTAGTGCGTAATGAAACAGAGAACTTGTTCAGAGGATTCTAATGACCACGAAATGCCCTTCCGAGCTTGCACCAACGTACGCAGAGCCGTAACAATTGCTTTGCGACCATCGTAGTACAGTAGAACAGCCACAAGTCCACGAGTCAACCCGGGATAATGGGCCATTTGCTGTTGAGCTGAAAGGTTCCAATTATTATTAGGGTATTATTAAAGCGGCTTTCTACAACTCTAGTGGTGTATACCGCATCGCGAACGCCCCACGCCTTTATCCAAGAAGACATTGTCCTGTAGACCCCTTCTTCTCATGGCAGTGTTGATCCCTTCTGCCCAACGTTTCTCGGCCTACCTCTCTTTCTTCTTCTTAACGTAGCCCATGACCAAGCTTTCATTGAAAGCCTTTGATCTGACATTCTTCTCAAATGGTCATACCATAAGAGTTGCTAGATATAGTCAGTTGATAAAGTCTCCACTCCCACCATTTTCTATTCAACATGATATATAATAAATGGCATGGTCAAAAGTAGAAGAGTGATCTAAATTTCCAAAGTCAAATGACTTGGTGTGTATAGAAAAATAGCCTGAGGTTTAATATATGAATTGGGTGGAAGGTAAAGAAAGATCAGCAGCTTACCAAGATTTCTGAGTAGAGAAAGGCCTACTCATGGTGGAGAGCCCATAGATAGAACACAGAGATGAAAAAAACACACGAGATTCTGATGTTTTGGCAATTGCCTTGGTCACAGTAGAGAAGAGAGCCTGTCTACTCTACTGTGACCAAGGCAATTGCCAAAACATCAGAATCTCAAGTGTACTTTTCATCTCCGTGTTCTATCTACGGGCTCTCCACTATGAGTAGGCCTTTCACTACTCAGAAATCTCGGTAAGCTGCTGTTTTTTATTTCCCTCACCCAATTCATCTAAACTCCTGATGAGTTTTGTCAGTGTGTTTGCTCACACTTCGTTAGCCTGGCAAAAATTTGAGTGCAAGCCTAGTCAAGCTTGAAGAAACAGTACGGTAATAAGTATTTGTCATTGTTTCAATATTCTAGTCACAGTTCATTTATAGACCCAAACTTGATTTAAAATGTATTAAATACTGACAAATATGAAATTGAGTGACCAGTACCAGTACTACGAGTCAAGACTAAATTAATTTGGGCCTTTTCAACATACAATTTTTCAACCATAATTGTTATGCTTGAGATATATTAGGTCTACAATCATAATTGTTCAGACCAATGCAAGCTAAACATACTCTACAGCCTACAATTTGCCCAGAAACCTTGTTACAGTATTGTATGATGACACTGTGCAGTCAAGTTCAAGGAATCTCTGTTGAAATATTATTCAACAAAAAAAAATATCACGTTTTGATATCACTACAGTCAGTATGTAAATAGGTCACAAAAATGACACATTTTACAATTGAAATAAACTTGTACACTTTTTGGATGAGTTTTCAAAGTTTTTAAAAATCTCATAAGAATAACCCAGAGGAGAAAAAATTAGTAACAAATATTTCTTTCGCAAGTATTCAAATTTTCACAGAATTTCCATATATAATAATGACACACATTGTTCCAAATTTTCACTCAAGTCGGATCAGCCGCTTTGATGTAAGAAAATATGTAATGTAATGTTTTTACATCATTCAAAGCTATTAAGATACCGTACCAATTAAATCCAAGCAACAAGTGTCAACAGTTAATTAAAAACGATTTAAACAAGGCCTTCTCTATTATTAAGGAAATTAATTTTCATTTTTTTATTTTTTTTCATTTAAAACTCATTCTAGACACTTGACATTTTTGTTTTCAAAATTTTTCAATAAAGATAAGAAGCCCACATGGAGAAAATTCTCTGTGAGCTAGAATGAGTAAGGCATAACACAGGGGGGCATAGCTCATCCATCAACGCGGAAACACATGACGCGTTTTCCTAGTAGTGTATAGGCCTAGGCCGTATATATAAAATGTAAGACTCAAACGTTTTTATTTATTGTCTAGATAGTAGATATCCTTCAAGGCCTATGGAATAACATGCACAATAGTTTTGAGGATTTTTTTTTTGTGCTTTTGAAATGATTCAATTGAAATGATTGAAATTAATTTTATTTAAAGGTTTAATGTTGATATACAATTCCAATTTAGTTGACATACCTTGCCAGTACAGTACAGGTATTGTTTTGTATGGAGCAGTAATGAATGTCTTGTGGAATTTTTTAAATAAATTACTGATACTAAAATGTTAATGCATGTACAGGCATTGAGTTGTAAATGGTAAAGGATTCCAGCTTTTTTAAATAACTGTTGTTTACTGTAGAATGTGTTGTTTGGTTTTGGTGTATGAGGTAATGAAAACTCAGACATCCCACGAGGTATGAAAAAAAAATCAAGCTCTCTACTGAAGGTTAGTACTGCAATCATTTACATACCCGTGCACAAAAGATCAAGAGCCATATATTCATTGAGATTGAACATGTCTGAAATTATAAGAGCCTCGTCCACAAGATCTTTAGACAGGACTTGATGTCCAACTCCAGCAAAAGATATCCCATCCGTGATACCCTTACGAAGCTGTTCTCGGCTCTGTGCATTTTGGGGCTGTAAATAAGAGTAGGAAACAATAAAAATAATGATAATAAAAGATCAAACTGACATCTAACTATGAAAGGATACATTTTACGCCCTTTCGTGGCAACTTTCTACTTTCACACTGCACAATGAAAGAGCATCAGATATTCAAATCAAACAGCTTTATACGTGTAAGTAATATTTTTCTGTTCTTTCCTATTACAGGCATTATTATCTATGGGCATACTGGTACTAATACCTTACTTAGACAGCACCAACCACATTGTAACAAGGAAAGGTACAAAATGAAATTAGGTACGTACAAACATGGTACCAGTAGCCTACTGTACAATACTAAGTAAGTAGACCTACTACAATCTACAAAATAAAATGAAATCAAGCAATTGCATTGTTAGAAGTACAAGTGTTCGGCTCTATTATATCTACTCAATCACCACAAAAAAAGTTGAAATAACTTGCTACCGGTATCTTAAACTAAATCTTGATTGATCCTTGAAATCCCTAGTTAAATTTTCAAAGAAATGTCTCACTGGATTTTTTAACAGTGTCAAGAAATTCTGTTTGCGATTTCTGAGAGTGTCTTCAAGCTGTTTCAGCATATCATCATGGGGTCGGGACACGACTGCATCCACAAGACTCTGCAGTTCCTTAAATGGAGTCCACATATCTTCACTTCTTGATGAGTCTGCAAGAATATAAATTAGACAATAGGAACAAGTCAATGACTACCACAATACCGGTACTTGATCAAGTACTTTTCAATCAGAGATGATTGAGCTTAAGAAGGGTAAGGTAGGAGTTGAATAGACGTCGAGACCAGGGACCGAGACCTCAACAGCAAAATCCCGTATTTTTCAGACAAGCGCGTGAGCAACCGTAGTCACAACTTACATCATTTTTATGGTGCAACCGTAAGCATAACCACAAGCTTCATTATTTCATGCAACCACCATAACCATGATCAAGCTATAATTTTAGGAGCCCAACTATAACCATAGCCAGTAATTTTCAAGTTCGGTGATGGTGGTTGGCGAGCACTATAACGTGAATGTCGGTTGAGTATAAGAGATGACAACTACAACCAGCAATCTTTAGGAAATTGGTTATTTGGGTCTTAAAAAAAGCTTGATTGATTGATTTGATTGATTTAGTCTTTATTAGCAACATAAAAATTAAAAATACATTCCCACAAGTGCTAATTGATGAGCGTAGCGAAGTCTCCATCCCACTCTTATAGGGCTTTGTCTGTGTGTTTTTTTTTTTGTTTGTTTTTTTTTTTGTTTGTAAGCACTCCACAGGTCGCAAGGGTTGACTGATCAACATGAAACTTTTTTTGTACACGCAAACTCATCCAACTTAGAACTGTATAGTTTTTGGGATGAATCGGTCGGATCGATTTTGAGAATCATCATCTCAAAGTTTCTAAAAACCCCATAAGATTTGGCTGAGCGGAAAATGTTGAAAAATAAAATCTCTCCAAATGGGATGAAATTTTCTCTAAATGTGTATACATGGATTTTACACATTATTACGATTTTTTAAGCAATTCTGAACAGTCGTTTTGGAGAAAAAAAATAAAACGACTGATAATATTCATAAAATATATCATAAAAATTATGACAGAATTAAGTTGTCGAGATTCACTGCTTTCTAGATTCAAGAGTTGACCAACAATGAAGTATTTTTTATATGCGTCAAGGTGTGTAGAATACCAGAGTCAATGAAGTGGCAAGAGTAGAACTTCTTTAACGACTTTTATAGCTTATTCAGATATCAAGGTGTGTAGAATACCAAAGTCGATAAAGTAGCAAGGGTAAAACTATTTCAAGGACTTTTATACCTTATTGAGATATCTCGCTCATCTTACAACGCATATTTCGCGTTTGACTAGTTTAATAAAAGGACAACACATACATGAAAACAACCAATAAAAATATAAACGATCATAACACAAACAAGAACATAAACACAGGTAAATTTTAGGTACAATAGTTGAATAATTGAACTGTGAATCATGAAAGCACATCAAGTTAGCCTATCTCTTATATATCTTGAAATTGATTTAAATTGTGGAAGATTATTGAAATGCAAGTCTAAACTAGTGTTTAGATGGGAACTTGTTCCCAATGTTCTTATGAAGGTTGTTCTTCTGATTAACCCCAGGCAGTCAGTCCAAGGATATATTACATGTTTTTGGTAGATGCAAAGAATCATTCCACTTTTCAACACCAGACACAAACTCTGCAATGTCTAGGTTTTTCGAGGGGCCAAGTTCATGATTAGTTAGGGAAGGGTTGTGAAACTATTGTCAGAGCCTGTAGGTTAACATGGTAATACATGGTTAACATGGTAAAAAAAATAATATGGTAATACTAATACAGTGTTGAGTGACTGAATAAGATAAGTTGAAAAACATCTTTAGAGATTTTTGGATGAGCAAAGCGGAGACTCAATTTCATCATAATCGAAAAAAAAGTAGGCTACGTTCTTTTTCTTTTGTTTTCTTATTCACACTCCATAGGTCAAACGGAAATGAAAATTCAGTTGAAACTTATATGGTTGGCAATCTATATACATAATCTATATACATAATCTATATCTATATCTCTATATAATATATATATAGGAATCGGTTGGACTACTTCTTTGAAAACTTGTTTCAAAGTTTTCAAAAATCCCATGAAAATAACCCAGAGGAAAAAATTCGTAAAAAATATTTCCTCTGAGGGAATTCAAATTCTCATAGAATTTCAATAGCCTATGATAACTAGGATAACAATATAACAATATGATAACGCGTTATGTGTTGCCGCGTTGATGAATGAGTTAGAACCAAGGAGGTTAGACATCTAACCTCCTTGGTTAGAACATATATATCAATTTACCTTTGGATTGGTTATTATATATTATATCCACCTTGAGATCCAAGCAATTACATCACTGCCATCCTATTTCCCAATTAATTTCTATGATGATACAGATGGCTTTGTTTTAATCATTTCCAGTTAATTGGTGACACCTGTTCCTTGGATTTGATTGGTTTCATAATAGATTTGAGTGATTTAAAAAAATTACATTAAAAATACATTTTTTTACATCAAAATGGCTGATCTGATTTGACTGAAAGTTTGGAATAATGTGTATACCGGTAATTGGATGAGCGTAGCGAAGTCTCCATCACACTCTTATAGGGCTTTGTCTGTGTATTTTTTTTTTTTGTAAGCACTCCACAGGTTGCAGGGGTTGACTGATCAACATGAAACTTTTTTTGTACACGCAAACTCGTCCAACTTAGAACTGTATAGTTATTGGAATGAATCGGTCGGTCCGATTTTGAGAAAAATCATCCCAAAGTTTCTAAAAACCCCATAAGATTTGGCTGGGCGGAAAATGTTGAAAAATAAAATCTCTCCAAATGGGATGAAATTTTCTCTAAATGTGTATACATCGATTTTACACATTATCACGATTTTATATGCAATTTCAATCAGCCGTTTTGAAAATAAAAGAAATAACTGATAATATTCATCGAATATATCATAGAAATTGTGACAGAATTAAGTTGTCGAGATTCACTGCTTTCTAGATTCAAGAGTTGACCAACTCTGTCAAAGTGTCACTTCTGTCAAGTGATGTCACACATTGTTGCAAGAGACAGACAACAATGTGCACCAGTTGGAATTGACATCTCAGAATGTTTGGTAGTCCACCAGTTCGCTGTGTTGCTATGGTAACGATTGTTTGTCATTTGTTACTTGATAGAAGCCTACGAAGTATTTTTTATATGCGTCAAGGTGTGTAGAATACCAGAGTCAATGAAGTGGCAAGAGCAGAACTACTTTAATGACTTTTATAGCTTATTCAGATATCAAGGCGTGTAGAATACCAGAGTCGATAAAGTAGCAAGGGTAGAACTACTTCAAGGACTTTTATACCTTATTCAGATATCTCGCTCATCTTACAACGCATATTTCGCGTTTGACTAGTTATTATATGGAAATTCTCTCGAAGGAAATATTTTTGACAAATTTTTTCCTCTGGGTTATTCTTATGGTTTTTTTTTTTAACTTTGAAATGAGTTTTCTCAGAAGTGGTTTAACCGATTGTGCCTCAAAACTACATAGTATAGAATTGGATAAGGACACTTACTGTATGCCAATTCAACTGATTTTGAATTTTCGTTTGACCTGTAGAGCGCAACGAACAAACAAACAAACAAGAAAAAAAGCACCTTTTTCCAAGTACCGGTAGACCTGATGGTGAAATTGAGTCTTCGCTTCGCTCATCCAATTATTCTGAACTTTAATTCAAATTGGATCAGCCATTTTGATGTGAACAAATATATAATGTAATGTTTTTAAATCACTCAAAACAAGGCCTTCCTTATGATCATAGAAATCAATCAGGAAATAGGAGGGCAGTGACTTAATTGTTTGGACCTCAATGTGGATATAACTAATCCAAAGATATGATGATATGTTCTAGCTCATCCATCAACGCGGATACACAGAACGCGTTTTCCTAGTAGACCTAATGTACAAGTTACAAAAAAGTGCCGCTGCCCAGTTTGTGGAAATTCCTAACAAAACTTTGTTCTTTTGACGGGAAAGATGGAAGCACAAATCACCCGTGCGAAATTGATGAAGGATAGAGGAGACAGTTGATCAAGACCTTCCTCTCTCGTGGAGTAGGAGTGTTGAAAGAAAACAAACACTTGCAAAACATCTTTTCTCAACTCACCCTCAACTACTTACCCTCCCTCTACCTACACTAGATCTACACTTATGAATGGAGTTAACTTTATCAATAACTTGGATAGTAGGCCTACATGATTTACAACTTTTTAATAAAATGTAGTTGTGTGGCACTGCAGCAACCATTCCTACTGCGTATACTATACAGCAATGTGACTTCCCTACCACTGTATTAGGGCCTAGCCATCTTCTCCTGAGAACTATCCTGGATCCTGGAAAACCCATATCTAGGAACCTTTATAACTTCTAAAGTATAAACCCCAGAGAATATTTGACCACAGCTGAGAACTTGATGAGTTTAAACCACTTAATCATAACCATGACATTGAAGAATTTTAGCTACCGGTACCGGAATAGACTTTGAATGCAATTTGAAAGTACGGTAAATAAAAAAAATCAATCAAAATGTCAGTCAATTAGCATTCAAACAGGTTTTTTCAAGTTCAAGCTTGTTTCACAAAGAATGTTATTGAAGCTCAAGTTTGTAGGTGGGCCTAAACGTAGGATTCGTAGGATGTGTCTTGCGCAACATACAAGAATTAGGTATAGTCAATTTCAGCATAAAATAGTCTCTATCCACTGATATTCGAGTCTCTATCAACAATCCTCAATAATTTGACATTTTATATCTGAGAGGTTTGGAAGCCAGCTTATATGGCACAAGGCATTTTCTCTTATTTTAGGCCTACAATATTTCATCATCTGATGATAGTGGTATTACCATTCATCATGTAATGAAAAACTTTGAAACAAAAAAAAATCTGTCAACACACGAAAACAGTGAACACGGAATGGAGGGAATGAAATGTGGCCAGTATCTAGCCTCTCTACTTAACTAGGCCTGGTTCAAACCAATAAAAGAGCCCGGGCATTGATTTTGTAACCGCTACAAATTCAATAGCCTGGGCTGCACCCCGTCATTGAACAGGTTACAAAATTAACGACCCCGTGGAGTGTTTAGCCAAAGCACAAGACAGTGCATTCAAATACGTTTTTTTTACAAAAGATCACGATTCACGAAACCTTTAAGAAGGAAACGATCACTTTGAAAAATACTGTTGCCTAGGCCTAACACGTCAGATTGAGTGACTTGTTTGAAGGTGGAGTTTCTGTTAACGACTCGATTCGACAATCTGAGAAGAAACTGTTCACAAGTTGTGCAGCCGCACTAGAAAACATAGCAGCTAATAGAGCGGAAACTATGCTATTACCTGTATGAAACATAATATAATCATTCAAGTCACAATCATTGTCATTATGGACCTCAGCATATAACCTCAAAATTTCTTAAATTAGTTTCTAGCAATGAAACCATAGAGGAAACCAAGACCAAGCCAAGAACTCTATTGAAGCTTTGTATTTTCAAGACTTACCTTCGTTCATGGTGATATTAATTGTGAATTACGAGAAATATTACAATATCTGAGCACAATTATTAGCACAGCATTTTTATTTCTATCAAACGGACCGGTGTAAAGCGGCGCGACAAACGAAGTTAACGAACGTGCCGCGGTGTCGCAGAAGAACGTCGAAGCAAGTATTTGGTCGAAGCCACAGCCACCTCCACCTCGTGCGATACTTGTTGATCATACGGAGTGAAAGCATGAAAGGCCTCTTTGGGCCTACCTTCACCGTTATTTTGTCAACCAAATTTCAGGGCACAGAAAATCATCACTATTGACTATTGATAGTCATAGCCAAAGATTTTCATATATTACTCATATTATTATTAGCATAGACTATGGGTATGATTTAGTTTAAGTTTACCTATGACTATCAATAGTTTACCAAGGGATAGAAATCAACATTTGAAGTACACAAAAATCAAAATACATATCGAGGTACACTAAATCAATTGAATCAAAGTACGGTTTCCGAATATCGAAGTACAGTATATCGAGGTGACCCGGGCGCAATGTAGTTACACCAACCTATTTTGTCATACAAAATTGGTTCGTAAGGGTTCGTAACAAGGAGGTTGGTACTCTTTGGTTCGTACAAGCCCTTGGTTCCTATCTCTGTTTGGTTTCAGAGCGCGGCTGATTTAGATTTTGAACATTGTATAGGGATCACGTAATTAGGGATAGACGAATAATGCATTCTGTAAACGTTTTTAGTAATTTAATATGGCATCAATATCGAGTAGGTCTAGTATCAGTTTTAATTAAAGCTTCTCGTAAGGTAAGAACTATTGTTTGAAGCCTGGTTAATAAACACATCTAATAAGGATCTCTCGTACATAACCTAACTTCTAATATGTTTTTAGTATGGAGTAAAACCTAAACTGATTACTGAACTAGATGAAAAGTTGGTTCTTGCAATTGAAAATGACGAGTTGAAACCAAGGCGTCATCCTGGAATTATGAAAACCAAAACGACTGAAATTCCTGATAAAATTAGAAAAGCCATTCAAGTGATACTTCGAGGTGAGTTATGAAAATGACTAGGCCTAGGCCTAACCATTGATTTTAAATTCAATGGCCTAACCTGCGTCAGTAGGTCTGTTTGTTTGTCCTGAACTACTTGAACTAGTTTTTCAGTTCTTTCACTTTCGTGTTTGTTTGTTACCGTGGTCTATGACCATCAATAACGTAACGGGATAAGCAACATGGCGGTTTCCTTTCACACCATGCGTACATCAAAGGGATGCCGCCTCACAAATGTTATGATGATTTGCTGGTATTGTTGTATGTTGATCTATACAAGTAATAGATGTAATGCAATCTGTGAATCCAGCTCTTTCCAACTGCATTAAATAATATTTGGATAAATTTCATTTGAATTAGCCAATCTAAATTTAAAATACGTCTGTAAAAGCATTTAGTCCCCTAGTCAAGAGCCCTACTGCTATATTTACCATTTGATAACTGGATAATTACTTATCATCTACGAGAAAGATTAAAATCAATGCAATTGTACAACTATGTACTATATATTGAAATACGAGCCTAATACGTACAATTTGATTTGAAATTGCGAATCTCACAAATGTACACGAAAGCGCGCTGATTCCGTCATGGTGAAAATGGCCTAATGTTAAAAGGATAGGACTTACGCCATATTGCTTATCACGTTACGTTATTGATGGTCATAGCCGTGGTGCTGCACCAAAGCTACACTCTCTTGTTTGTTTGTCCCAGTTCACTTACACTAGTTCAAGTAGTTCTACACCAGCTACAGAGCTGGTGTGCTTTGTTCAGTCAAATTCAATGGTTCAGTTCAAGATGGCAGGCACTAAAATCAAATTGTAGGTGGACTCTATGTTGGTTCACAAGTTGATGACGCTTAAATACGTGCCGATGAGAAAGAAAAATTGTATATTTGAATAAGGGTTGTAATTATTTTGAAGTAGATTGACATGCAGAATTACGTCTCTGGTGATTTTACCCTAATAACTTTTCCCAATTTCAAAATTTGTGTCTAGGAACCGTTGAAATTAGCACTATTGTGTTTATTTGTACCTTAACATTTAGGGATCATTTCCTGCACCAAACCTGTAATATGACGCATTTCCTTCCTGCACCAGCAACACTTTAGTTCAGGTTGGTGCAACACAAACAACAAACCTATTGAGTAAATGAATATCCTTACGGGATATAGTGGCCACGATGCAGTGATACCAACATACTTTATCATAATTTAAAGAAGGTGTACCGTCTCCCACACTAATAACATAGACGGCATTTGTGGTTACTTGCAGCCTTGCGGTCAGTTGCCAACGGTCCTGGTTGCCTGTCATGATTTAGCAAATTCCCTTGTGAATTAGATGTACATAAGAGTGGCAACAGTACTGGTGGCATTGTCAAACTTACAAAATATATAATTTCGTGCAAAATAAATGAACCTGCTAACATAATAATTCTGTAATTTGACTGATTAACGTACCATGGCCAATATTTGTCCTATGTTCGCGTTTTTTGTGTTTTCTGATAGATCTTGTTTATACATATCTATGGTGTGTAGTTTGGACATTTTGTATTTTGTTTGTTTTAAAATGTTTTTTACTCACTTGAAGTTGATGCTTTGTGATCTGACTAAGATGAAAAAGGTGTACAGTAGGTTGGGTTAGGGTCAGATTAGTGTACAAACCTCGCGTATACCGCCGGCAGGCGGAACGGAGCTTATATACTTTAAAAAAAATGAAGAAAAAATTGAAAAAAATGGCGTGGTAGGCCTACGTTAATCAGTAAATTTACCAATAATTCTACTAAGCCGTGTAATTGGCATTGTTGTTTCATATAGTTTGATATAGACCTGAGGGGATAGTTGCGCTACAGGCAATCAAGACCCAGGACTCAGATTCTAACCCCGGAAATAATTTTTCTTAAAGACGCGAGTCAGTAGGCCTACACCTTCATGAATTACATGATAAAGTATGTTGGTATCACCACATCGTAGAATGGCAGAGCCCTGGTTAAACAGTTTACAGACCCTGGTAGTGTTACGCCTGATAATCCTACTAAGAGCGCTGTGATCGCCAAGAAAATGCCATTTGCTATAGCACTGTTGCGACTAAATGCTGCTAGGAGCGCTGTGATCAGCCAACTTCGTCATTGTTGGGTGAGCATGGGCTCTGTCATACGGCGTCATCTATCTAGAGACTACTTTATCTATGCCTACGTTCATCATACAGAGTCTCACACTCGAGAGGAATGGAATAGGTCGAGATAGCTATAATTGTCACTGCTAGAGTGCACCCAACACTAGTTCATGTCATACATGGGCCTACCGGTAATTGATTTCAAAACTTACATACAAACAAAAATGACCTGACCCATAAGCTAACCCTGCACTTGAGAAACCAATTTAGAGAAGTAAAAAAAAAATCATCAGCGGGGTGCGAACTGGGGCACCCTGTCATGGGAGGCAGCTAGGCTAACCAACGTGCTGCTATAATTTCGTAGCCTTTATGTGTTATTCTGGCCATATCATTACATAGTAACGCTATTCAGTATATTCGGAGACACCTAGTGGCAAAGATTTTAACCTATTCCATTTCTCCCGAGTGCAAGACTCTATCATACAAGTGGGACGCAGTTCAGAAAAAGCGATTTAGCTTGAAACGGTTAAAATATTTCACATATATTTTGACACACTGGATCGTCATAGTCATTTAGTTTGGGCCTATAAACTCAAAAACGCGTACCATGTTTGCTAATTCTCACTGCCTACTTATTAGCTTCAATGATATTCAACAACTAGGTACCCGTATACTTAGGCATTGAAAATCAATGGCCTAGGCTAGATGCTCAACTAGGCAGGCAGCCACGTACCCCGTAGAACAGTGATACACAACCTTTTTATCAGGAGCCATTTTATCCACTTTGTAGTTGTTTGTGGGATGCAAAAGTTCTATAATCAAGGCAGTGGTGTAGCCTACAACCTTTTTATCAGAAGGGCAATATTAATAATTTTATACTTGTTTATGGGCCGCATCGGCTACAAATACCCCGGAAAATTATATGAATTATCTCGTGAGTTGGGGCTATACATATATAGGCACACACGAGCAGGGTCGGACTGGCGGTGAAAAACGGCCCGGACGTAACATAAACAGCGGCCCAAATGTTGAGGCAATTTTCTTCCTTTCATTATTGCATGTATGAGCGATAATACTGATGAGCAAGCAATACCCAGAGTGCCAGAGCATGAAACGAGGAAAACCGGCCGTTCTCCGACAAACGAATCAATGATTAAGATCCATGAAATCATTCTTTTCAGCTAAGTAAGCACAACAATCTTCAGATAAACAAATTTGTGTTTTATGAATGTATACATGATAATTAGATGAGCATAGTGAAGATTCCATCCCACTCTTATGAAGCTTTGTCTGTGTGTTTTTTTGTTTGTTTTTTTGTTTTTTTGTAAGCACTGCACAGGTCACATGGGTGGACTGATCAACATGAAACTTTTTTTGTATGGGCCAACTTTTACAACTTAGAACTGTATAGTTTTTGGAATGAATCGGTCCAATAGATTTTGAGAAATATCATTTCAAAGTTTTTAAAAACCCCATAAGATTACGCTGGGTGAGAAAATTTGAAAAAATGAAACCTCTCCGAGAAAAATAAAATTCTCTCTGAGTGTTCAAACATAAATGATACACATAACCACCATTTTGTGAGCAATTCGAACCAGCCGTTTTGAAGAAAAAAATTAAAATAACTGTTTTTACTCATCAAATATATGGAAATGAGCGAGGACTCACTGCTTCCTAGATTTGTTATTTGCCCAAAAATTCTTTATATTCGTCAAGGTGTGTAGAATACCAGAGAAGATGAAGTAGCAATCAAATGAAGGACAAAGTGTGTAGAATACCAGAGTCGATAAAGTAGCATATGTAGGACTGTTATTAAACCTTATTCAGATATCTCGCTCATCTTACAACGCATATTTCGCGTTTTCTTAGTGTATGTATGAAGGATTATACTATATTACCGGCCCTTCAATACACCAAACAGGCGGCCCACCGGGCATTCGCCCGTTGGCCCGTCGAGCCAGTCCGAGCCTGCACACGATGTAGGGCCTACTCTAGTCACTCTCCGCGTTCCATTGGGAAGAAAAATTATCGGAATTCAATTGAAATTCTGAAGAAAAATAACAGTGAAATTTTTCATAGGAGTTCACCACATTTTCTCTCTGATTTTGTGGGAAAAATGCAGGAAAACACACATAAATAAAAGTTGAAACAAGATGGTTTGGCTACATATTTCCAAATAAAGTACATTTATGAACTGCATTAAACTGGCAATTGCCGAATAATTGAACAAAACTGAGAATGTTAAGCCCATTCTGCCAATTGGTGATTAGCTACCATGTTGCTTTCGGGAAATATGTTGCAAAAAATTGGAGTAAACTTGATTTCAACTAAGCAGAACCAAACAATCAATCCAACTAGCCGGGGGGACAACACTGAAAATCCTAAATTCTACATTTTACACCCGATCAAGTTGATTTTTTTGGTTCCTCATTACTACCAGATGAATATGAAAAATTTGAAGTCACATTTTTCCACAACTTTTTTTTTTTTTTTTATCAAAACCTTCATTTTGTCAATGGTCACGGAGAAACTTTTTGGTGAAAAACGGCTCTAGAAAAGTAGTTTTTAAAAATCACATAGTCTTCTCGAGAAGGCAATCGACAAAGTTATGCATTGGTGTCACTTCAACTTCTTTTTTTGTAGGAATGGCAAATTTATCTATTTCACACTTTTTTTTCAATTTTTCCAATTTTTTCAATTTTCAAAAATTATTTTAGGCATGATATTCTCAAGATATACTGTTGATAATGCATAACTTTGTTTATCATCTAATTCATGAAGTATACAAAAAAAAATTGTGTCATTCCATCCAGTAGAATAGATTTCATTTACTACTCTCTTCAAAATACGTTGGAAAAAAAGATGACGAGAAAACAGCCATCAAACATTCAACTGTATTCCGTTCTGAAGCTAATTTGGTTCGACACTATATGATTAAAAGTCAAATATAAAATATACTAGTGAATAAATTCACATCATTTCTCCAGTAGCCCAAAAAGGAGATATTAAATAAATTGATCATTAAAAAAAAAAATGGAAATTCCAACAAATGGACATATTTTCAGTGTTGTCCCTCCTTAATTATGACAATTGGCACAACTGAATAGCCTACTATCACAAGAAACAAGGTAGTCACACTGAGCCTTCAACGAAAAGACGTGCGCAATATCACGTGTTTTATTACCGGTACTAATTTCTCAAAGAAAATATGTATTGAAACCAAGCTAAAAATAGTAAAACAATTCCCTATGTAGGCCTATGCAATTATTGGCTTATAATATGATTCAAGTTTGGAGAATTTTTCAATTAGTCGGTGGGTCACAAAATGTAATGGCTGGCCTAGGGTTGTGCACCACTGCCGTAGAATCAAATATTCGTAGATAGGGTAACGTCATTCAAGATAGAATTAAAAGCCATTATCCCTGGCCATTTTCTTGATAGTATTCGATTGCAGAAGGACATGTCAACAAGGCGAAGGTCGAGGAGATTGTAAAGACTAGAGAGACTATTCACATTGCTTGTTTAAGGATCGAATGCACGTCAGAATGATACCTTTGACCATATTTTGGTAACTGTGTATAAGTTTCATCTACGTAACAACTAGAGAATGCATTGAGATTTTCAATCAAAAATGAACATAATCAATTCCATAAAAATATGCTGTTGTTATCTGGTTGGTGAATATTTTTAACCTGCAGCGGCAAATTTGACTGTTGTTGATCTTTAGTAGCACAAATAAAAAGGCTGTGACTTCATCCATCAGCTTCAATTTGAAAAAACATCACGTTTGACAGTCAAACAACTGATTCTAGAATGGTTCTTATTTCAAGTCAGTCGACATTTAAAGGCTCTGGCCGCGATTGTTGATGAAAAATTCATGGTTTTATGAGGTTTGTTATTGCTGCAGTAGCTGGTTCACGAGGTTAGGCATCTAGGTAATAGTTGAACATCATTGATTTGCTTCTTAAGAGTTGCAAGCTTCAAACTGTTCTAGCCTCTTCATTAGCATTTCAGATGTGATTTGACAATGCCAAATCACATCTTAAACTGTGTTGGAACACATCATTTTTGTTCAAAATCGACATGTTTGAGGAAACATCAGGGAGCATCAGGAAGTTTGAACCATTCCAGACTGAATTGATTCAACTAAACCATTTCCTGAAAGTGTGATAAAGTAGTCAGTGAACACTAGGGACCTCTAACCCACATCATGGGACTCATATAGGATCACTTTTAAGGTCGTAAATAATGAACTAGATTTATAAATAAGCCTAGACTTTTTGATTGTTCTTAAATTGAAAGCAATAAGGTATCTAGTCAGTCTATGTTTATCACATACTGTTGGGAAGTGGTCCCCATCTTATTAATCATTTATCCAAGGCCAATAGGTCTTAGTTATTACTGTATTACAGTCATCATTAAACCCCATATAAAATTTCACAAAATTTCTTGGAATTATAGTTGATAAAGATCTCAGTTGGGTTAGGCCTGGTATTACCAAGTCCAGTTAGGCTTTATCTGACAGTTCAAACTTATTATCACCATGGTTACCTGTGGTATTTGTTTTAACCAACTATCAGATAAATACTAACTGGACTTGGTAATACTGGACCTTAGTCACATGAATGAAGTATGTAGTAAGGTAGCATCAGGGTGCTACCTTGTTAAACGAATAAATTACATATGTAATTCACATAACTCACATTAACTCTCATATTCAGTATAGTATTATTCTGTGGTACCGTAACACTCTCATCTAGTCAACCGATTATTTGTACTTCAAAATAGAGCAGTGAGATACCTTGCAAAAGCTAGTTTTGATCCCTGTGCAGATATATTTTACAAAGATTCATGTAAACCACTTTTTAAAAAGTACTGTATTTAACTTTGCCATCAATTTACATTTTAAATAAAATATTGTATGTAATGAACAACAAATACCTCCTTATTCATAATTTTAACGAGGAATATATTTATAACACCAGACAAAATAACATTAAAGTGACTGATAACACATAATCTTTCCATTTAAAAAAAGGCCCCATCTATTCACGAATTAAATTCTACAATTCTTTGCCCCTGACAATAAAACAAAAAAAGGGAAATTCTTTTAGAATCGGTGTTAAGAAATCACTTTTAGATATATGTTATTATAGTATAAAAGATTTTTTAGATGACACATGAGCTGTTTTTTTAAACTATGTATTGATATAGATTTTAAACTTATATGTGTGTAAATATGTATGTATCATAATGTATTTGGTATATCTTGTAATTTGTGTGTATGTGCTGTGTGTATTGACGTGTTAAATATCATTTTATGGTCAATAATGACAATAAAATAATAATAATAAATAAATAGGTAGGCTATCTACACGAAACAAAATAAACATTGTTGACAGTACAGTGAAACCTCTATCCATCGTTTTTCAAGGGACCAGGAAAATAAAACCATCCATCCAGGAAAACTATCCATCCAGGAAAATTTAACATTGATTATATGGGAGTGGGGCTAGAAAAAATGACTGATAGATCCAGGAAAACGATGAATCCGGGAACGATGGATAGAGGTTACATTGTATTTGTAACCACTAACGGCCAAATTGCACTTAGAAGCGCATTCTATTGTTGCTTCTTGTGTGGAATTACTTTTGAATTTCCTTTTCAGCTGAATTTGGGCTTCCTCTAAATAAAGTCTGCATATCAAGTTGGGCATTGTTGAAAGTTATATTATGTGCAACAGTCTTGGGTGAAATCAATTTGTACATCGATTAGCTTTGTACCATTTTAAATTTTAATTGTTGTGTTTTGTATAAGGATGGTTAATTTATTTGAGTAAATACTGAATTAAGACTTTTACACACCGTAGATCAACCAGTGAAAACTTTGTTTGGACAAGGAGAAGCATTGGCAAGATATCTTCTGGCAAGGCATCCACCAACAGAAAAAGCCATCTTAAAGTCTACTCTAACTGGGATACAGCAGTCCATAGAAGAAGAATGTATGTTATTATTGTTGATGAGGTTGAGTACTGCCTTCCTTCACTATTCATGATGGTCATTATTTTAATTTTTTGTTGTTAGTTCATTCATTTTACTGTGGTAGCAATTTGTGTTAATTTATAAATTTTCTGTAGAGTCTATGAATTAATCACAGAGGCATACTCTGCCATTTGTGATTATTCTATTGTATAACAATTAAATTATCTCATATGAAGCTCTTTCAATGTATCAAAGCACGTTCAACCTGGAAACATCAAAACTTATAAATATCTTACAACATATAAACAATTGAACTCACAGTGCAATAACTTTCTACAACAATATAATTTGTCAAGTACTGTAACAACATATTATTGGAAAGCAGGACTTGATTTAAAGAATTCAATTTCTGATAGATGATGTGAGAGATGATAGATCCATCATCATCTATCAACTATCATTCATCTCTAATATTGCACATCACAGGTTGGATTCCTTAAATGAAGTAAGTAACTACATACCGTACTTTGATAAACACAAAGCATAACAACTAAAACAGCAAGAACAACCGTAAATGATGGTTATGCAACCGAATGTTTTGATTCAAATAAAATAGGTACGACCTCTTAGGTGAAATGTGAACATAGGTAATTAAATATTTAAATATTTGAAGGGTATCACAGTACTGAGATTTCTCTTTACGGGGTGGAAGATATATTGTATTGGTAAAAATGGAATATTTTGAATATATATATATATATATATATATATATATATATATATATATATATATATATATATATAAATCAGTTTTAAAAATCATACAATTATGATAACCTACTGGTGGTCAACCAGAAAGCTATTGAAATCATATATATAGATAGATATATATATATATATATATATATATATATATATATATATATATATATATATATATATATATATATATATATATATATATATATAAATATATATATGTATATATATATATATCAAACCCAGATAACCAATTAAATTGGGCCAGGGGGTGTTTCCACCACTTTTTCTCGGGCAGATTTATTATATCAATCGGTTCCTGCCAGTTCCAACTTCCTCCCTCCTCTTCTTTACTACTTATATCCTCCGTTTTTTCTTCTCTTCCGACGAGCTCCCTCCACCGTTCTATATCCTCCCACCATCTCTTGTCTACCACCTCTTTCCATTTTTCTCCTTGGCTGACTACCCCAAACTTGACTCCCTCCTGCCACCTTTCTCTTGATCTTTCAACTCTTCTCTTAGCTTACACAAAGTATAACATCATTCCACAGCAGTAGGCACTGAGTGAGGCTGGTAGTGGTGGTTGTCATCTCTCAATAATGTATTGGCATTCCTGAGACTTTCCTTATTAACTTGAAAAAATCATAATTAATTTCCAAAGTTTACTTGATATAGCCATTATGCCATTATCACCAATTTTTTCAATCGGATCTTTCTCCTTGCTAAAGCAAATCTTGATATTGCAATCCGCTGTAATAAGTCGGCTTGTTTGTACAAATCGTTTAAATGAATTACATGAATTATGAATTCATACAAATTAAGGATACCATACATAAATTAAATTTATAACTAATACTGTGATTAGATCTATGATAGTTATGCAATTGCATTTTTGCATGCTCTTTACTCTTGGTTGCATAACTATTCTAGCTCTACTTGATTATTAGGTATTTGCGATATAGGCCTACCGGTATTGCTGATCATAATTATAATTTATTATTTGTACAATTAGATGGGATTGACGCTTCCAGTCTCGATGAAAATGAAAGGGAACGTCTTCTACAGAAATACAAAGGCCATGCTCAGGAAAAATTGAAAAAAAGAGTTTATTCTTGGCAACCAATTGCGTTTAATCACTACACATCACTGCAATACATGGTTGGCAGATCTGCAGCTGAATTTGCTGTACTACAAAAAATCTTCTCAGAACTAAAAACAAGATCACCCGATTTTGATCCACAGTCTATATTTGATTTTGGATCTGGATTGGGTACTGCTAGTTGGTAAGCTTGTATAATACATTTACTGGAAACTTGATCTTGCTGACAGATGGACCTAGTGTGGCTCCCCACTATCTAGCCTCTCCAAGTGTGGCTAGCTCCTAGCTGCTGATTAAAGCTAGCTAGTATAGCTACTCCCACGGAAGTAATTCCCACATTATGTCAAGTTTTACTACTCCTTTTACCTACAAAGAATCGGGGAATCAAATAACTTATTAAAGAATTTATTCTGACTACAATATGGTTCATCATAGCAGTAGTTTTGATTTCGATTCTAATTATTTGAGAATACAAATTTGGATTTGGATTCTTGTTCTCGTTAATCAGAAATGAGAATTTGAATTTCATTTCCTCAAAAATATTAATCAATTTCGATTCCGATTTGGATTTTACTTCTTGTCCCTGGTTTAATTAAATATTATGCTTCAGTTATTTAGACCTATTTTGTTACCCATTCCAAAATATTAACAAAACATACCAGTATTGAAAGAATAAATCATGATTGGATAAGCGTAGCGAAGAATCAATTTCACTGTACTTGAAAAATCGAATGTGTTTTTTTTTTGTTTTTTTTCGCGCTCTACAGGTCAAACAGAAATTCAGATCATGATGAAACTTGGCAGACACATGAAGCCCTATCTGACTTGATGCTGTATAATTTTGAGGCAAAATCGGTTGAATCACTTCTGAGAAAACTACTTTTAAAGTTTTCAAAAATCCCATTAGGATAACCCAGAGGAAAATATTCGTGAAATAATTTTCATCCGAGACATTTCAAATTCTCAGGGAATTTCAATATAATGATTATACACATTATTCCGAACTTTCATTCAAATCGGTTCAGCCGTTTTGATGTAAAAAAAATATATAATGTAATTTTTTTAAATCACTCAAAGCTATCAAGATACCAATTAAATCAAAGCCACAGGTGTCACCTCTTAAATTTAAACGATTAAAACAAAGCCTTCTTTATTATCATAGAAATTAATAATGGAAAATAAGATGGCAGTGATGTAATGGTTTGGATCTCAAGGTGTATATATATATATAATAACCAATCCAAAGATATAAGGTGATATGTTCCAGCTCATCCATCAACGCGGCAACACGTAACGCGTTTGCATAGTATTAAAACATTTATCCCAAATATGTGTCTTTGACCCTATTTGAAAACCCTATTTGGAACTTTGAAGCTTCTTTTCCCAACTCTCTAGGGACTATCTCGAGTTCTGTTGAAGTTGGGTAGATATGGAGCAGTGGCGTCGTTAGAAATTGTGTATTGGGGGGGCGCTCAGGTTACATGAATAAAATGACCGCCTAGCTGGACACCTGCCACACTCGAAAAGGGGGTCTAGGGGGGCAGAAGCCACCCAGCAGAGCCCTGCAGGGAAATTTTGAAAATATGGACATTTTTAAAGAGATTTTTGCGATTCACAAGTGGTTTTGGAGTCTTATCATCATCATGGACATTTTCGAAGCTATACTTTTGCGATTTCTCCCAGCAAAGCCCCGCAAGGAATTTTTGGATATAGACCCATGTCATTTTTCAAGTGATTTTTGACATTTACAAGCGGTTTTGGAGTCCAATGATTGAATCACTACCGGTATGAACATTTCCAAGTTATCTTCAATAGTATAATCATTATGGACATTTTCGAAGCTATTTTCGCGATTTCTCCCAGTAAAATTCCCAGCAGTGATTGTTTTGAAATATGGTCATTTTTCAAGTGATTTTTGTGATTCACGAGCAGTTTCGGAATCTAATAATTGAATCATTATCGAAAATAAAAAAAAGAAGTGTACAGTAGTAGAGTGTATAGCCTACTGATACAATTCATATTAATAAGTCATCAACTTGTCATATTTTATTGTGTATTTATTCGTAGGTCAACATTATATATTTGTAACGGAGGATAAGTTATTGGGGGAGCGAGCGCATCCCCCTGAGACCCCCTAACGACGGCCTTGATATGGAGTACAAGTTTTCAATATTATAGTTCTTTTGGGATTGTGCTTTATTTTTGGGGGATTTTTGGAACAAGGTGGGCATGCTTCAGGAGCATAATGAATATATCAGTGTCAGTTGATCTAATGATGAAAATCAATTATTCTTCCACTGATTCAGTAAAAGATTGAAGGCTTGTTTGCATGAGCAAGAATTATTTTCTCCTTGGAGAGATACCTCTTTTAAAAATTCAACAGTCGATTAAAATGATGATTATTGTTTGCTTAATAACCTCCCACCAACAGCTAGGTTATTTGGGGGTACAAAAAATCAGGTACTAATAAAACTATGGTGTGATGATATACTAGGAAAACGCTATATACGCGTTGTTAGACGAGCGGAAAGTAATAGTATGTCGACTTCATTGCCAAACTTTTGCCTAAATTCGCCAATTGGGTAACATTTTAGTTATAAACGGGTAAAAACTGCTTCGAGTGGTACCAATTTAGTACATTTCATGTTTTTTCTTCAAAATGGCTGACCCGATCAAGCTGACAATTTCCAGAAATGTGTATCAAGATGTTATTCAACTTCACACAGAATTTCAATTTTTTTTAAAATAAAATTTTTTTAAATTTTTTTTCCGCCGTGTTATTCTAATGGACATTTTTGAAATTTCTAAAATTTATAAAAATAAAAGTTACCACCCAATAATGCCACAAAACTATACAGATCTAAGCTAGATGAGGAACCATAAAGAAAAAAAGTTTGAAGTTGATAGCTGTAGCCGTTTGACCTGTGGAGAACCGACAAAAACATAAAAACGAACACCAATTTTTTTCAGTATGTCAAATTGAATCCTCGCTAAAGCTCGTCTAATAAAAAACGTTCACAGAAACCCATATCTTATGTGGGATTCGTACCCACGCCCCTTAGGTGACTTCAGTTTCTAAAGCGGTGCCTTAGCTGACAGATTAATAATATCATATTGGTATCATTTTTGTACAAATTGATGCCAAAAATTTGGACACCCCTGGAAGCAAACCCCAACAAATGAGATGCATTCAAGTGACGTAAATGTGAAGAGTATGATGGAAATAACAGATGAACTTTTTTATATTGAAATACAATTTAAAAAAACTATGTTTGGACAACCCTGGAATTGAAAACCACCATTTATAGATTGAACAGTAATGGTGGGTTGTGTCAATCAAGAATGAAACAGTTAAATAATTAACTGGAAAGTGAATAAATCATTTTTGGAACCTCTATGGTGGGAAAAGGAGAGGCTCTATATAGGCTTATACCTATCCAATTTATCCATCTATTTCATCAAATTTTTTGCCATTTTCCATTTCCAAAATGGCGAGTATTTTTTTCAGATCAAATACATATTCATTTGGTGAAAATATCTTGACCAAGAGAACTATCATTTTGTATGTGTAATATTTTTATGGGCCTAAGCAGAAAAATACACGGGGAAAAAAAAAGATTAGACGCTCCTGGAACCCATACCCATGGATATTGTCAATCCAACAAGCATAAGTGAACAAAATGTACAATCTTCTTTCAATACACACTTTTAAAACTTCTGCCCAGAGAAAAGAGTAGCCATTATTTGCTCCAGAACAATTTTCATCAAATTGATCATTTGTCTCGTATTTCCGAAATGACGGCCACTCTCTTCAACTTTTTGTCATAGAATCCATTCAAAATGAAGAATGCAGTAAAAGTTTGTTGTTTTGTGCTCAAAATAACTCAACATTATACCAGTACTTTTCCTATGTTCATTCTTTTAATAAATTCAAGTATTTGACCAAAGTTTGGACACCCCTGGCTTTTGGAATACACTTTTCAAACTTCTCAATATTGGGTACAATTTTTCACGAATTTCATGGATAGTTATGAATTTTCAAAATTGCGATGAATTTTTCAATTTTTTTTTTTCATTAACTTTGTTCAAAATGAAAAATACAGTTAAAGCTCATGGATTTATATTAAAAATTACTCAACCATACAATGTTGATATAATGTTCTTGTTTTTAGTACTGAATCAAAAGTTTTATCAAAGTTTGGACGCCCCTGGAAGCCAAACCCACCGGCTTTCGAGCGTCCAATGAGCAGAAAGAAATGGAGAGTCTAAAAAGAAAACTTTAAGAAACCATTCTCAATCCTTTTGTCGGGGGGGGGGGGGGGGGGGGGGATTCACATTACTAGCTCATAGTCTACAGCACTGTTTGAGTTGTATTCAAAATTGGACTGTGACCCTGCTCCCGCTCAAATCCAAAACATATTAATTTTATAGGCCTGGCTGTACTTCTTTACTGTGAGTTCCTTTTGTTTAACTGCAAATTTGTATAATTTGATGATTTAATCATAACTTTGTCCTAGGGCATCACATTCTCTATGGGGTAACTCAATAAAGGAATATTTCAATGTGGATTCATCTGGAGAAATGAATGACTTGGCAAGTATGTTGTTAAGAGACGGTAATGAAACTAAAGAACTGTCGAAAGGTGTTTATTACCGACAATTCTTACCGTCTTCAGATAAGGTAACTTTTTTATGTAATTATGATTATTTTATTGTGTTGGAAAAATTTTCAAGTTTTGTATTGATATTTCCATGGCAACAGTATTGTATTCTATGAGTTGGGGCTATATTGTCATTAGAATAATGGTAATTCTGAGTTTATTCATTAGTCTATCTTTGTTTATTAGGCTATATTTATTTATCTTCTGTGTTTATTATGTTCACTTATTTTTATTTATAGTAATCTTCATTTTCAGATCAAATATGATATTGTTGTGAGTGCTTACTCTCTTTTGGAACTACCGTCTTCACAAAGTCGACTCGAAACTGTGCTTAACTTATGGAACAAGTCTCAAGGTTTCTTAGTATTGGTTGAGCAAGGTACAAATGCTGGCTTCAGGGTAATTAATGAAGCACGAGATTTTCTATTACATGTGTCAGAAAATCGTAATGATGGTAGTGCTTCATTTGCACATGTATTTGCTCCAGTAAGTATTTCATGTATACATATGTATTTCCTGTCTACTAATACCTAACTCCAAGAAGTGAATTAGTATATGTAAACTCAAATCATTATGTGATTTATTTTAACCTATATTTTTTATTGGTACGTCAGAAACAGTTATTAATTACTGGTTCAAGCAAATTGGAATATGGTAATATAATATAGTAGGGCCTATTTTAGTATTCAAGAAATATTATTGAACATGTCTAGAAAATGTTCTGTAATGTTGTGTAGTAAGGAGCTGGCTAATGTATCAAGTGCAACCTTATATTTGGTGTTACATGTTTGGTTTCAGTGCTCACACGATTTGCCATGTCCTCGATTTTCTACTTCAAAAATACCTTGTAATTTTGAAATATCATACTTTCCTTTGAACTTTGGAAAGAGACTTGATGTTAGACGAGAAAAGTTCTCGTATGTTGTGCTCAAAAGAGGTTTGAGAAGAGAGGATGATCCTCAATGGCCAAGACTCATCAGTCCGACTTTGATCAGATCAAAACATGCAGTATGCCGAATGTGTATGTCTAATGGAAAACTGGACGAGATTATCTTTACTGCATCCAAACATGGAAAGTAAGTAACTCATTAACAAATAACATTTTTCATACTTTCACTTCATGTTCTAGTAGGCCCATATATTTTGTCACATTATATTTATCCTAACGTACACAATTTGGTTGTCAATGACTTCGTCAAAAAACCTCGTCCATTCAAAATTGAAACCCTAATTTTTTATAATTATGAATGAATTAAATATGATTAAATACTTATGGGATGGAGTAAGGGTAAAACAATTCCGTCAGAAGGTTAGGGAGGCGGTCAAACAGTCGTGACCAAGGATAAGGAATTTGCCACCCTGCATTTATGCGCAACTGTCACTGAGTTATAATAACTAAGTTATAATCAGTTGTAACTGAGTTATAATAAATAAATAATTAATATAGTGCATTGTCAAATCATGTCACAGTATTATGTCTGTTTCAAAACTTATTAACACAACGAAACTGGGTATGCCTTCATTTTAGATTATCATTGGTAAGAGAATTCCAAAGTTGATTAATAAGCCTATGTTAATGATTTGATAATGTTCCATTTCAGGATACCATACAGATGTGCAAAATCAAGTGACTGGGGTGATTTGTTACCTATGAAAATAACACAAGAAAATGAAAGCATAGTAGGCTTGGAGACTATACAAACTACCTCATTTTAACTAAATTATGCTTTTAGGCCCCATACTCGTATCCACGAAAGAAGGTGGTCGTCCACCAACTAAATAATTTTAAAATTGAGGTACTGGTCATTACATAATTTTCAAATAATTTTCAAATCATTACATTCATTTTTTCATTTTTTCTCACCCAGCCTAATCTTATGGGGTTTTTAAAAACTTTGACATGATATTTCTCAGAATCCAATCGACCGATTCATTCCAAAAACTATACAGTTCTAAGTTGTAAAAGTTGGCCCGTACAAAACAAGTTTCATGTTGATCAGTCAAACCCTGCGACCTGTGCAGTGCCCACAAACAAACAAAAAAAAAACAAAAAAAAAACAGTAAGTCAAAAAATTAGCCCTATAAGAGTGAAATGGAATCTTCGCTTACGCTTATCTAATAAAGTATAAACCCTAATTACCGTAACCTAGATCATTAGTCACTGTATATATAAGATACATATAGGCCTAGTTTGATTTTGATTTATACTTAGACTCTCTGTGCTAATGAGAATGATTCTTTTTTATTAGTGTATAGTTTTGATTGTGTACAGATTTAGTATTATGTCATTTGTGTAGCAAATGAAGTAGCCTAATCATGAATGATAATAATCTGATGAACAAAATTAAATCCACTATTTGAACAAACTGGAAATTTATATTTGTTCTCTTCACTGGCGACCAATAGATGAGTGTTGATCAGACCTCGATTCAATTCCTGCCACCGCTTCATCTCTAGTTTATTTTTTTTGTGGTTTCCCTCTGTAGCTTGGGTAAATTTGGGATAGTTCATACCATAGTCTGAATATATTCTTGGTAGCCAAGGCCTGCTCATACCCATGTGCCATGTTATAGCGTTGAGCACTGATAGCATGTACACACTTCTCTCACTGGCTCCGGCCGAATACGTGGATAGCCGACCTGGTTTTAAAGCGTGGATTTGAGTTTGATTTGACAGAAAATAGATGATACAATTAATTGAATCAGGAAATTGCACATATGTAACTATACAAACGCTACAATAATATGTACAGATAATTGATAGTAACACCCTATTTGGAAACAAGATGTATTACGCTCTTTGACTGTTGAGGTCGGACGGCTAAATACTTGAATAGCTGACATGGTTCTAATAAAAAATTTCACTATTCAAATGACCATAAAATGATTATAAATTGTATAGCCACAATTATGTTTGTATTCAAAGATTTTTGGTAGAATTGTCTACTAAAATAGTCGACTTCTAGACCCATATTACTTTCATTTAATCAGCTTGGCTGTACTGTACGTACAGTTATGATATACTCTGCATATTATCAGGTCTATACAAATTGTGTACTGTATTACTGTAGGCCTATGTTGTATGTTCTGCTGAAGGTGCACAATTTGTGAAAGGATGAAAATTGATTGCAGGGTAATGTATTTACTCTAGTTTTCTCAGTTCACTTGGGCCCGGTTTTACGAAACTGGATTAAGCAATAGTTAGCGGATTAACTTGTTGTTCAAATAACAGTAATTTGTAGTTAGTGGATTAAGATTGGTAAAACTGGGCCTTATTGGTGTGCTTATACTGTAATATTAAGTCACTATTACTATAAAATTATCATAATGTTACTGGTTTATGAATTTTGACAAAACTAGCAAACTTCATATAGGCCTACTTTACCTATGGTGTTTTCATCTTACAGTACTGTACTTCTATTTCATTAGACTTTCATTCCAGCAGCAGATATTGGTGTCTCACTAATGTGTCTACTATATGTCTATCTATCTGAGCCCATGCAGCCCAACAGGATTTTTTTTTATATTGCAGTCTCTTGAAGTGATTTCACTTGGTTTTGGGAGGATCTCCCACTTGAATGAAATTATGAAAAACTGATTATTCATAAGTTTATAGAAGAATTATTTTTCTAATAATCTATCAAATAAAAGAAGCTAAAAAATTCAGACTTTTGGGTTTTTGTTGTGATTCTACTGGGTTCATCTCATAATTCAATGACATAACGAAAACTGTGATTATTCATGAGTTCATAAGATATATTTCCTAATACTCAATTAGTTAGTAGGATATATAACAGATTCCAGTGAAGTGTGAAAATGTATGAAAATACATTTTCACACTTCATTGGAATATATTATAAAAATATGGAAAATGAATAATTGAAATATAAATTTGATAGAAAAAAACATGATGAAATCGAAAATGGCAAGTTTTATATAATATGACAATTTAAATAAACCATAATGGATAACAATATGCAACAACAACAAAAATATCTAAATATAATGGGATCAACCCTCACACGAGTAGATAGCAAAAGCTCCCGAACCAACCTAAGATATCTTTTCGTGTAGCTATCATGCTGAGGTAAATACGCGAGCTATTCCCTCGCTCCGCAGCTCGCCTCTAGTACCACGAGACAGAGTTCTACAGGCTTCACCTATGTGGCGCTTTCTGTGCTAGATACGTATGCCATGCAGCCGTCATAGGCTGCAGCGGTGCATTCACTGGCTCTGACAGCTTCTAACGCGTCACAAAAATGATCTTGATTCAATTTTGAGAAACATATTTTCAACTTGTAAGAAAATTACTGGTTTCAAATTTAAAACATTTTCATCATACCGGTACTTATGAAGAATGATTCATTTTTAGTGGTGACACTATAGGGCCAGCGGCGCTATGCTAGCTAGCCCTGAATAAATTTCACTGCTTGATTGAGTAGTGTAGACCTACTGTTTTTTTTCTGATATGTGCGTGATACGTTTAAAAAAAAAAATCAATGTAGACAGAAAAGAGGCTGCACGAAAAAATTACGTCAAGACGTATATTTGCTTTTCTATTTTCATGCATACAGAAGTTGCAGAGTATATAATTGCAACTAAACTTTAAATGCATAATGCAATATGAAATGGATTGTGTAAGAGAGAAGAGAAGAGCAAGTGAAAAGTGTAACCTGTACTGACTGCAGTAGCAGCACATATGTATATTTTTTAAATAGCTCTGAAATGCTGTTGCCTATCCATCGGTACAATGGCTATAATCCAATTTCAAGCTACTACAAACTAAAAGTAGGAAAGAACCAGTATTGGCCTGTGGTGAGAAAACTGATCTTTTATTAGACATTTCTTTGATTTATTTTTTATTTTCACAAAAGACAGTGTGCAATGAGCAATCTAAATTCTAAAGAATTATCATACATTTTAATTACTTATCAATATAGGTCTATATAAAATTCTATAGTACCTAATATTTTATATAGAATACCGGTGGGTCATAAGAATTGTAATCGAAAAGTCGAAAAATAACGTCAGACCTTATGTTGTATCTTTGGCATACTGCTCACAGCTTACCTAATTTACCCAGTAGTGTAAATATTAAATGAACCAGTAGTCTAACATAAATACTGAATAGGCGTACAGCTAGAAAGCTAGCTTTCTGAATATGGCAAGATTCTTTTAGATCCTGTTTTTAAATGATTAAAGAACAGAAATCAACTCTAAAATTGTAACAATTGATTATTCAAATCATTGACAGTTATATTTCTTAGATATAGTGAGGTATAATTCAATACACAAATATTTCTTCAAGCTTAAAGTTATGGTAAGATATATGTATATGTGCTACATAACAACATCCACACCAATATTATAAATATTATATTACATTACTTTATAAAAGGTATTTAAAATATAAATATGACGTGATTTATCAGATCATAATCAAAGCAATATCATCACCAAATTGGCATATATGGTACTAAGTCTGACTACATTAGGCATATGTTCACAATACCATTTGGTTGGAACTTATATTTTGATCTGTGTCAGACGTATTTGATTCAGACTTTAACATAGCTCACTGTGCAATACATTGAATGTATAATAATTAATAAATAATCCTACGAGATTAATTTTGTAGTGAATGAAATACAGTAACTTCCAAGTCTAGGACCATATCATACAAAACAGCTTACATCGTCGTTGAATAGAATATCTGTTGTGATAATTTCCCCTTCAGCCATGTTGATTCCGAGCGCTATTGGATTGATCTCTGTAATGAGGAATGACGTTCCATCTTCACTTATGCCACAATGAGATAGCTGATAATTGATTCCAGATTCTTCTAAGACCTGTTCCATTGGGATTGGGTTTAAGAAATCTGTAATTCAAAGAAAATATTAAATTAATGCAATCAAAATAATTTGTTCTTGGAATAATATTCTGACACTATGCAAAGCCAGTTAGTTCTATGTGCTATAATAGCAATCCTACTGCCAAAATTCTCACTCAGATAAGTCACTCAAGTTTCATGCACTATAGTGTCAGAGAGCCTGGCTATCTAGCGCGATGTAGTGATACCAACAGACTTTATCATAATATAAAGAAGGTGTACTAAAAGCATGGTCAGTATTTTTGCTTTCTTGTGGACAAATCAGAGCCAAAGGTCCCATTTGCTCGACGCGATTTAGCGGATCTCCTTGTGAACTAGATGTAGATGAGAATGACTACGGTACCGATGGCATTGTTGAATTGAAAAATCGGTAATTTTTGTGCAAAACAAATGCCACTGCCAACATGATTGTGTTCTAAGCTGTGTTTATAATGCGATACAAAAGCAACAGATGCTTTAGTAGCCATTGGAACCTGGAAAAAGATTTGAGTGGCATATGGTTCGAGTACGGCATTGTTGAATACATTGTTGAACTTACAAAATCCATCATTTCCGTGAAAAACAAATACCATTGCGAACATGATTATCTATTGAACCTTGTATAGTTCCATATGAAAGTGACGGTAGCGCTACCAGCAACCGGGACCCTGGGTGCAGATTCTGACTCTGGAAATACTTCACTGGAGATGCGAGTGCAGACACCTCCTTTATACAGTGAAACCTCTATCGATCGTTTTTCAAGGGACCAGGAAAACTAAATCTTTTGTGCAGAATAAAGATCCATCCAGGAAAATTTAGCATTGATTATATGAGAGTGGGGTGAGAAAAAATGAATGATGCAAGCAGAAAAACAATGTATCTGGGAACGATGCTTGGACGATGGAGGTTTCACTGTACGTGTATTACAATAAAGTTTGTTGGTATACATAGTGTCTCTAGTGTCAGTAACAATCTTTGTTGCAACAATGAAAGTTGAATCACTGCCTTCTAGATGCAAGGGAAGTATGTACAACTATAGTGATTATATCAGCTGATTACTTTTATTTAGATTCAGCACGATGTAGTGATACCAACAGAGTTTATCATAATATAAAGAAGGTGTAGTACCTTCTTCAAAAGTGAAGTATTTCTGGGGTCAAGGGTCCAATTGCGCATTTTACGCTTTTATATTGAACCCCATATTCATATTCGGCTCAGTAGATAATTATGTTGGCAGTGGCATTTGTTTTGCACAAAAATGATAGACTTAGTAAGTTCAACCATATTCAACGGTTCAACAATGGTAGCCACTCAAATCTTCGTCCAGGTTCCACTTGCTGCTGGTGCAACTGACGCTTTTGTATCAAAGTATATATAGCTCGGTAGATGAACATAAATGATAGATTTTGTAAGTTCAACCATCGACTTATAACGCTGTGTTAGATAGATTCGTAGGTAGAAAGGCCTATGCCTTCATTTGTCATTGTATGCAGGTGTACAATCAAAAGGGTGACGTCCAGTCTTAGAACTGATTTTTCACCTTACCTTGTCCTCGAACTAATTTATGTAGTATTATAAGTCCATGGTTCAACAATGCCACGGGTACCATAGCCACTCTAATCTACATCTAGTACACAATAAAGTTGCTAAATTGCGACCTGCAATTGGGACCTTTGACTGATTTCTCCAAAGAAAATCACAAATACCTGTGTATTGTATTGTATGTCTTTATTTAAACGATATTTGTATAATATCAATGGTGGAAAGCCAAAATGTCGTAAGCGACATTTTTCATTTCTTTTTTTTAAAGTAAATAGAAGCTAAAAGAACATGTCCATCGATTTACAAAGTGTCGTAAGCGACATTTCAATACTTTTTTCGTAGTCACCAATATAATTTTGACGTAAGAGACATGCGCAGTTCTCTTTTGCACATATTTGTGAAAATCTATTAGTAGGCAAATAGTATTGTGATTGAGTCACCAGTTATTGAAACAAGTTATCGAAGATAGTGGTGCGTGCGGGGACCTATCTGATGATTGATCAGGATGAAGTTTTAAATACAAGGACCTGGTAAACTTGTGTGACAATAACGTAATCCCCTCGAAGTTTCACGCAGAATATCATTCATTCTCTTCTTGTCCAAACGTACCAGACCAGTTACACGAAACAGACGAAGAAGATATCCTGGTCGATTGAAGTGATTACAAATAATGTGTATTATTTCAATTATAATTTATAAGACTAATTATTTTTCTTCTCGAGTTTCATAATCATCATCTTTGTACGTTCATTGATTCTTATATTTCAATCATCAACATTTACTGAAATGCTCTTGATATTAGGTTGCATTATTGAGCATACTACATCCTAACCAATCATCAGATGGAAGTTGGATTCATCCCTCAGGATGGATGTATGATTATTATAGTATACCTTGTTTTTTTACAATAAAAGTATGGAATTCGATCAATGTATTCTATTGTAACAATTTATCTGGGTCTATTATTGATATTATAACGACACAGATATTGTAACGAAATATCGTGGGATCTATCGAAAGGAATGACCTGGATGAACTCGAAGCACGTCTGAAGATGAGACACAATTCCAGAAGATGATTATCGGAAAACATGTCGAAGCGCCAAATATGTTATGCAATTTTCCATAAGGAGAACAACATTTTGTCGTAAGCGCCAAAAGTTCGTGAAAACTCGATGAATTTCCATGAAAATTGGTGACGATCTGAGAACGTATGCACAAATATCACATATGAATTTTGAGAACCATTTCTCGAATACTGAATTTATTAAACGTTTTTAACCTCCTGTGAACAATATTCGAAATGGCGCTTATGACATTTTAGCTTTCCACCATCGATATATAATAAAAAATATGATATAGTATAATATGATAATAACTATAAAACGATTGTTCAACATAGGCGGGGTTCACTGCAGAGAGTGGTTTTTCACCCAAACCTTCTAGAGATATTATATTGTGATAAGATATAGATAATAGATATATAGATTCAGATGAGATATATGTGAAAAGAGGTTGGCAATAAATAGTACAGATTCATAGTAGTAAGGCCCAGTATTACCAAGTCCAGTTAGTATTTATCTGAGAGTTGGTGAAAACAAATACCACAGGTAACCATGGTGATAACAAGTTTGAACTGTCAGATAAAGGCCCTGGTGGAAAAAACCTCTCAGAAAAGCTCTCAGATCCATTCAAAATCTGAATGCTTTTGAAAGCATTTCAAAGTTTTTCTCAATGCTTTTCAATGCCTTTATGAAACCTCCAATGCATTTGAGAGGCAATGGATTTGAATGGTTTTGAATGCTATTGAATGGCTAGGTATCCTGAATGGATTTGAGAGCTTATCAGAGGGTTTCAATGGAATTGAATGGGTCTCAGGGTGTTTGAATGGCTAGGTATTCTGAATGGATTTGAGAGCTTATCAGAGGGTTTCAATGGAATTGAATGGGTCTCAGGGTGTTTGAATGGCTAGGTATTCTGAATGGATTTGAGAGCTTATCAGAGGGTTTCAATGGAATTGAATGGGTCTCAGGGTGTTTGAATGGCTAGGTATTATGAATGGATTTGAGAGCTTATCAGAGGGTTTCAATGGAATTGAATGGGTCTCAGGGTGTTTGAATGGCTAGATATTCTGAATGGAACTGAGAGGGTCTGAGAGCATTTCAGAGGGTTTCAATGGAATTGAATGGGTTTCAGAGTGTTTGAATGGCTAGGTATTCTGAATGGATTTGAGAGGGTCTGAGAGCATTTCAGAGGTTTTCAATGGAATTGAATGGGTTTCAGAGTGTTTGAATGGCTAGGTATTCTGAATGGATTTGAGAGGGTCTGAGAGCATTTCAGAGGTTTTCAATGGAATTGAATGGGTTCCAGGGTGTTTGAATGGCTAGGTATTCTGAATGGATTTGAGAGGTTCTGAGACAATTTCAGAGGTTTTCAATGGAATTGAATGGGTTTCAGAGAGTTTGAATGGCTGGGTATTCTGAATGGATTTGAGAGGGTCTGAGAGCATTTCAGAGGTTTTCAATGGAACTGAATGGGTTTCAGAGTGTTTGAATGGCTGGGTATTCTGAATGGATTTGAGAGGGTCTGAGGGTATTCCAGAGGGTTTCAATGGAATTGAATGGGTTTCAGAGAGTTTGAATGGCTTGGTATTCTGAATGGATTTGAGAGGGTCTGAGGGTATTCCAGAGGGTTTCAATGGAATTGAATGGGTTTCAGAGAGTTTGAATGGCTTGGTATTCTGAATAGATTTGAGAGGGTCTGAGGGTATTCCAGAGGGTTTCAATGGAATTGAATGGGTTTCAGAGAGTTTGAATGACTGGGTATTCTGAATGGATTTGAGAGGGTCTGAGGGTATTCCAGAGGGTTTCAATGGAATTGAATGGGTTTCAGAGAGTTTGAATGGCTTGGTATTCTGAATGGATTTGAGAGGGTCTGAGAGCATTTCAGAGGTTTTCAATGAAATTGAATGGGTTTCAGAGAGTTTGAATGGATTTGAGAGGGTCTGAGAGGAGTGTGGTTTTCAATGGAAACAATGATCATTGTTTTCATATATATATATATATATATATATATATATATATATATATATATATATATATATATATATATATATATATATATATAAATATATATATATATATTCTCTAAATGAAAATGATATATCAATCATTCAATTAGATTGCAATAATAGTAGGCTAGGGCCTAATACCAACATTTTTATATATTATATGGATAACTAGGAATGAGGTACCAAAATGAAGTTGTGAATCAATATAGATTTTTGATTAATTACAAAGTGTATTATTGGATAATCAATTTAAATAATACATATTATCAATATCATCTTCTTTTTTCAAAGTATCTGTGTGGCAGCCCTGTCATCTCACAATTGAATGATACATGTTGAATAGAATTTCTAAAAACAAATACATTCTAACATGTAAGTGGAGTACCCGGTATATAACAATTTAGACAGAACACTAAATTGAAATTTTAAATCAACTGTGGCCCTACATTGAAAAGTAACAATACTAGCAGGGTAAATCTGTTTCTCTCCGAAATGTTATCGAACCAATTTGATGAATCGTTGTGGTTAATGAATTAGTAAAATTAACTAACTTAGTCATTGGGTAGGCATATGATTAATCATCTTTGCTTTGCCACAGGGTTAGCAAGAACCTAAAAAAGCCACGTTCACCCGGGTCTTTTGAAAAACGTAGGTTTGAGTGGGTTTCAAAAATCTTTGAAAAACAGTTACGATACAAATTGCGGTTTAAGAACACAGATTAATTTCCCTATTTGACATGAAATTACCCATCAGAGGAGAAAAACTGAAATCAGTATTATTTATTACAAATTAAAATGTATACCGGTGGCATATAGCCCATTTGGTGAAGAATAATATGGTACAAAAAACTAGAAAGTTCTGCCAGCTCTGTAGACTTAGGCCTACAAGTCTATTGTGAGATAAAATGGCATTATATGTGAGAACTAGCGGGTCAATTAACCCTGCTACAATGTGAGGCATTCGGACATACTTGGCTACAGTTCGTCTGGTAGCTGTGCGGTCGCACTTGAATACAAATTGAAGAAAAAGCGATTTAAATGAAAACAATTTCAACCAATTACGATGAAAAAACTCACCTACCATCGACCTATGGTCAAAAGCTGTTATGTAATGTTATGTAATGACAACAAATGAAGTAAACAAAATTGTTACGGCCGTTTTTGAGAAACATAATCGTACTGCCATAGTTTGCTAGATCATACTTGAATCCCTAGCCTTTTTTTCTATCTTCAAGCATCGGAATGAGTGTTGGAAGTATTCTTGCATCTCATGTTCAACGTCACTATTCATGGCCAACGCAGCTAAGATGAACGAACTTCTGCAAAACAAATGCGGGTCAAGTTAACATTACCGGTAATGTATGTGTTGGTCTCGCTGTGAGCAATCAGAGTCTACAAATGTACACTTTCATAACATTAGGCCTGGTATAATTGTCTGTTTTTATTGAGAAAACAAGAAATAAAAAAGTTACCGTGAACCAAAATGATCTACCTCATCTACTATGAACTAGCTTACATTGATAGGCCTATAAAAGGATTTTTTACACATACATTCTGAAACAAAACATGCAACTCAGTTGATTGAGTAGCTTCTAGATGAATGTACAGTGTAAGTAGACAAATGTTCAGTGCAGAGGTACGTTCATAGAGCCACGGCATTCTTGCCAGCCGGCAATCTTGACGGGTGCCGTAGGACGTCAAATGATTTGTACCATTAATACTACCACGGCAAACGATCGGTTTTATCGCAGACTCAAGGTAATTATATATCGAATCGTTGCGATAACCATGGCAACGTCGACAGTGATCGAGCTCGACAGTCGATAGTCCGTAAGCAAAACAAACAGTTTTAGTATAAACGTGGCCGTGATGTTGTCTACGTCATCACGGCAAGTCTGTCGGCCGGCAAAATGTTCAACTTCAACCAACTTTTAAGGTCACAGTGAACGACAAGCCCGGGAAGTCTGTGATTGGCTCATTCATTTTGACGCCACGGCAAATTCGTGCTGCCGTGGCTCTATGAACATACCTCAAGTATGTAAGAACAGGCCTGAGCAGACAATGACAACTAGGCTAACCATCATAGAAATATTTACGGCACAAAAATAAATCCATGGGCCACATATTAAAAAACAACCGAAGTCTCCCTTCTAGGGCATCATGAATAATACCAAGTAATGTAGTAGGCGAACAGTCATCAAACGTATCACATAACATTGGCAGTGTTATAGAATCAAACATTCCCATAACCTGGCAGTGCGCTGATTCAAGTCAAGTAGCGTTTTATTTCATCAGTAAATGCATTACCGGTAAATAATAACATAATCCACTCACTTATGTGTATGAGCTGGGTGCCTTACAAGTATTGAGTAATAATACATCATTCTTCGAACAGTCCTCCGTGTCCTTCAATCCATGATGGTTTTCAATCCATATCTGGCAAAAAGTTGTACCTGAAAATATGGATAATGATTATTTATAGGCCTACAGGATAAGATGTCAGGAGCAAAAAGATGTGGGTAGACCTGAACCTAGGCCTACTTAACTTCCAAAGGTTCTTATTCAAACAGTTACATGGATGCGGACACATAATATAGAGATTGATCAAGCATTAAAAAACATCCTGAAGCAACTTAGTGCTCATACCGACATTATACGCACTAAAACTACAAGTAAAAACTAAAAGTTAGCCTAGCGGTTAGGCCTAAATGTGCGTAGACTTCATTTGAATAGGAATTCAAATTTTGGATTAAATCAAACTAGGTTCGGTATTACCTTCACCTAGGCCTACCGGATCATTTGATCGATCATTTGACACAAACCTTACCCTATCTAACCATTATTCAAAACCCTACGAGATTTATAACCCAACACAACAAAATCAATGCCTCGGCCTAACATAACCTGTAAAATCGAGACACGACTTGAAATTGAATTTTCCATAACTAATCTTAGCCCTAATTCAACAAAGAACTAGTAGAAATGTATTAAGAACTGGGGCTACAATCGGGGCTATTGCATTTACTGAATAATTAGGGCCTAGGCCTAATTATCATGTTGTTGGGATGTAGGGGCCTAGGCCTAAGCCTACTCCAAGCCTACTGCAATGAAACCTTACCCAATTCATTTGAGCTTAGGCCCACTAAAAATATGAACACTTACCTTATTTAATTAGGTCCATGTGAGCCTAGTAGCAGCAGGATACTTCTTAATGCCAGCAGTGATGGCGATGAGCCGATGAATACACACGGAATTAATTGTTTTGAATTTCTGAGCTTGAACGGTTGCGTGGAATAGTAGCGCGTGACCTGACGTCATCAAGTGTTCTGATTGGTTGAAGGATTTTCAAATTTACCCGTCGTCAAAACTCCTTCATTTATTCGATTTTGTTCAAATACAGTGTCCGAGTTCTTCTCTATAATTATGACTAATTAAAGCTGACTAAATTAAAACTTGACATGAAATTGAAATGAATAAAATAAATGTGTACTATATTTGTACCATGTACCAAATCTATTTGGAGAATGAATAATACAAAAGAATGATAGAATTTAGTTGACCATAAAACTGAAAATAGCATATCTTTGCTAATGAACAAATTATTCAGTTAGTTTTTAGTTGTTAGGCCTACACTTATGTTTCGGAAATGAATCATCATATAAATATGGAGTACAAAATGTCGCCTAATCATGAAATTAGTTTCAAGTTGATGAAACTTGTCTCCTCACTAAAAAGAGTAATTGGTGTCCGAAGTGAAATACAAATTCAGAGATGATGAAGTCGGGGTTCATCAGCAACCGAGGCAGCTGTCTCAAAGGCTCAAACCAAGCCAGAGAGGTATGTTTCAGGCGTGCCTGGGAGGCATATTCAGAGCATGCCTGGAAGGCATATTTCAGGCATGCCTGGGAGGCATGTTACAAGCATGTCTGATCTTGAGAAAGACAATATTGCTGTATGTTTACTACGGGCATGCCCTGGGCAGGTTCTAGGCGGCCACGATCATAGAGCACGTCTGTAAAGCATACCTAAGGCTTGCTTCAAACGTGCCTAGTGGGCACGCCTAATCCTCGCCTCAATGACAGGTTTTATGCATATGCCTCAGGCATGCCAGTGTTTGAAGGGTAGCCATTCAAACACCCTGAAACCGATTCAATTCCATTGAAACCCTCTCAAATCCATTCAGAATACCCAGCCATTCAAACTCTCTGAAACCCATTCAATTCCATTGGAACCCTCTGAAATGCTCTCAGACCTTCTCAAATCCATTCAGAATACCCAGCCATTCAAACTCTCTGAAACCCATTCAATTCCATTGAAACCCTCTGGAATGCTTTCAGACCCTCTCAAATCCATTCAGAATACCCAGCCATTCAAACTCTCTGAAACCCATTCAATTCCATTGAAACCCTCTGAAATGCTTTCAGACCCCCTCAAATCCATTCAGAATACCTAGTCATACAAACTCTCTGAAACCCATTCAATCCCATTGAAACCCTCTGAAATGCTCTCAGACCCTCTCAAATCCATTCAGAATACCTAGTCATACAAACTCTCTGAAACCCATTCAATCCCATTGAAACCCTCTGAAATACCCTCAGACCCTCTCAGTTCCATTCAGAATACCCAGCCATTCAAACTCTCTGAAACCCATTCAATTCCATTGAAACCCTCTGAAATGCCCTCAGACCCTTTCAAATCCATTCAGAATACCCAGCCATTGAAACTCTCTGAAACCCATTAAATCTCATTGAAACCCTCTGAAATGCTTTCAGACCCTCTCAAATCCATTCAGGATTCCCAGCCATTCAAACTCTCTGAAACCCATTCAGTTCCATTGAAACCCTCTGGATCTCAATATCTCTCAAATGCATTGGAAGGCATTCAGCTCTGAAAAGCATTGAAATGCATTGAGATTCCTATGATCTCGTTTCCTCTCAAAACCCTTCGAAACCATTCACCTCTCAAATGCATTCATTTCCATTGGAAATCTCTGGATCTCAATATCTCTCAAATGCATTGGAAGGCATTCAGCTCTGAAAAGCATTGAAATGCATTGAGATTCCTATGATCTCGTTTCCTCTCAAAACCCTTCGAAACCATTCACCTCTCAGATGCATTCCTTTCCATTGGAAATCTCTGGATCTCAATATCTCTCAAATGCATTGGAAGGCATTCAGCTCTGAAAAGCATTGAAATGCATTGAGATTCCTATGATCTCGTTTCCTCTCAAAACCCTTCGAAACCATTCACCTCTCAGATGCATTCATTTCCATTGGAGTTCTATGCTCTGAAATGCTTTGAAATGCTTTGGATTCCATTCAAAAAGCATCCTCTCAAATCCATTGAATTTCCATTGCCATTCACATGATCTGAAACTCCTTCAATGCCATTAACAAGTTTCAAGTTTGAACCTCTCGAAGCCATTGAGAATCCTTCAAGCCATTGGAAAGTATTGAAAGGCATTGAAAACCTCTCAACATTTGAATGGATCTGAGAGGTTTTTTCCACCAGGGGGGTAACTGGACTTGGTAATACCGTGTCACGGTATTATCAAGTCCAGTTAGTCTTTATCTGACAGTTCAAACTTGTTATCACCATGGTTATCTATGCTATTTGTTTTCACCAACTCTCAGATAAATACTAACTAGCCTTAGTAATACTGGGCCGAAGTAGAATAGGTTATGATAGTTAAGTATAGGGGGAGAGCAATTCTTGGAAGGCTGTAAAAGTCATTCACGAAGAGGGAGGATTTAAGAGATGAATTTGAATAAAAGGACTAGGATGGTTGTTGTAGATAATGGAGCAGAGATGTTCAGGGCTTTTGGTATTGAGAGCAAGGTTGTGGGGTGGGATGAAGATTGGAACAGGTGGAGTGGGAGTGAATTGATGAGCTGTTGTTATGTGGCATGGGAGTGGGTACACCTTTTTTATATCCTAATAAAGTCTGTTTGTATCAAGCTACATCGTGAATTCAGTACCGTATGTATGTATAACAATGCCATTAAAAAAAGGCAATGTTCAGTCTTTTTAGACGGGTAGACATAAGACTGATAAAATTACCAAAATAATATTCTATGATCCAAATATTGCCTAATTATTTTTTCACTAGATGTGTGAGAAACATTGTAGCATATGTTAAATAAGTGATTTGCCAGTAGTTGGGCAAGAAGACATGTAATGTATGTTACCCAGGTAGGAATTTTCATTTGTATTATTAGCAAGAGAATATATAATTCATATACAGTATATTATATAACTAATATAACAATATTTTATAAAATTATTATTAAACTGGGAAGGAAGAGATTTATGTGGTACGGGCATTTGCAACGAATGGAAAAAGAGAGACCGAGAGCAATATTTGGTATAGCAGAGAACAATGAAGCTAAGAGAAGAGTTGGAAAATCAAGAGAAATGTGGCAGGAGGGAGTAAAGTTTGGGGTAGTCAACTGAAGATAAAAATAGGTGGCAGTGATAGACGAGAGATGGTTGGAGGATCGAGAATGGTGGAGCGAACTCGTAGGAAGAGAAGAAAAAGCAGATAGTAGTAGTGATGGTGAGGAAGAAGTTGGAACTGGCAAGAACAGATTGATAAGAAGTCTACCTTAGAAGAAGTGGTGAAAACACCTCCTGGCCCAATTTAATTGGTTATCTGGGTCTGAGAGATACTATATATATTATTATATTGTAACATATAGGCTATATTTGATATTTCTATTTATTAAATAGGTCTCTATTTCCAACGTCATTACTTGTCCTCACCAGATTCTTTATGAGCACTTCTTTTCTGACTTGGAGGCATGACAAATTGCACTTCAACTTCTCTCTTCACTCCTTTGAGAACTTGTTCTGCTGTTTGTACAAGACTTGGCTCACCAAACGTAGTCACGGCAATCGAAGTGTATTCGTCGTCCATTTGACCACAGTAGTTTTCGTCAAAGAAGTATTCATCCTGGAAATGTTCAAAATACCAACCAATTGTCATCGAGGGAAAAACGTACATTTAGATGGAAATCAGCTGGACCTCCGATTTTTCATAAAAGAATACATTTTCCACTTTTTAATATTGAACTCTTTCATTGTGTAGGACTAGTCAGCTGTCAAAAAAAATGGCAGAACATTCAAATTGTTTTTGAATAAGTGCTGTCGAAAAGATGTATATATATATTATATATATATATATATATATATACATATATATATATATATATATATATATATATATATATATATATATATATATATATATATATATATATATATATATATATTTATATACATATATATTAGTGATGCCTTCGGGTACCCGGGTCGGGTACGGGTAATGCATTACCCGGGTAATATTTTGGTACCTGGGTACCCGTCGGGAGTTACAGGTAATTGTGCTGACCAGTACCTAGAATGTAGAAAATAGCTTGTATTAATCATTCAAGCGACCGAGAGAGATTCAACTTCCGCATTTTTCATAAGTCTTTCACCTCCCCTCTCACACCTCTCTTAAGTTGTCGTAATGCGCTCGTCAAATCTATTCGCACCACCTTCCCTTATCTGTGATCACACGTACAGTGTAATGACTTCCTCACTCGTCACCAACTCTTCAGTTGTCATGCCAAATACACTATATGTAATTGGTTGAAAACTACCCTTTACTGAGAACTGAGAAGCATACCTAGAGCTCTATGATATGCAGGTTTTGCCAAATATTTCTTTTCAGTTCGTTGTTGTTTGTCAACCACAATAGTTCGTATGCATATTTGCTTGGTTTGCTGTGACTTGAGTCGTGTTATCGTTTGACGTGAGTAGCAACGTGTGTTTAGTGTTAGATATCAAATTGAGCGATTTTTTTTTCATTGAAACAGTATTATCAAACTATTGATTTGTGAATATGTTTGATGTTTCATAAGTTTTTCAATTCGTAGTTTCTGTTTAATATAAAGTTCAGTCAAAACGTGTTGCGAGACATTGAGTGTGTAATATAATTCGAAAAATATAGTAATATTAGTCAGTATTCTTCTCATTTTATTCTTGTGATCTTCAAATTGTTGCGTCTGTTCAACTTGACTTTTCGTGAAATGGCATCGACAAAAAAAAACTCATTTGCGTGGAAATATTATCCGTCCTTTGCTGGAGAATGCGGAGGCACCCTTGGTTGTCAACCAGAACCAGTCATGAATGTACGTAGCCTCAATTCAATATATTATTGTAGTCATGTAGTTTTTCATAAGAGTATCATTAAAACAAGTTCATTTCTATAGGTACGAATTTGGGATTAGGAACTTTTTGGAAGTAGGAACATTACCTGGGTAATACCCGGGTAATTGTGGCGGGTACTTGGTTCCTAATTTGTTACCTGAAGGCATCTCTAATATACGTATATATATATATATATATATATATATATATATATATATATATATATATATATATATATATATATATATATATATATATATATATATATATATATATATATATATATATACATATATATATATATATATATACATATATATATATATATATATATATATATATATATATATATATATATATACCTATATATATATATATATATATATATATATATATATATATATATATATATATATATATATATATATATATATGTATATATATATATATATATATATATATATATATATATATATATATATATATATATATATATATATATATATATATATATATTTATATATATATATATATATATATATATATATATATATATATATATATATATATATATATATATATATATATATATATATATATATATATATATATATATATATATATATACGTATATATATATTTACAATGAAGATTATTGTGTAAGCTAGCAATAGCTATATCAGCCTATCAAGCTTTTAAGCATGTACATAGTAGTTGCTAAGAAGTATAACTGCATGTATAAGTAGTGGTGACAGTGCAAAGAGTCACACAATAATGAATTGCGTATGTTTTATTGCTGTTAATTAATCACTTCTGCACACCCGCCCATTTGATGTCACAAAACATTACATATGATTGAGTGAGCTGTTCAAACTGTGGTAAATTTGATCACATCCAATTATATTCAAACTAATTGACAATAAATGGTTTAGATCTACCTGGCCAATTGATATGTCTTGCCTATCTCTAGTCCTCAATATAGTGCAAATGGATGCATATACTTTTATTACGTGCGGTTCTCTAAAATCTCATTCACAACTTCTAATGAATTAAAAACAACTTACGTCAAGAGGATCATTTCGGTTTTCTTTATTCTCTTCAATGCTTGCTGTTGCTGCCTCAACCTCATCCATTGTAACGCCATTAATGTCAGTATGACATGTGTCGTTCTGTGCGAACAAAAAGTATTAACACACATTTGCTCAGAAAATAAATTCTGTAAGTTTTCAAGATATTGGAAGCAAGTTAATTGTGTGATTAGATATTTTCATATTATGCAAAATAAATTATCACATGAATTTTCAAAATAATATAAATTAAAATTAAATACAAATTATGAATACAATATTTACTAATATTCTATTATTTAAAAGTTGTCTATCAGTCGCACTCAGTACGCCTACTGGCATTGAGAGCCGCAGCACTCTGATGCTCATTCTGGTAGAAAGCCTTGTTCAGATTAGTACTAGTTTTATGGATAAGAACGTCCTATTCCAATAATATTGAATCTTGCAGCCAATGTCTGGTGTCGCAACACTGGCTCTATGTCAAAAATCAGCAAGATAAACAACAAATCGTGTGTGCAATACGGCAAATGTTGTCCAATTTCATTTTGCTCCAAAATTTGTCAATACACAGTTCTATTTGCCTTGAAGAATACTTATCGGAAGAATTTATTAAATCTTATTTACTGGTCGAGTCACTGAAACCATCCTTGAGATTGCCAAGTGAATAAAAACTTGCTTTTCACCTACACCTATCTAAAACCTTCCATCAGTTGACAATTAATTTAGAGTGGTTCTGATGTGTTGTTAAATTTCAATATTTACGATCAAACGATACTAAAAATGTATTGGTTTAGACTCAAATTGTAGCTGAATGTGTATCAAAGTTTCCTGTCAAAATACTGGCTTTGTAGAGTGTTTCTCTTATTTATTGGAAAATACCTCATAAGTTATAATGTCAGGATAATATTCATCAGGACAATCCTTAACGTCTGGACAAGTCCTGCCACTTGACCATATCCATACACCGTACACAATAACTATACACTACCATAAATTCACCCATAAAACTGGGAAATGTGAAAAAATTATTACCACTTGAATTATTTTGGTTTGGTAAAATTACTGACATATTTCAAGAAACATCTAACACTTCATATGCTGCATTATTTCATTAGAAATGAAATGAAATCTATATAAGCTTTCTACATAGAATTTCAGTAGAGGATTATACACATGACCATGGACCTACACCACACATCGGCTATAGTTACAGGGCTGGATTTTGGTCCCTCAAAATACCTATAGTCAGTGGTTTCGATGACACTGAAAGTTGGCTATTGGTTGTATTCTGTTGTTTAGGTCACCGAGCTTTTGATCAATCAAACGATCAAACTATGATTTCCTGCCTTCTTGATATTTGTTATGAAGAACTTGTGAAAGGTAGTAAAAAAGAAGTGCATTGCAAATTGAAACAATGATATTCATTAAAAATGTCTTATTGTTAGTAGTATTTTCAACTACATTTTGTGGCCCATATTGCATTTACAAGAGCATCCTGTTATCACTTTTACAGACAATGAATTCTTACCAAAGACATGTCAGAGTCTATGCATGATGTAGCAATACACCACAAGTGGCCAGCTCCTTGAGATGATTTTCTCCCCTTTCGAAAGTGAGGATTGATTGATAAATTATGGCGTACTGAATTCTTCCATCGATCGTCGTCAACTTTGTAGTAAGGAAAGTGATGTCTATAAAGTCCAGAACATTGTTACATTTGTATTAAATAGGCTCAATCAGTATATTAGAGATGAGCATCTAGAAATTACTACTGTACTTGTTTATTAAACAATTAATTTATTGAAGTTTATTCATGTATTATTCATGTTTACAAAAACGTGAATATTTTGTACAGAATCACTCTATACCCATGATCAAAGGAATTAATTTGCATAAAAATTGTTGAAGCACAATTTGAAGCAAAAATGTGAAAAAGGTATGCATGTGAAGCTTACGTCCTATTTATTTATATCTTGATAAATCTATTGGATCATACTGGGAAAGTGCAGCATAATATGTGTTGTAAGATGAGCTAGGGCTATTAGCCTATTTATGTTGAATGTAAGGAAAAGCTATAGATTCACAACTTCGTTTTTTTTTATTTTATATTGGGTTTTAACGACGCACTGTAATGATGACTAAGATCTACTGGCGTCGGATGGATGATTAATGAGATGATGTGATGATGAGATGAAGGTTTTTATGGGTAATGGGAAGGATAGTGGGAAGGAAACGGTCGTGGCCTATATAGTGGGAACCATACCGGCATTAGCCTAGAAACCACGAAAAACCCCTGTAAAGATTGACGGTAACGGGGATCGAACCGGATCCGACATGCCTACTACCTCCCGGGTCACATGGAGCAAGTGCGTTAACCACTCAGCTACCTGTGCTGGTAACTTCATTTTGAAACCATAATTACATACCGTAGCCTTTCTGCTCTATTTGTTGCTCATCTTTTAGATCGATAATTTAATTGGTTTTACCTTTTGCACTTCTGATCAGCTTTTTAATTGAATTGAAAAAACTTCATGATAACAATTATTTAAGTAAAACCTATGACTATCAATAACGTAACGGGATAAGCAACATGGCGGTTTCCTTTCACACCATGCGTGTATCAAAGGGATGCCGCCTTACAAATGTTATGATGATTTGCTGGTATTATTGTGTGTTGATCTATACAAGTAATAGATGTAATGCAATCTGTGAATCCAGCTCTTTCCAACTGCATTAAACAATATCGGGATAAATTTCATTTGAATTAGCCAATCTGAATTTAAAATACGTCTGTAAAAGTATTTAGACCCCTAGTCAAGAGCCTTACTGCTATATTTACCATTTGATAACTGGACAATTACTCATCATCTACGAGAAAGATTGAAATTAATGCAATTGTACAACTATGTACTATATATTGAAATACGAGTCTAATACGTACGATTTGATTTGAAATTGCAAATCTCACAAATGTACACGAAAGCGCGCTGATTCCATCATGGTGAAAACGGCCTAATGTTAAAAGGATAGGACTTATGCCGTGTTGCTTATCCCGTTACGTTATTGATAGTCATAGGTAAAACTAAGTAAAACTTGAGTAAAACTCTGGAATAGAGTTTCATTCTTATGTTCAAATTTCGAAAAAAAAATTAACAATTCGGTGACAATATATTTCTTCAATTTTCTCTGGTTTATTCTTATGGGGTTTTAAAAATGAAAAATTTAAAATATTTATCAATAAAATATTTTCTCAAAGTGATGCAACCAATTACACCTCAAAACTATACAGTACTGGGTATCAAGTAAGACAATGACACATGTGTATGCCGAGTTTCAACAAAATCTGTCCTTTCGTTTAATCTGTGGAGTACGAAAGAAATGAATAAAAATTAGAAAATAAATATATATAATATATATGGCATATATATATATATATATATATATATATATATATATATATATATATATATATATATATATATATATATGATTAAATGCATTTCAGGTATATCAAGTTTCATTAGTATCTATTTGAAAATAAATATATTTATTTTATCAGGTTTTTGGATATATATTTTATATATAGAATATGATATATAATATATAATATATATATATATATATATATATATATATATATATATATATATATATATATATATATATATATATATATATATATATATATATATGATCAAATGCATTTCAGGTATATCAAGTTTAATTAGTATCTATTTGAAAATTTTTTTTTTATTTTATCAGGTTTTTGGATATATATAGAATATATATAGAATATATATATATATATATATATATATATATATATATATATATATATATATATATATATATATATATATATATACAGGAAATCATAGAAGTAAGTCACTTTTATTGAAGAGTATCATGTAAAAACCATATTCACAAGGGAGAATAAATTGGGTTCCATGATGCATAGAGTCGAGGATAAAATAGCGCTAGAAGATTGTGGTGTATGCAAGATTCCAAGCCAATATGGGTTTGTATACATATAGGTCAAACAAAGAAATCTAAACCAGACACCTTGAGCAACAAAAATATTATGAGAGAGGTAATACTCGTGACTCGGCCATTGCAAAACATTCGGATTCATTAGTGTCCAATGCTGAATAAGTGCCACAGTCCCATGAGACTCTGTAGAGTGAAACCTCAAGGTGGCCTCAAACCATCAGCGAGGGGTAGAATATCATGAAACATCTGGACAGCCTAAATGGCGAAGACCCAGAATATGTTTTTACAGCATGCTGGCAAAAGCAAAAGAACTCAACCAAGAGCAACCAATACAGTTAAATATAGAGAACTGTTGCCAATCATGCCATTTATGCAGAACATCTGTTGATCCACATTTTGATGCTATAATCTTTCAACTCGAAAACCAATTAGGTCTACATAGTTTTTCTATTTTCTATTCTGTGTAAAAATACAATTTTATGTATTCAATTTTATTTTTCTATTTTCAATCTTAATTTGTTCCAATTCCTTTTTAATTTTACAATATTCTCATCACCTACTTAACTGTTCAATTATTTATTTTTTCCAAAATCGTTAATTACCAATTAGCTATCCTATGATGTCAGCTTGATGATGTCAGAAACCAGAACCACATTGAAAAATGTATAATTTAAAATACTCCAGTCAATCCGAGCCAAAAAGGGGCGTAACCTCAAACAAATTGTAACCCATTTTTGTATTCCTGTATGTTGATTGCCTTGGTATTATCAACTGAAATGAAAAAAATTGTTCAAATCGAGGACACCCTTTTGGTTTTAACACATTTTCAATAAAACCTAATTTAGTTTTTATTGGTCGATGTTGATGATTTTCATACTCACAATTTATTTTAAAATCATTAAAATGTTGTTCTATGCAGCATAAAGAAAAATCAAAATAATCGAATGAAAATGTGATTAAATAAGAATTAAAATTTCAAAATTTGATCAATTAGTTTCAGTGAGCAAAGTTTCTGAGTTATAAAATAAAATTCAACGAAAAACGATACAAATAATTATATCATCAGTTATAACAACTTTGCATAAAGTTTGCTCGAATCGATGCAGCTATTTTTATTCAATTTGAGGTGTTGCAATATTACGATTCAATGCACAGGGGCATAACTTCAATATCAAGCAAGTTTATTTTTTGGATGGAAAAATGGGACAGTTTACATTTTCAGTATGTGTTTATTGAGTGCCTCAGTGATAGTAACTGCACTGAAAAAATGTGTGAATCCAAGTCGACATTTTCTTTTAGGCCTAATCATTTTGTTTGATTAAAAACTGGTTTAATTTTTCTTGGACAGTCTTCATCTATTGTCTCCCCATGTTCTTCTTTAAAGTCATGAGCAATATAGGCTATGTCTTAAGAACAAAACTTGGATCATTTGGATGAAAATTGCTATGAATTTGTGATTAAATTAGATATCAATTCAAAGTTTGATGAATTATTACCAGTAGGCCTAAGTAAGATTTTGAATAAAACGATTCAAATTGAACGAAAACGTATGTGAATATATACATATATATATATATATATATATATATATATATATATATATATATATATATATATATATATATTTATATATATATATATATATATATATATATATATATATATATATCTATATCTATATATATATATATATATATATATATATATATATATATATAATAATATATATATATATATATATATATATATATATATATATATATATATATATATATATATATATATATATATATATATATATATATATATATATAGACCTATCAATAACTTGGGGAATTTGCTCGATTTGGTGTCGCCATTTTGTTTTACAACGATTTTTTTGTCAATTCTTATTCAATTCATGCTGCTAATTTTGTTCACCTCATTTTTTCCTTGTCGAGTTTTTCATGGATTTATTCAACATTTGATTCATCTAATCATTCTAATGTAAGGCATTAAAATAAATTGAGGGTATCAAAAGTATGAGAAAAATAATAGATGTGAACAAAATGAGCAACAGGAATTAAAATAAGAAGCAACATTTAGGCCTACATCTGGTCATCTGGGATTCCCACTCACCAACCCAAATAGATGCTATAGAAAGCATACAGCGAAAAGCTGCTAGATATTTTGTTAAAAACAGGCATCAAAGATGGTCAAAGAAACAGAAGCAACCAAGTATTATAGAGCGACAGAAATAATCTCAAATCTAAAATTTTGTCAATTAGAGACTTCATTAATAGATTACAATATATTATAATATGTGATATACATTTACCTAAAATGGATCTATCACATCAATCCATTATTTTTGTTCTTTATAATTTCATTGTTTTCTTTGTTTGTTTTTTTTTCTCTGTAATATACGATTCCACGAAGTACCGTATATTAATATCAAATAAATAATAACTATAAAGACTATTCCTAGACTGTAATATATTATATGCCTGTGTGATACCCATATCACATTCAGTTGTGCCATGTTGAGATTAATCTTTAAACATTTATATATTTATTAAGTTATTAAGAAGATTATTTTCTTTGTTTCTTTTATTAGTCTGTATACTAGTCTGTCTGTAATATTGTTTACATGTCTATGTTACACCCTTTACCTAAAATGAACATATCACATTTAGTGTTACCATTTAAATATTAATTTAGAATCATTTAAGTAATTATATAGCCTCTACGTATTAAGTTTACAAGAATGAGTTTATATAATAATAATTAGTTATATGTATACCTATTACCTAGGTTAGGTGGAAGAGCAGTCACCCGACTGAACCTCGCCTGTTTCTGACTTGTAATGTTATACCTACTTACATGATGAATAAAGACTATTCTATTCTATTCTACTCTATAAAATGGTCACCCCGTGCAGAAAGAAGACGCAAAGTTATTATTATTTCAACTCGTGCAAGTTGGTTTCAGGTATCTGTTCAAAACTGTCTCTGAGGAACCTGCTTGGCGTGATCTTGCAAACTATGTATCAAAATATACATTCAGAGGTGAAAATTGTCATCAAAAGAAATTAATTCATCTACTCCGGTACCAAACAAACACTGGGCGCCACTCGCAGCTCGCTCCCTACAGCATCAACCTGATTAAAGAAATTGAGGGTATGTAATTCAAAGGGTGGCTGCAAGAAGGATTCTAGGAAGAGTGAGAGGATTTAGACTAGAAAGAAATAAACAGGGGAGTTGAAAAATTAAGCGAAAGACCCAGTGAGATAGTGAAAGAGTTGGGGTGAGAAAATTTGGATGAAAGGAGGAAAAAGGATAGACTCCTGAACTTTTATAGGGCTAGGATTGGCTTTATGGGGTGGGAAGAAGTGAGAGACAGGATAGGGATGAGAGTTCAGAGAAGTGGGTGAGGAGGGGAACAGCTTGCTGTGGAGAGGGCCAACGGCCAACACAGAATTGGGAAGGAGTGGTTTCACCCAAAGAACTTTGAGGGAGTGGAACGATCTGAGTACGGAGGCCATAGGATCAAAGAGCCTCGACTAGTTCAAGAAGAGGCTCGAGAATAAAAAACAGCTGTCACCGCGCAAACATGCGCAATTCCAATGAAGAACCACACAAACATCAAGACAATGGAATCGGATACCAAAATTGAATATATGAAACATTAAAAGACTTCAACCTTGCTGTAGGTTAAAAATAAGAAAGTATGATACATAATCATAACCTATTCTACTTACTACTATGAATCTGTATTATTACCAACCTCATTTCACTTTTCCATTATTTTCAAACAACTATTGTTACCATTATTTGATCTCAATAGGCCTATTATTATTATTATTATCACTTGATTAAAGAAGGGTTTGGGTGGAAGATCACCTTTTCAAGTGTGAACCCCGCCTAATTGTAACATTAATTGCATGTTTATCATTATATTATATAACCTGTCATATATTTCTATATTACATTATTGGAACAATAAAGACTGAATACAATACAATACAACTTGAAAATTAATCTTGAAATACTCCAGAATAGCTGTTTTTCATAGATTAACATAGGAACCCTACTTGCGTTTTTAAACAGATAATTTTGTTTTCACCAAAAGACATCGAATAAATAGTAACTGCATTAATTTTGTATAACTTACACACCATACTCCATTACCATAATATATTACGATAATACAGGCCTACCATTATATGTAATGATTATATTATCGGTAGGGCAAGGTTGAATATCTTCGAAAATATCTTCAATAGGCCTACTTTTGGCACGATTTATGGAATCGTGGAAAAGAAGAGTAAACACAAAACGACGGTATAAGTAGCTGAATCATCGAAATCATTGTCATTGCGTGTTATGAATAGTCATTATAGTCCTACAATAAGTACGCACGGTGCATAGTACGCACGTATGTCTATAGTGTACGGAAGGGCTAATTCATTTCAATATCTCTTACATTTATATAGGGGTAGAATAGCTCATTGGTTATTGCAGGTGCACAGTCCATGCATGGATGGGTGAATGTACATCACAGTGCTATAAGAGATGACAGATCACTTTGTTTGACCCCTTGTGGCACGCGACTTACGATTGCCATAAACGACTTCCTTCCTTCCCGCATGGACGGTGTTACTCGAAGGGTTTTATCGTACCAAGGTGCGAATGGCACCGCAACTGTGCGTTAGCCCCTTCCCTCCCCCATTGGCCCGCGCCATTTCCTAATCATAATGTGGGCGATACATTTTCATTGCTTTGTGTACCCCTATAATACGTAGGTTTCGTTGAAGATAGGCCTACACGTAATATTGATAATAGTTACTCTATAATTAGTCATATGCCCAGTCGTTTGCAGCAGCTGCATTGCAGTAATAGAATACACAGGCATACAATAACGATAGCTGATTAGTTATTTATTGTATTAATTTTAAGAAGACTTCTTAGATTACGAGCTTGAATAGTTGTACCTTTGAAATCGATCAAATTGTTCAATTTGTCTGTTATTTTAAATTTTGATCATAAATATAGGCCCATGCGAGTCATGTAGCAACACTGAGCTGGAAAACTTGAAGAAATGCCGTGGACAAGAACAATGCTGAAACAAATCTGATATGGTGACGACCAGAGAGGGAGAAGACGATATTCCCGTACCTATCACCCGCTTACACCAACTATTGACTTCCTAAATCCCAACCGTCCCCCTTTCACCCCCAATCATCAACAATGTCTGACATGACTGCTCTTACTATGTGATATAAAGAGTTTCAGGGCCTACCGTAGGCCTACAAGAGAAATAATTATGAATAATGCTTGGTATGGTACTTACGATATCCAGTTGTAGATGCCCGAAACTGTCAATTCCCCCGACTCTTTTAATGATCTTTCAATTAAGTCTGAATATGTGAATGGTGGTTTTCTTTGCTGAGAAGAGATCCGAACTCCATTTTCGTTTGTTAACGTTGATTGTTCTTGATATTTTCTTGTATTAGTTTTTGACTCTGAAGAACATAGGCCTGCTTGATCTAGGGACTCTTGTTTTATAGTAGAATGTTGTGCTCGAACCCTTCTACAGGCGCTCCCTGCAATTTTCAAAGTACAATTTTTTCAGAATGTTGTTTCATTTATTATCTACCGTACCATTTCGTCACAATACTGTCTGCTACCAGTGTCTTTTCAATGATTTCATTGTACTATTGAATAATTAGATTTATACAGAAAAATATTCAATACATATAGTTAGGGTCAAGGTTGAAGTAAATATTAACTCCATGCATAAATTAGCAGCCAATAGTACAATAAAAAAATAATACTGTGCAGAATTTATCTCACCTTTCTTAGATTGTATAACATTATGGTTGTTTGGGTAGTTGTGGTCGTGTTTAACGTCTTCGGATTTAAACAATGAATCGACTTTAAAGTTTAATAGCCAAGAAAGATTGGATTGCTCACGTTCTTCTACCGCACATAATTGGTGACTGCCACTATTTGAGATCACTGAAGAATCTAAACATGAACTGGAAAGAGAATTGTCCATGTTTGTTTTAGTGTCGTTAATGCATATTTCGTTGGCATACTCTTTTGCCAAACAAATTTCACCATTGTCGTCTAAAATCCAGGAACCATAATAGTCTTCAAAATGAACTATCTTTTCGTCGAAAATATTTTCTTTCGTTTTAGTTATTATATATGGCGGGTTGTCACTAGCACATTTCCATATTACTCCCTCAGTTTTGATTATTTCAGATGTTTGATGGATGGTAATGCCTTCGATGAATGAATTATCCACAGTTATCATTTTCTTGACTTCTGCACTATGAAGATCACTACAGCCAAAATGTTTAAGGAGTAATTTTCTCTTCCGCCTTCCACCGTCGTGATCAGTTTCAAGTGTCTTTGCATGTAATCTGGATGCAATTTGTTCCATATTGATGATGATGAACTATGACGAAATGGTGGTAGCCAACAAATTAAATGTGGAACTTTTTGGTTTTAAAAGTAGATTTGTTTCATCTTATGGTGGTTATTAGTTACCGTACATGAAACATTAATTAATTTACCAATTTTACTAATCAATAAAGGCGCAATACAATCTTAGATATGTATACTGTAGCACAATCGTACTGCATGTTCCTGAAATAATTCATTAACCGGTATTAGTCTTAAAATGAGCATCACGAGCCAGATGGCCCTATGAATAACATTATATTTTCAAAACAGTATCCCAACCTAGTATGAAAAGTATTCCTTATAGTAGATTCAAGGTACATAAGTTAGATCTACGCCAATAGGCCTAACCAATTCTAACCAAAATAGATAAATACAACCCAAAAGATTGGAGCAAAATGTAGGCAATAACTTGACTTGAGGCATTTTGAGGATACGGCCAAAATCGGTAGTATAGAGCTTGTGAGTTCATTTAAGTGGTGCATATTTCACAAGTTGGAAGTTTTCACTAAATAATGAAGCTTTTCATTATTATGGTAATAGCAACAAATGAAGGTATGTTTCTAAATAGCGGAATGATTAACTTACCTCTATAGTAATCAAGAAACTCAAACCAAGTACGTACCAAGATGAATAATCTGTCTAGTACATCACAAAATCTCGCAGCCTTCCAATCCTTGGATCATGTTCGCAACAATGACGTTTTCGATGTGTATGCGGTGCATGCACGAACGCTCTATTTCATCCTGCATACTATAAGCCGTGAGATCCACTAGCTGTCCAATGGTAGTTGCCAGATATCTACTGAGCCAATCATAACCATTGCTTCATATGACGTCATACACATAATGTGTAGTGTTATATTTACAAGTAAATAAAAGGTTGGAGTGTTTTAAAAGATCCTTTTTCATTTTGAATGAAAATTTCACACTTCAAATAGTAGACAAACTTTAAAGCTGTTTGCCGTAGACTCATGATTTTTAATAATTTGTATAAGGCCTAAGATTAGCTATCCTATAATCCTATAATCCTAGTATAAACCTAGATTTGGCCAAAATATGTTTCCAAGTTTTTCGAGTCGACAAGAAAGTTGACATTTTAACCGACACTCCAACGCCTTCTTTAATTTGGAGACTTGCGTGCGCAAGTAGATTTCAGATCCTAGTCACCGTGGAATGAGAATGAAATCATATGGTGAGATTTTGACGTAAGTGACAGTAGGGACGAAAAAATCTGTGATAATGCTAAATTCGCAGTAAAATAAATATCTATCTAAATGCAGCTAAATCAAGTAGTATATCGAAGTACGAAAAGGTCTACACCTATCTTGAATAAAATCACCTACAGTTCTGGTTCCACTGTTTGCGTCGAATATAAACCAAGAAAAGAATAGAAATAAACATGGATATGGACAATGATGTCGATCAAATCCTGCTACAGCAATTTAGCTGTATGGGCACGACAGACAGGGATGAGCTAATTAAACAGTTCCAGATGTTGGTGGGAAATTCTGTTAACCTAGAAGCAGCAGCCTTCTTTTTGGACATGAATAATTGGTAAATAAAAATAATATTGTAATATGCTTGTTGGGATACTTATCAATCTAATAATTGAGTTGTCAATGCTATGGGAGGCCAAATGTAGGTGAAGGTTAACCAGACTCGGGCCTATAGGCCTACATACAATAGGTCTTAAGTTTGTAAGTTTTCAAATTTTGAACTTTTTTAAGAAAACAATCAGAGTTCATATTATTGTGACTTGACTAATGGGTGAAAATGCAGGGTAATCTTATCGTTCAAAGTACCATTGCTAATTTTTTTCCGATATTCTTGTTTGAGGTGTTTTCTGATAGATCTTGTTTGTATGTATGATGTAGTGTTTGGACTTTGGTAAAATTACAGATTAACGTACCACGCCATTTTTTTTTCAATTTTTTCTTCACTTTTATTAAAGTATATAAGCTCCGTTCCGCCTGCCGGCGGTATACGCGAGGTTTATACACTAACCTGACCCTAACCTAACCTACTGTCCACCTTCATCGTCTTAGTCAGATCACAAAGCATCAACTTCAAGTGAGTAAAAACCATATTAAAACAAACAAAACACAAAAAGTCCAAACACTACATCATACATACAAACAAGATCTATCAGAAAACACCTCAAACAAGAATATCGGACAAAAATTAGCGATGGTACGTTGAACGATAAGATTACCTGGACTTTTTGTGTTTTGTTTGTTTTAATATGTATTTTACTCACTTGAAGTTGATGCTTTGTGATCTGACTAAGATGACAAAGGTGGACAGTAGGTTAGGTTAGGGTCAGGTTAGTGTATAAACCTCGCGTATACCGCCGGCAGGCGGAACGGAGCTTATATACTTTAAAACAAATGAAAAAAAAATTGAAAAAAATTGAAAAAAAAATGGCGTGGTACGTTAATCAGTAAATTTACCAAATGCAGAAGGTCTAGGCCTAGGCCTACTAAGCCTAGATGTCCTTATGCCTCTAGTAAAGTTTTTTTCCCTCTGGAAATTACATTTTGATGTAGGCCCTAGATCTTGGTTCCCTCTGTGAGTAAAATAACTGCACGTAATTATTTGTCGTGTCATTACTTTTCAACAAAGGCCCATGCCCATCTGAAACATGGAGATTCTAGGTTAGGTTTGGTTAGGGCAGTGTGTCATCAGAGCGATGCTAAGGGTTTAGTGTAACTGAGACGTGTGGGGTGTGACCAAGTGGTTAATACACTGAACCGTCATTCAGGAGACCAGGGTTCGATTCCCGCCATGGTTGACTACCCTGACAGTTTTTTTGTGTGGTTTCCCTCAGTCATTCAGGTGAATAACTGGGATGTTCCTTAACAACATGGCACGACCGACTCCTCCCTACTTGCGCCCCACCTAATTCAAAGCACACCAGCCGCTACTGCCCTTTGCCCACAAAGGGAGACTCTCCTACACCCTTTCTCTGGGAAGATGGTCGTATGCTTTCTCCAAATCTAGAAAAGCCATGTACACTCTTCTTCCCTCCTCCCACCTTGTTTCTAACAGTTGCTATACGAAACGAATGCTTATGAAAAATATTTCACTGATTATAAAATAAAATATGAATACTGTAGGTCCTACTTATATAATTATGTTCGGGGCATGCTGACTTCTCACACGATTTCGATTAGGCCTATATATATGTAAATCGCCTAGATGTGAGTGACTTGCAATATGACTTTTGTCATTATGAATTACTTCATAATTCAAATAATTCACAATTTAACCTCTCCATTATATTTCATAAGAGACTGTTTCAGACAAGTTAGCAAACGTGAACGTCATTTTGCTAAATAAGTTAGTTCCTTTCATCACTACGGTACTACACTACGCACGATCGTTAGTTCTGAAGATGTGGCCGGTAAATTGGTAGGCCTACATAGTTAAAACATGGAAATGATAGGAAGTGAAGACACCATCTCAAACCGGCAGACCGACGCAACCCTCAATGCATCTTGGTTCAGCCATAGGCAGCAGAGCCCTCCCTTACATTATTCAGGGGTCAAGATTGATGAAGTTGTCAAGTTTTTATAGTTAGGTCTATCACATGATTATTGAGGGGTCAGCTGACTCCCCTGACCCCCCTGGCTCAGCCACCCCTGGGTCCAGCTAATTACAAATTTGGAATTATAAGTCTAATTGGCAAAAGTAAAAATAAGTAATAAAATTAACATCTTGATTAGTTATAATGAAAGTGGTGAATGAATGAGAATTGGATTTGAAGTTGTTCTAAGAAGCTTTGAAGAAATGGTTATGGAGAATACCTATGAGGAGATTTTCGTATGATCGTTCAAATTATTTCGTGTATTGAGTGATGTGGATATATTCTATGATTCCAATGGAGTAATAAAAAATGCGGTAATAGCCGCCCATCAAGAAGAAGTTGTATAACGTCCCAGTATTTGTCAAATTCCATAATGTTTCACGAGGTCAGGAATACAGGGATGATATTTTGAAGGGGGGTTAGGGAGGTGGTGGGATAGGGGTACTTAGGGAACTTGCCACCGCACATTGTGTGCAATTGCAAGAGTTTAAATAATAATAATAATATAGCTCCTTCTTCTCCATACCAATCTCTTTCGCAAAGTTTTCCTCGTTTTTAATTTGAATAATAGGGTCGAGAAGCAAAACCTTCTTTTTGCCTCCTCTTATTGCCATTACATCAACTCGACGATCCAGAGCTGTAATGCACCTCCTCGTCACCTCCAAATTTGAAAGTGATTTTTGATCATTGTTCTAACGGTGTGATGAGAGTTATTGCACTGCAATAGTCTTTTCTTACTCGAGGACATGGCCAATGGTTTCAATCTCATTGCACCTGGATGGCGGCAACGGTTGCCCTCGAGAATCGTCCGAAGTACCTATGCTTTATTTTTGATAGAGGTACTGAGTACCGGTACATAAATATCTATGAATCTGAATTTATGTGAAATATAAATATCTATGATAGAGGGAACCAAGATAACAAGAATACATCTCCAGAGAACAACCAAATTGGCCTATAAGACACGTGAGGGTATACTGCACAATTATCGATAAATCTGTTTTTTATTGTTTTACTGCACAGTTATCGATTCATGTCATTTATTGTTCCAAGGTTTTAATTGTTATTCTTTGCGGGAAAAGTTTGCCCCTTGAGTGGTGTACAATGGGTCCATTGTCTGCAACTTATTCCTCTGTATAGTCATCCTCGTATTCATCATTTTATTTCTAGGAACCTGCAAGGTGCTGTCTGTTCATATTTTGATTTTGAATCTCCATTCAAGTTGCCTTCAATGACTCTTCTGAAAGATATGACTGTGGGTGAAGGCGAGAGTATACCCCCAAATACCAAGTAAGTTGGCCTACAGAGTATTTAAACTGACCCACGTTTCAACGACATTGGTCTCGTCCTCATCAGGGTCCAAACTATACTAATTATTTTGATACAAATAAAAATTCAACTAATTTTGTCGAATGCGACGAAACCAATGCTACTTTGATTCAGAATCCTTGGCCTAATAGATGTCACAATAGTCAAAAGAATTCCAGAGGACTGTGTGAATTTCAAGGTAGCGTGAATCTCTTTACATCTAGAAAATAATATTAATAAAACTCATTCAATAACTTAAAAACTTGAAAGGACAAAGATATGGAAATAAAACAATACTGTCATGAACTAGCGACTGATAGAAAGATAAAAGGAGAAACATAAAAATGAAAATAAAAAGAGAAAGAAGAGAAAAAGAGAAAAATAATGTCAGTATCCTATTTGTGATGACTTCTAAGAAGCATTCTCTCAGATGGCAGCGTCAAGTCTTCCTTTTCCAGGTTCACTCGTTGGTTTCGTCGCATATGAAATGTTTTTATGTCAGAATAATTAGTATAGTTTGGACCCTGATGAGGACGAGACCAATCTCGTTGAAATGTAGGTCAGTTTAAATAAATATATCACGATTAAAAAACAGCCCAGTTTCAGTCAATTTATATATATATATATATATATATATATATATATATATATATATATATATATATATATATATATATATATATATATATATATATATATATATATATATATATATATATATATATATATATATATATATATATATATATATATATATATATATATATATATATATATATATATATATATATATATATATATATATATATATATATATATATATATATATATATATATATATATATATATATATATATATATATATATATATATATATATATATATATATATATATATATATATATATATATATATATATATATATATATATATATATATATATATATATATATATATATATATATATATATATATATATATATATATATATATATATATATATATATATATATATATATATATATATATATATATATATATATATATATATATATATATATATATATATATATATATATATATATATATATATATATATATATATATATATATATATATATATATATATATATATATATATATATATATATATATATATATATATATATATATATATATATATATATATATATATATATATATATATATATATATATATATATATATATATATATATATATATATATATATATATATATATATATATATATATATATATATATATATATATATATATATATATATATATATATATATATATATATATATATATATATATATATATATATATATATATATATATATATTATATATATATTATATATATATTATATATATATATATATATATATATATATATATATATATATATATATATATATATATATATATATATATATATATATATATATATATATATATATATATATATATATATATATATATATATATATATATATATATATATATATATATATATTTTGAGACAAGTGGTCGAATGACTAGCACGTTGACCGTCATTCAAGAGGCCGGGGATTCGATTTCCGCCATTGTTGACTATCTTAACAGGGGTTTTTCGTGGTTTTCCTCATTTGGTTCCTCGTTTGGTTCCTTATTTGGTTCCTTATTCTTGACAACAGGCCACGACTGCAATAAAATAAGCTTTAATCTCCCATATATCATTCACCTACGCCAATATATCATATAGTCATCAGTACAGTGTGTTGTTAAACCCAATATAAATAGTAAAGTAAATAAATGAATAATTAAATGAAGGGGTGTATGTCATTCACCCGAAAAAACCCCCCAAAAAACACTGCATCTATTGTCTATGAATTTAATATTTTTATAAACGAGATAAATGCATTTTGGCTCAATATGGGCTAAGTAAGTTGTTGTGATTAAAGTAGTTGTGATTTCGTTGTTGCATTATCAAAATATGATATCAATAATATTTAATATTCTGTAAAATGAATAGGATTAGTGTGATGTATACTGGTGTACCAATATATTGAGTTCTTTGTCTGAATACTTCAAATTGAATGAACTGTAGGTTTATGAAGACCTGGCGAGTACAAAATGGTGGTGATGCGATTTGGCCACAAGGGTGCTGTTTGCAGTTCAACGGTGGTGATAAGTTGAGCACGACGGATCATATGCAAGTGTTGCCTGTTGGAGCTGGATGTACGACGGATTTAAGCTTAGAAATGCTCAGTCCACAACAATCAGGAATTTATGAGAGTAAATGGAGAATGACAACACCAACTGGATCTTTATTTGGAGGTAATCATTCATTTTTACTACAGTGAAACTTACATGCACCGATCCTGGATCTATCATTTTCTTGCTTTCTATCATTCATTTTTTCTCGCCCCACTCCTATATAATCAATGTTGAATTTTCATGGACGGATGGTTTTCCTGGATGAATGATTTTATATTCCTGGTCCCTTGAAAAACGATGGATAGAGGTTTCACTGTATACCTCTTCGGTATGTTTTTCGCGGGACCAAGCCAAGAAAAACTCACTAAAGAAACTTCCACCAACCTGTACTCACCTCGTTTTCCTTATATCACTTGTTTCTCTTGCGTCTCTTTATCATTATCTATCATTTATCTCTCACATTGTCCATCATGAATTCATATTCTATTCTTCAAATCTGTTCAATATGAGAAAGAATATGAGTAGGAGCAAAAAATAAAACTCACCAAGGTAATAAATGTACTAGTGATTCCTTCGGGTAACAAATTAGGAACCGGGTGCCCACCGAAATTAACCATGTCATGTTGAGGAAAAAATCCAAGTTGGTGATTATACAAGTTTATTGATCAGATTCAACTGCACGGTAACTTCATCTTTACTAAAGAGGGAGGGGGGGGCTGGATGTCCGACTAAATATGTCAATATTTGACACTAGAAAGAAATGGAAAGGATTATTGTCTTAATTTTTAGTTCATAGTTGGTGAAGAGTTCTGTAAAGCTACTGTCTACCCTACTCATTTTTCCTAATGGTTGGATGTTTCCATCCCCTAACAAACGCATAAATCATTTTCTCTGAGGTAGGCCTATATGATTCTCAGTAAAGGCTAGTTTACAACTATTTACAGTTCGTAGTTGGCATGACTACTAAAGAGCGAGTGGTTGCGAGGGAAATAACTTACAAACCCATACGTTCAATCATGACAAGTTGAAGAAGATATGGGAAGGAAGAAGGAAAAACAAGCAGATACAAATAATTGAAAAAATAGGGAAACGACTCGTTAGCGCGATTTATAGACACCATTTTTCATACTGGGGGTAGCCGGGAACAGAATCTGTACACCCATGATCCCAGTATACTCGGACATGCCGGTACCTGAAGGCATCACTCACTAAAGTGAACTAAAGAGAAACTCACAAAAGAGACTCTACCTACTGCTATACTCATATTAAATTAATTGTTCCATTCATTTCATTATACCCTATTTGTTTGATTATAGCATTAGTAGTGGTGAAGATTCTAACATTTGGTCATAGTGAACCATCATAGTTCGAAACTCGGGTCAGTATAAAAAAAAGACATTTCGATTTTTTTTCAAATACGGCAAATGTTATTAGGATAGGTAGTACATGCTCAATTGTCAAGATAATCTTCACATAGATTCCCGCTCGTTGCCCGTATCTCGGCGACAGAATGCGCTAGTGCCGAACGTAACCGAAGTGATACTACAAGATACTACAATACTACAAGCCAGATACTACAAGATACAGATACTACAATAGACCGCGCAATATACGGGCGTGTTCCAACGATTCTATTACGTACTTAAGGCACTGGGAAATCGCCAATAAAACAGACGTAGACTGTCAATGAGACGTTGAAAAAACTGAAATCGAATTTTAAAAAACTATAACCGATATTAGTTATACTATTGATAATTATTTGTTTGAATTTTGTGGCGTATTCAAGTTGTATTTGGCGCTGTTAATTTCAATTACGTTTAAACTTCAGATACCGTACTTATTTGGTTGCATGATGGCACTACTAGTCTTTTTTGCTAACTCACTTGAGAGTGATCGCTAGCTCACTCGTTCTGAGCAAGCAGAAACAAGAGCTTTTGCAGTGCACCCAATGAATCTCCGCATTTGCATTATTTTTTCTTTTACCTCAAAATCATTGAGTTGTCAGTTTATTACAGCCCATGTTTGTTGTGCCATTGCTTAGGTCTATGAATAAAAAATACTAATTTTCGTGCTTGTTCAATAGTTCGATGCATTATACATTATTTATACCCATAGAAATAGCGAATTGAAACTTGTATAGAAGAACTTTGCATTCCTTCAGATTTATTTTCACTATGGTTTTACATTAAACCCTCGTTAATCCAAACTCGGTTAATCCGAAATTTGACATACCGGTATTTTGAAATTGAAGTCGGTCCTTGGCTGAAGGTATGGGTATTTCAATGTTGATTAATATTTCAACCCTTCAATTGCTGTAGCACTGTTTTCAGATTGGATAATTCGAAATAGTTCGAGTGAATTCCTTGAGTTGATTAATATTTTGCCAATTTCCATCCATTTCATTTGACGCGTAAGAATAAGCCGACCGAGTGGTCCGACCTGAGTGGTCGAGTGATATGCTGAGCTCGGAACGTTCGTTCGTCACATCATCGACTAATGATGGCCAGGCATTAATAGGAGCGGGTAATACGATGATCGCGCGTCGTCAGCTAGCCGAGCAAACACAATCAGTCTATTTCGTTGTCTCGGCTGGTCGCATAGCTTACTCTTGCGCGCAATACGAAATTGAATCAATTTTAAGCGGGAAGAGCTATGATTTTCGTGGAAAAAGAGTATTTTGGTCAATCCGAATTTTTATAAATCGAAATCTTTTTTTAAATCCCTTCCATTTTGGATCAACGAGGCTGTATAAAGAATAATAGGCTACATTTTCATCAGCTTATTTACAATCTCGACAAATTTTCTATGAAAAAATCAATTACCATGAATGTGATATTTTACAAAATATACAATTATCTTGAACAAAGGTCATTGTGCAACTGGTTGTTATATTCCTGTCTTCAAGTCCATACTAAATTGTATCAACTTTCATTGTAATACTCGTGACATTTTGTAACGCCTGTTCTGTTGTTATTTTGAGTAAAAGCAAATTCTTCCGTACAATTATACTGACAACATTATAATAATAATAATAATAATAATAATATGTTTATTTGATAGCTCAGAAGCCAATTTTATACACTTCATTACAAACAATTCAGTTGTAACTTAAAATTAACCTAGGTACATGGTAATATATTGTGGTATATAAAAGTATATCAACATTTAAAATTATATCATTCTTATAGATTAGAGACAAATCATAAGTATTCGTGAGTAGTTTTAATCCATTGGACGCACCTACCCTTGAAACATCCGACACTTGTCAGGTTTTTAATAGTGTGGGGCAACTTATCAAACTTATTGTTTCATACTTATTGTTTCATTCCATCAGTCATCTTCAAATTTCATCATATGAAAAATATGAATTAAATGATATTATGAATATATTGACAAATTAAATTAATTTATTGTGAATTGAGTTTAAATTCAAAATTACTCATACATCAGTATTGGAAATGATATGACTTATTACTGTTTTAGATGTGATTTGGGTGATTGTAACGGTCGCAGAAGGTGGCACAATGGCTGTCACGCAACAGTTGGCAATGGTTTGTCAACGTAATGAATTGGGATCTTCTGTGCATATGGATGAGTCAAATATGAATCCTTTCACTACGGCCAACAGACCTTCTAGTCAAACTCTTTACCAGGTAATATAATATTTCTGTTCCTGACTTCAACTACAGTCGGACCCGCATATAACGAATTTCAAGGGGAATGAAAATCTGTCCGTAAAAACAGAATTTCGTTATAGAGATTTATTGCTTTTTTTCATAACAGCACTTGAATTTTAGAGATTTATAAAGATAGGCCTACATTTACGACTTAGGCCCTAGTATAGTACTGTATTAGGTGACATATTATCATCGCATCGTATCATCACTTAGTATGTTTGTAGAAAGTAATAGAAAACAACAATGTCCTTTCATAAAGAACTTATCATCTGCTATCACATGACACCATCCACTCCCCACTTCTCGTGTTTTATTTCCTAGGTTACAGGACACTATCACGAATGGAAATGAAGGAATGTAAACAAAAAATAGATAAACAAAGTCATTGAAGATGTCACCATCACGTTATTATTTAGTGCGCGTTGAGCGAGTGTTTTGTTTTGGGCCGTTCCACTGTGCGTGGGACGGGGAGGGGGGGTGCAGCAAGAGTTATGACCACGTGCTGTACGCGACACCAGCTGCTACGATGTACAGTCCGTTCAAAATAAATGTAACCTGAAAATAAATTCACGCAAAATGCTCCGATTTTCGAACATTTTGTTGGAAATAGCTGAAAATAATGAGCAAAATATGCTGAAAAGTGACAAAAAATTCGTAATAACCGAATTTTGAAATATAAATCACTTCGTTATAGGTCTTTATTTAACATTGTAAGGATAGGAGATTTGAAGGGGGATGGTAATTAATTCGTAAAAACCGAAATTTCGTTAAAACCGAGTTTGTTATATGTGGGTTCGACTGTAGTACAGAAATGCTTTTTTTTGCCTCCCTCGGTAGCTTGGTCAGCTGAGGCACCGCTTCAGAAACTGAAGTCACCATTGAGCGTGGGTTCGAGTCCCACTTAAAGCATGTTTTTTAAACGTCCTTTCACGTATCACTTCATAGTTTCGTAATCACCTGCTCATTCGTACCCCGTATAACCTAGCTGTTGGTAGGGTCGTTAAGCAAACAATAATCATGCTTTTTTTATTGGATGAGCGTAGCGAAGACTCAATTTCACTGTACTTGAAAAATCGAATGTTTTTTTTTTTTTTTCGCGCTCTACAGGTCAAACAGAAATTCAGATCATGATGAAACTTGGCACACACATGAACCCCTATCTGACTTGATGCTGTATAGTTTTGAGGCGCGATCGGTTGAACCACTTCTGAGAAAACTCATTCCAAAGTTTTCAAAAATCCCATTAGAATAACCCAGAGGAAAACATTCGTGAAAAATATTTCATCTGAGAGGATTCAAATTCTCAGAGAATTTCAATCTGATAATGATACACATTATTCCGAACTTTCACTCAAATCGGATCAGCCGTTTCGATGTAAAAAAATAAATGTTATTTGTGTTAATTATTCAAAGCTATTAAGATACCTATTAAATCAAAGCAACAAGTGTCACCACTTGATTGTAAACGATTAAAATAAAGCCTTCTTGATTATCATATAAATTATTAATGGAAAATAAGATGGCAGTGATGTAATGGTTTGGATCTCAAGGTGTATATATATATATATACAGTATATATAATAACCAATCCAAAGATAAGTTGATATGTTCCAGCTCATCCATCAACGCGGAAACACATAACGCGTTTGCCTAGTATGGAGAAACTTTTGTTCATTTGTTTCAAGATCATAATTAGAGGCGAGTGGTGAGATATCGTCTGTCATGCACTTATATCAGTTTTCAGCAAAAAATGTAGATTATAGCTAAATTGTAACATTATTTGAATAAAATAGTTTACCAGTCACATTTTGATAAGACACAGGGTACTTATGTCAACTCGAAATAAATGTAGTACAATAATGGCGATTTTAGCTTGAACAATACTGCCAGGGACGTGCAATTATTTATAGCACTTTACATAGAGGTACGTGAAATTAGCATTCTGTTTTGGACTTTTTAGCTTTGAATATTTAAAATTCATATTTTGAAGCATTTTTAGCTAAATACACAAAAATAATGTTGGATTTACGAAAAGTTGAACAAATTATGGTGAATACTATCAGTGTGGGTAGTACACTCTTAATATTGTCAAAATAACGCTGTTCATAGCTTCCCGCGTGTTGTCCATATCTAGTTGGGTGATGGCTAATGCCGAACGTGACCAAAGTAACCCGAGCACGTGAGGGCGCCAGATACCACCTCAATACACCGTCTTATATATGGGCGGGTACCAACAATTTTATTACCGTACGTACCTTGGGAGTTGAGAAATCGCCAATAAAACCTAGGCCTGCTATGCAACCCACAGTTTGGCTTTGAATTAATTTGAGCTTCCAAACTTTGCAAAGACAGATGCTTGGAGAATGCTGAGGGCTAGGGCAGCTTGTTGATCCGATGTCCAGGCGTAGCCGACATTGTGGCTCGTTGCTTACCTTATCGTTCTCCGGCAGACCACAAGCTAGAGTTTACCCTCGTATAAAATATAAATAGCGTAGATCGGAAACGAAAGTCCTACGTGGACTTTAGATGACAAGTTGAGATGAAGAAAAAACAAAATCAGAGTCTAAAACCAACACACTTTTCAATCTTAAGAAACCCACCAGCTGGTACAGCATTTTATTTTCTAAACTTTTGTTTTCAAAGTGTTAATGGTGGTCTAGTGCCGTGGGGCCGACTACCAGCTGCTAACAACTTGCAAGCGACAACAAAGGTTCTCTGTTCGACTTTGGAACAGACGCAATGTCGGGAGAGAGGCATTTCCAAGGGTTTGATGCGTTCAGTGCAGCAACAACACGTGTGATTGAGATCTATTTTCTATGGGTGTTAACCCGGATAAGACAGCTCTTGAAATCACGCCTTGGGTTTCAAACAATACTAATGAGTTGTGTTCCGAATATTACAATATTTTTGTCAAGGTTTCGTGGAAAACATTATTTATACTGAAAAATGAATGTTATCTTTCTTTTCGTGTCTTATTTCGTTGAATAGAACAAATTCGCTTTATACCGTTCAAAATGATCTTATTCGTGAAATAGAAAACCACTTTGAACGCTTGACACTATGAAACATGAAGAAATCATGAAATAGAACGTCTTTAGGAGAATTATTTCTTTTCGCATTTTTCGCTAAAATGCGAACCTCTAACTTTACATCTATAAATCTAGGTCTCATTGAGCGTTACGTGCGCTATTAGGCATCAGCCATACTATACTGATCTGATATGTAGACGTAGAAGGTCATCCATCTACTGATAGGTATGTCATTTTATTGACTGTTGAATCGCTTTCATAGTGTGATTAGATTTTCTTAGATATTAGTTTTGACCAATTGTCAAGTTTTTGTACACCTGTAATCTAGATTGAAATTTCAAGTATCAAAATACTTTCAGGTCTCGATGTATTTCGAGCAGGCGAGCGAGAGTGGAAGGATGAACTTGTCATCTTTTTATCGTTCGACAGATTGATATTAGAAAATACTTAGAAATAAAGTGTCTGAAACTTGCAAAAAAGTTTTGTTCCTCTATTTTTCTATTTGATATTGAATCAAATTGAATCCAACGCTCAAATTAAGCTTGCTTGCTCGAACTAACATTAGGCTCAAACTTGCTCGTGTCTCGCTCAAAAATAACTGAAAACTCCCTCGAATTCAATAGGCTCTGCTCACACAGCCCTATTTGTTAGATAGAATTTAAGAGGCAAGCTTGGCAAAGTAGGGAGGAGATTTACGGCAGAAAGGTACAACGTAGACAACAGTATTATCGCCATAGTAACGATGCTTGCGCTTTCGGCATCGTTTGCGCAGATCGCTGTAAAGTACATTTATTCACACACACACACAAAAAAGAATTGATTCTTGATTAATCGAAGTTATTCCTAGTACGATATATGAATTGGCCGGCGTAGACGGGCCGAAAACGCCCAGTAATTACCGGTAGTAGGCCAATTAATAATGAATTTAATTGTTTTCAGGATTCAGTGCAGCAAACACAGGATACGGATACGAACATGATGTGTTAAATAGGCCTAAGTGAATGTGTGAAAATGAGTGTGTGTGCTTTTGACGTATGCAAGGAACAAGCAGACTACCTACAATACGAGTGGAAGTGAAAGAAATTATCCGTGGGAAGAAGACCATTATCAATCTATGTTAGACCTAAAAAATTAATTTTTTATGGCATTTGTTACCATGCACAAACGCTCAATTAAAAGTTAATAAGCATTTACTTTTAGATAGGCCTACTCAAAATACATGATTTTAAATAACACAAAGTCAGAACTTATGATATTGAATTGATAATTAATATATCAAGATGGATTTTACTTTATTGTCTAATGGAAATAAAAGTGATTTTTAATATACTTTTTTATTCAAGCAAATTGCCACTTCCAAGCCATGTGTAGTCTCAAGTTTCCTTCAAGCGTGTAAATGTAAGGTAATTAGGGTGTGCATGGTCATGTTTTTAGTTTTGAGCATGAGTCGAACCTGATGACGGTTCACGAGTCTTTCGTCAAGTCTTTACAAAACTGATGAAAGTAATAAGTAAAAGAAATTGGACAAGACATCAATCTTGGCTCAGTATCTTTCCAGTTATAATGATAATGATATATGTATAGTTGTTTTCAAATATAATTATATATATTGTATGTAGGGCCCATAGACCCTAGTTAATAATTATTTTATTGCTATAATAACACAATATTACAAACATCATTTTCTGAATTAATATTCGTCAAATTACAATCAGTACGAATGATTAAAATGATTGAAAATGTATTTTTTTACGATCCAACAATAAAATGGCACAGTGAAACCTATCCATCGTTTTTCAAGGGACCAGGAAAATAAAATCATATATGCAGGACAACGATCCAACCAGGAAAATGTGACATGATTTTATGGGGTGGTGTGCGAAAAAATGAATGATGCAAGCAGGAAAACGATGGATCTGGGAACGGTGCATAAAAGTGTCACTGAATAGTTCTAAATTTCATGATCCACAAAGGTTGAATCGAAGGTAAAATTCACGTAAAATTAAACAAGAACTTGTACATTGGAAAATGCAAAATAGTATCACTTTTGGATTGCAACAAATTTTAGCATTTTCAATGGTATTTTCAACTAGTTTTCTGCAGTCCATAGCTGTGATATATCTGAGCGATCGTATCGCCCAGCCAGTGGTCATTGATAATCAGTGAGAAAGTGATTATGCTCGGCATCAAAACGGCGAAGATTCAAAGGTGCGAAAGTATAAGTTGAAACAATTTTATACAAGTCCGAGAATGTTTGGAGACTCGGAATCGCGTGCATGAATTCTCATATCCATTGTATGAAAAGAATATCTCTGCATCTTTGTTTGATCCTTTGCGCACAAAAATACCAACGCTAGGTCTGATCACGTTCCGATATAAATATTCAGCATTGTTTACAAGTTCGATGAGAGCAGCAGCAACTTGAAATTGCCAACCTATTGGAAACTTTGATAGAAGTGAATTGTTGTGAAAACCCCTGTTCACGTTTGTGAACTATTCCAAGTGTGTCGACTATATCTAGTCCAATATTAGTACTTGAAGCAATCCTCATACACGAACTCTGCAATGATTGTGAAGACGCCAACAAAGCTATGTACAATACAGTAATGCAGTTCCAAAGTATGAAGGTGCATAAAATTGATATACATGTAAGCTTATTGTATTGAACACAACTGAACTGTAAGTCTATAACTACAGAATGTCTGGGAAGGTTGCAGGTACTTGGAAAATAGTGCAAGGAATTGAGTACAAAACTTACATCTTTGTAAATGAAGAATAATTAATTTATTGTTTTGAGTTATCAATCTTATTATTGATGGTTCCATATCTATGTAAGGTTGCAGTCACATAGAGTGGTTGATCAAGCTACATTAAAATGCATCCTGAAGAAAGTATATATTATTCGATATATTATTCAAACTAAAAAATTAGAAGACAATGTGTGCACTAACTCCACGTAGTCTGTGAAAAAATTAAGTGAAGATTTTAATTTTGGATTCAACCATTTTATGTAACCATTTTAACCGCAAGTCTACATACCTACTCGGTACAGTACAACTAATTACAAAATTTACCAATAACATGCTCATTTCAAAATTATTTTTCAACTTTTTCTGTTCATAACTTATTTTGTAATTCATAAGAGGTATTAAAAGAACATATTTTCAGTAGTCTCTATTTCAATAATCAACTGGTTTCATACTAGTGTACAAAAGTAGATCTTCAAGTAGTAGATCAAGTTAAGCTTGATCGTGAATTATTTAGAATTAATGATCGAGCGTAACAGAAGAGAGAAAATACGGCAAAAATATACTAGCGAGTGTTGATATGCTGACGTCGAACACGTTGATGTAGATGACATGCCAGCCAACTACTTGCTCATGTCATAAGATGTCTGCCAACCTAACCAAGAGTCAACCAAGATCAAGACCAAGACTCAGAACCATAATTTTGTGTATTCTGTAATATTCTGTTACATATTACACTATCAATAGACTCTACCAGGTCATACTACTTGGACATCAACTTAGCTAGATTGGTCGACACAAAAGTTCAGTGTATTTGTTGTTGTTCAGTACAGTATTCTTTTTCATTTTTCTCGATACATTTTCAGTTTCAATGATTTTTCATTTTTTTTTTCAGGTAGGTGTATCTGTATAGGCCCTAATGTGTTTTCTATTCATCTTTGATTTTCTTGATTGTTTTCATATGGTATTGTATTATTTTGTTGGATTCTGGATTTTATTTTTATTTGTGTAGTAAAAACAAAACAATTGAAGGCAAGCTTTCACCTCATGTTTGTAGTTGTTGATCTGTTTTTAATGGCTGTATAAGTTTTTTCACTCTTTTCCCCCCTTTTTTTTATAAAATGGGTCTATATAACAGCCGACCTTGGATTTTTCAAATAAATGCGTACATTTGGCTTACAGATATGCATGCTGTACGATACATATACCAATATACGAAAGAGTGCCATTGGTATATTTTTTATCCTGCTGTCGACCAACAATAATTATTATCCAGGGACTCGGAGTATTGAAATATTATAGGTCAAGTTATGGCTTTATTTTTGAGATCTAATATTTTATTTTCTAGTTCAGATACGAACTAGCATAGCAGTATAGTACCAATATTAATATTACATCTCTCTCGGTAACGCAGGATTACCGGTAACCTACGTGTTGATCTTCATACTATGTACAACTGATCATACAGCCATGTCCATATTTATTTTTCCATGCGGTTTGTAATTTTGTAATTCAAAATCATCAAATTGAAAGTCTTCTATGTTGGTTACCTCCTTGACAATTTTCAATGTAGGAAAGCTACGAGGCTTACGTTTGAGTTGCTCTTTCAGTGGTTCTATATGATTTAGGTATACGTGACTGTCGCCCAATGTGTGTATGAAATCACCAGGTTTGAGACCCGTCACTTTTGCAATCATACAAGTGAGTAGGGCATAACTGGCAATATTGAACGGAACACCGAGACCCATATCAGCAGATCGCTGGTACAATTGACAGGAAAGCTCACCATTGGCTACATAGAACTGGACAAGACAATGACACGGTGGCAAAGCCATCTTTGGAATGTCAATGGGATTCCACGCGCACATGATGATACGTCTGTCGTCGGGACGTTTCTTCAGCGTGGTAATGACCTCTTGCAATTGGTCGACACCAAGACCGGTGTAGTCTGCATGCATATTTGAATAAGGTGCTCCATAATGACGCCATTGAAAGCCATACACAGGGCCAAGGTCACCTAGATCATTAAAAATAATTATTTGTTCATCTATAGTGGAATTCTAGTAAGCTTATATGATGAATAATGATCAATTCATATGATATCATGAATCAATAATTGCAAATGTTACTGAATTAATATATTCAGGAGCTACATGTGATGTGCTGATTGTGACATTTCAGAGTTAATTTGATTACCTGTTTGCTTGAGTGCAAGACACAAAATGTCTAATCACAGTACATACTACTGTAGTATTTTTACTATGCTCACATCATTCCTTATTCCCTGTTTTCATTGCTGCTCAACTACTACTATAACTCCATCTGTGATTGAAAGTTACCCATTGTGATCACCAAGAAGTTACTACACTGAATTAAAGCTACTATCGTAAGCTTACGATCGTTAGTAAGGTTTAAGGCTACTCTAGTAGGAGTACTAGTGTGAACGAAAATTAGTTGATACCACTGCAAGATTATAGTTCCCACAGCCTTTTCAAACCCTACCAAGTGTGTTTCGTCGCTGATAAGAGAAGGTTGACTTTCAAATATAATTCTCTCGCAAGACAATACAACTGATACTCTTATCAGGCAAATATATAGTAGGGCCTATACAATAATGTCAGTACGAATGCAATACAGTAGAACCTCTGTTATAAGTTTCTCGTTTATATATTTATTACATTCATAAGTTTTATTTTTTGATCCAACCCATATGCTCCACATGTTGAATAGTTTCATCAATAAGTTTTTCAAGTTGATACATTTTTTTTAGTCTGGTTCCCTGGAAAACGTGTAAAAGAGGTTCCACTGTAGTACTGTAGTTACCATCATTATTATTAACCAGTAGCTTTGCTATCGTAGGATGGTTGTAATGAAAATAAGGTGTTGTAATCATACAATATAAACTGTATGTAATACTTAAAAAAAAAAAAAAAAATTAAAATAATTTATCTTCTTGGACAAGGCACGTCATAATGTGCTAATGAAGACATTTCCAACAATACAGCATTGATTAATTAGGCAATACCGGTCATCGTTTCTGGCAAGACTTGATACATTAACTTCAGCTTTGTAGAGATGTTCAGTTTTACAATTTATAAATATATTTTGCTTTGCAGATAAGTTTGGTTCCATGGTGTACAAAAAATGATCTATTACAACTACCTTATTCAACAGATACTATCATTATAATACAGAATGATTATTGACCTACACTCTACAGTACACTCAAATTTAATTTTAAAAAGTAGCCTGTAGAATGATTTTTCCCACAGACCAACAGCATACAAAATTATGAGCCAATCACAGTAACCACTTGACCAATTTGCAGTGTTAATAATACTGTAGTGTAAAATTCACCATCCCCATTCACCATCTAAGTCTTGAAGCCTCTCAACTCTATGCAGAAATGATTCTCGCTATTAGTAGGATAGCAAACATACTGTATTGTTTGAAACTGGTCCAAATGAGTGGAGCACCAAATTACCTTCTTCTCTGTCGACAAAACCTTGAGCATCAAGAAACTCCCTTGAACTGTTCCTGTCCCAGATATGAACATTACAATCTTGTAACTCTTTGGCGTTAGTTGATCCACGCACAAACCATAACAGCTCTTCAACTACCCCTCGCCAGAATACTCGCTTGGTTGTCAATAGTGGGAATACGTCTACAAAAAAGAGAAATACAATATAGCATATTCAGTACAAATAACTTGCAATTACAGGGCATTCTGGTAATTATTTTTATGCCTAATACATGGAAGGAATTATGAAGATATGCTACTGGCATTTTGGTATTTCTAGATGTTGAAATATTACGTAATCAGACAAGGAGAAATTAAATTTCTACAAATCTCTTGTTGCATGCTCTTAACATTCTTTACCAATAGTAACAGTCCCGTACATCAAATAGCTTTTGTTTGAATAAAATTATCAAGAATATTTGCAATTGTTATTATGTAAGCAATGAAAGGGCCGATGTATTGGATATTTATAAATGACATTTAGTATGGAACTAAGAAAAGTGGGAGTTTTGTGTCACATTTCCGACTTAATTCTATTCCAAAACATACCATCTCTTAGAGAGTAACGCATTTGTGCTCCAAACAAAGAATATGTTCCAACTTCAGTTCGATCATTCTTTTTCGTTCCCCGTAGCAAAATGTTGCTAACCAAATTCAAATACTGGTACTCTTCATGTTGATCATCATTATGGTCCCTTTGAGAGAAAGATTTTACATTGGTGCGATTACTTTTCTCAGAAAAAGTTGATTTGCTATTGGAGTTGAAATCCATTTGACTTTTCAATTGTTCTCTACCATAACAATAATGAGAGGTACTTATTAACACTGGTTTTGGTTTCTCCTTTTGAATTGAGCCTGAAGTATCAAGCATTTGCAGCATACATGTTTTTTTTATTATTTGTATTTCTTTGTCATTCAGTATTTGATCATTGCAGAATACTGGATCAGGAGAAGTTTCAGGAATGCTCGAGGTATATTGTGGGATTGATATGCTTCCATCTTGCTCAGGACATGAACTTTCAGTACCGGTACCAGTACTACTTTCTGAAGTTACAGAATAGTCATCTGAGGAGAGGGACTGACATATCTCATCCTCTTCACGAAGTTGAATCAATGGTAAATTCCTGAGAGATGGGTCTACATTATACTTCTCGAGTGATGTCATAAGTTCAAGCGGTTGAGGTAAATCTGTCTCACTGTACACCACTGTGCTAGAACCTGGTTGGTCGCTAATGCTTGAAACTTGTCGGAATAGCATACATTCTACTGTGTTTTGTAGATCCGCGCATAAGTCCAATGACGGGCCTACAGGAATATACCTGGAATTTGTCTTATATTCTGGTATTTCACATCTTAGTTGATACTCATTCTGGACACTTGAAATATTTTTCAGGTCTGAACAAGCACTACTTTTGGTAGGCTCTGATTCAGACACTAGTCTCTGTTGAAGATCTCTGGGTGGAACAGTTTCTTTTTGAATAGATCGTTGATTTTGGAATTTTGGTAAAGTAAGTTCTGGAGACTCTAATAGAGTTTTGTTGAGACTGGACAGGATGGTTACTCTAACAATAGGTTCATCACACAATTTTCTGTCATGCACTTGGAGAGATTCTTCCGATCTGCATGAAACAAATTTTGATTGAATAGACACTTTAAACAATTTAAACACAAGAATGATACACACAAAATCCTGAAGATTAACGTAAATTGATTCATTTTATATTGGGTTTAACGAGGCACTCTACTGATCACTACGATCTATTGGTGTCGATGAATGATCATATATGAGATGATGGAATGATGAGATAAGAGATTATTTCATTAGGTATTTTTTGGATAGTGGGAAGGAGTGGTCGTGGCCTGTTGTTAAGGAACTATCTCAGTATTGACTGGAACGACAGAGGGAAACCACGAAAAACCTCAGTCAGGATGGTCGACCATGGCGGGAATCGAACCCCAGTCTCCTGAATGACGGTTCAGTGTGTTACCACCCGGCTACATGTCTCAGTATATATATTGATTAGATCAGTCGTAGTTTATAAAAAATGGAAATTGAGTTTTTCTACACGAACTACAGTAGAACCTCTGTTATAAGTTTCTTGTTTATGCATTTATCACATTTATGAGTTTTATTTTTTGATCCAACCCATATGCTTCACATGTTGAATAGTTTCATTAATAAGTTTTTCACGTTATTAAATACATTCTTTCATCTTTTATCTTGTTCTTTTATCTTTTATCTTGTTTTATCAGTCTTGTCCCCTAAAAAAAGTTAAAAAGAGGTTCCCTGTAAATCTATTAAAATGATCAACAGGTACGACTAAAAGCAATTAAAAAAGCTGCATGATGATTGAAATGATCAACAAGTATAAGGCCTAGGCTTGGAACCAATCAATTAGAACTGCATAGGCCTAACAAAGGCAGTGACTTGATAGTTTCGAAATCAAGGTGTGCATAGCTTTAAAATATATTTTATATAAATATTTAGCTCTACTCACAATGCACTGTATGCTGCGTTTCCTAGTACTGTCTGGCCTACCTAGAGAATAACGAGTGTAGACCCTACTGTAGAGTAGCTACTCTATCATTTTCTATTAATCTTCTAGAAGATTAACAGAAAATGATTGAGGTGGTATGGTTATATGTTGAGAATGGAACAGACAGAGAATACCAGGAAAAAATGGGAATGAGAAGGAAAATCGGAAGATGGTGAGGAAGATGGACCAAGTGGGCAGACCGAAGAAAAGGTGGCGCGATGGGATCAGAGAGGACCTGCTCGTGTTAGGTCTAGGATGGGACACATGGCGGAACAGAGCAAGAGACAGGGCTCAGTGGAGGAGCACACATGTAGCAGCGCGCGGTCCTCTGGGCCTGATCGCGTAAAAGTAAGTAAAGTAAGTAAGATGAGGAAGATGGAGGTGAAAGATATGCATGAGGGTGGGAGGATATATAGTAGGGATGACATCAATTCTCAAAATCGGGAATCGATTCTCTATGCTCCAGAATCGATTAAAAATCGATTTTGGATTTTTTTTTTCAAATTATCAATTTTTTTTTAAATTAAAAAAAAAAAGTTTACTCTCAAAAAAGTAGTGTAATTTGAAACTTTTTTTTCAACCTTCCCAAGGCGTTCACTTGAAAAATAGCTGCTAGAGACTTCTTTGAACTGTACTGTACCATTTGGGTATTTCCGTCAACGTTCGGCTGTCAGACGTAACCGAAGGGATAGCTTTTGTCCAGATAGTAATATCTCAACAATACAGAATAATATAGACAACGAAATGAGCACTTATTGCAACGTAAAGAAGTACAGCACTGAACCAAAAATATATATATATATACATATATTTTTGTTTTTTGAAAAATCGATTTTTTGATTTGAGAATCGTTTTACATCAGAATCGATTCTTAATCGATGTCATCCCTAGTATATAGTGATGTGTATACTTACCCCTCATCTGAAACCTTATGGGTGGCATTATTTTGAAGTTGGTTAATGCCAACACTGCTGTTATCTCCTGCATCAACACTACCATATTTTGACAGTTCATTCAGGTTCATGGGATTTTCATAATTGTTATCATTTGTGGTATTAACACATGGAGAATCCATAGTCTGAAAAATTAAGAAATAAATATCAGGTCGACGTAAAACGGTTCATTTTATACATTGGTATTAGATTACCAGTACATACTTCCTGATTACATTAAGAATTTGGATAAACTGAGCACCGTAAAGTGGGGTGACTTTGACCCCCTGGTGTGACTTTGTCCTTTTGTTGGAGAAAGTTTCAAACTGCCACAAACGAAAAAGTTTTAATTTTATCGTATCAATTTTTGAGGTATCTCAATAGATACATATCAAAATCAAAATATATATATATATCTCAAACCCAGATAACCAATTAAATTGGGCCAGGGGGTGTTTCCACCAGTTTTTCTAGGGCAGACTTCTCATATCAATCGGTTCCTGCCAGTTCCGACTTCTTCCTCCTCTTCTTCACTACTGCTAGGCCTATCCTCTATTTCTTCTTCTCTTTCTACGAGTTCCCTCCATCGTTCTCTATTCTCCCACCATCTCTCGTCTTCCACTTCTTCCCATTTTTCTCCTCGGTTGACTACCCCGAACTTGACTACCTCCTGCCACCTTTCTCTTGGTCTTCCAACTCTTCTCTTAGCTCCATTGTTTTCCGCTATCTCAAACATTGCTCTCGGTATTCTCTCCATTTCCACTCTCCGCATATGCTCGTACCACCTAAGTCTCTCCCTTTCCAATTTAAATGATACCACTCCCACTTCCTTCCTTATATTACTGCTTCTCTTCCTCTCCAACTTTGACACTCCTGCTACGCTCCTTACAAACTTCATTTCCGCTGCCTCCATTTTCTTTTCTTCTCTCCAGTTGATTGACCATGTAACTGCTCCATATGTCAAGATAGGCAAGTAGTACCCATTATAAATGAGTATCTTCCCACTCCTTGGAAAATCTTGGTTCCAAATCAGCTTCCTTACTTTTTGAAATAGCCCGTCCACCTTAGCTATTCTCTTATTCACTTCTAGCTCTACTTTTGCCGTATTACTGACAATACTTCCCAAGTATGAGAACTCTTCTACTTCTTCCAGATCTTGACCTTGCAGCTGTACTTTTTCTCCAATCTTTCTCTTCTCTCTGCTCATCACCATTGTTTTGCTCTTTTCCACGCTAATTCTAATCCCAAACTCCTCCGTCATTTCTTCCCATCTTTCTACTTTCTCTTGCACTTCGTCTCTACTGTCTCCCCATAGCAAGATATCATCAGCATATATCATTGTCTTTGACCCTGGGCCTTCCTTCTCTGGTTCCACTTTTCTGATCATCTCATCCATCACCATTACAAACAACATAGGTGATAGGACACTGCCCTGCCTAACTCCACTCCTTACCTCAAACCACTCCGTCCTGCCTCCATTTGTTTGCACGTATCAAAATAGATACGATAAAATCAAAACTTTCTCCAATAAAAAGACAAAGTCACACCAGGGGGTCAAAGTAACCCCACTTTACCGGTAGCATTGAGTTTATAGTGTTTATAACTCAATGCCGAAATTTTAGCATTAGCTATAAGTGCTATAGAATTGTGTCATCCAAAACTATAATTTTTGGTGTTATCTTCATGTTTTGTGATGTTCAAAACCATTCAAGATCAAGTTTTTTTGCTAATTGAAGCGATATATGCCTATTATAACGTTAAATGAACATTTACACGAAATAAGCGCTATTTGTGAGAAAATAGCAATTTTTCTGAAAACATTGTCAGTTAAGGTACGTTCATACTACTACGGCAAAACGTTTTTGCCGTCACGGCTGGTCACGTGAACCAATCAGAAACTTGCCGTACCAGGCGATACGGCACTGCCGTCCAAGTTGAATTAACTTTAACTTTCTGCCGTACGGCTAGCTCGCCGTGATGCGGTTTGTGACGTAGTCGACCTAATCACGGCCCTGTGCATGCTCAGACCGCTTCTCCTACGCACTGTGGGTGTAGAACCAACTGTTCAGCGGTCGACTCTTTTTGGCGCGTCAACTCTTTTGATTGTTCTCGTCCTCTAACCTCATTTGTGGTATGAGATTGTAATAATTACCAAATCTTTCTCGGTTTTGAAAGATTGGACGAGTATCCCATCTTCTAGATCTTCTTTTCCTTCTTTTCCTACTCCGTAAATGTGCAGCTGCAGCTAATAATAGTGTTTTCAGTCTCAGAAGAAGTGGAATTAAGTAACTTCTCACTGTTGTCGTCCATCTTGACAGATAGCAGACCGTGCTCACTTGCCGTCTGACGTTTACCGTAGTACTCTGAACGAAAGAATAAAAACTTGTGTTTACCGCAACAGAAAAACCGTACATGCGGCAGGTTGCCGTAGTAGTATGAACGTACCTTTACACTCATTTTTTGACAAATTATATTCAAGTGCCATGAAAAAAAAAAGTCTTTCATTCCAATTTGTTCGAATGAAATATCTATTTGTCAACATTCGTTGGCCTGTGGCAGTCACTTACAATGTTCATTTACTCTGTGCAGTTCATTTAGTGTTTTAATGTGGGGCATATTGACGTCAATGTGTGTTTTATGTATACTGTCTTTTCAGTACTTGTTCACTGCTCAAGCTAAGAATATGTTGAAAATATAGCTCTTAATACATGTGTAGACCTACATCATTTATATCCCGGAACCTTTTCGTTTCTCCAGACTTTTTGATGCTAGATTAATAGTAAAATCAAATTTGAATGATGCTATAAAATGCTATTTTTGGATTAGCTAATTGCTGAAAAACTGAATAGTCAAATGTTATAATTTCATGCCTCTACCTATAGGCCTAACTCACAAAAAAATTACATTATTGCAATTAGTTATTTTTGTTTTTGTTTTTTGGCTATCAGTGTTTGGTAGCCAACTTTTGAAACAAACACGTTAATTTCTATGTGAACTTTTCACGAGTGTTTTGCACTGCAAACCTTCACTTCTTGAACGTTCGTTGAAGAAAATTTCGACGGTTTAAAATTTGTCATATGTCTTTTTTAATCCAAATAGCGAATTGTTTTAGTAATCTATCATGATTAGGAAATGAGTGATAACGCACTGGTTTAATGTTTTTCTGTATAGTTATTGCACCCGAATACACAACAACCAGGCATAGCACTTAGCATAGAACTACTACAATACGTCTCACGTATACCGTAACTAACGGGAAACTGAATGAATGGATCATTGTGTGGGGAGGAGAGCGACTTGACCACCATACGTCACAGTCCCCATTTCCAGGAATTAGCAAATACTACCATTGCATTTTTCTCCCGGACGCGTCAACTTATGGAAAAAATAAAAAATACTGTTTATCTTGAAATTATGAATAGAATACAAATCTGAAAACTACAAATAATCTACAAATAACAAGTTAACTTTCCCTTTAAAGGCATTAAATTGGATAAATGTTAAAGATAGGCCTAGAATCTTACTCAATACTGGTACCATACTCTTAGCTTAATATATAAAATGATAAATGAATAATGGACTAGTTCTTCAATATCTCTGTGATAAAATTGAACTCACTAAAGATAAACACATGCATAACACTAGAGCGTGCAAGAATATGAATATCTCAAGAACGCCAAAAAAAGAAGAAGACAATTCAATATTTATCAAGGGAATTAGAATTTATAATAGATTAGAAAATAAAGTGAAAGAGGCGAAAATGTTCAGTCAATTTAGAAGAGAGTGTTGTAAAAGTATTAAAGATAAGAAGTTGATTCCTAAAATAAGTGTCAATTATTGGGATGGTCCAAATGTATAATAATCAACTATAATCAAAATTTTTCATTTAGAATAGTAAATTGTGTCTTCTAATAATGTCATGTAAGTTATAATTCATAATGTGTTGTAGTTTTGATATTACTATTATTTAATATTATTAATAGTTCAACTATGAAATGTAACTACACAAAAATATACAAAAAAAAAGTTGGAGTGTAATTGACCATGTAAATAGCAAGAAATGCTAACAAAGATATTTACTACTACATTAATATTGGCAGTCGCTACGCCTATTCATCAGACCATTGGTCTATGTCACCACATGCAGACGTAGTTGTTGTTCTTGCGAGCAACATAAATTAACCAAAATCAACCCAATTTAAGTGACTTGGTCAACCTAACATAACCAAAACTACTTACGGTCTGACGAATAGCCACTTCAATTAATATTCTACGCTTCAATCTATATTCTCCAGTCAGTCATTTGGACATTGAGTTTATAGTGTTATATTATATAACACTATAAACTCAATGATTTGGATAAGCAAGGCATGACTATACCCTACCATTGTAGCCATTGAATTTGTAACTCAATGGAGTGGTCAAGCCATTGAATTTGTAGCTGTGCAAAATCAATGGCCAAGCACAGGCTAACCTCAAAATTTCACAATGCAAATTTTGGCAATAGTGTGTAATTAGTGAATAATAAATTACACAAATACTGCTGTATAAAATTACACAAAATACTGCTGTATAAGTCCATAAGAAGTATTACCTGAATGGTCGCTCAGAAAGCCAACACAAAATACACACAAACTTATTACTAAAGCTGTGTCGTAGCAACAGGCATCAATGCAACAGGCAACACAATACAAATATTAGTTGCCCTGTCCAGGACTTGTCACTTGTCTGCGTTCAGCCAGGGTAATGACTTAAGGGAATGTGTGAAAGAATGTAAAACGGTGGACGCGGGTGGACGTAGGCCTAGATTAAAAAGTTTACCCAAGGATAGTAGTAAGTTATACTTGAGTTTACCCGACACAAAGGCTTGACGTAATGTCAGGTTGAAGCAAAGGAGAAAGAGCGGGAAAAATACACAGCCTTCTTGAAATCAAATTTAGCGGCAATATTATTACAGGCGGTGGCAACCAACGACTGTTGTCATGGCAACCAGCTCCCTACCGTCAACACAAACACAACAGCACAGCGTAGGCCCCCAAATCTACTTGCTGCATCCCTGCAAGTGTGAAGTGACATCCATCTCTATTTGGTACTTCACTGCACTTCGTTAATGATCATTAATGACATTCGAATCTCCATTGTTTGATACAGTCGTTGAATCGTTAACAAGATTTGTATTCGCCTTTACTGTTTTGGTTTAATAAATGTTTCGAATTAAATGAGATGTCACTGCTGGATCCTAATAACGACTTCAGAAAGGAATTCATTTTGACTACAATTGGTGAGTTTCAAATCTAGGCCTAGATCAAAGACTAGAGGGCCTAAGCCTAGTTCAAAGATCATATTTTATAACCTACATAATATACGACCCTAGGTCTGATGAAGATATACCCATAGTTTGTACAATGTACACGTCCACGGGACGATAATAAAATACAAGACCTAGGTAGGCCATCGTAGTACCGTAGTAGCGTCATTGAGTAAAGAAGTAGGCTATCCTATGGCATTGAGTTTATAGTATTCCTATGGGATAGAGTGGCAGCTCCCGGATTGAACAGTCTACAGATCCTGGTAGTGTTAGGGCCTATGCCTGGTAATCCTGCTAGTAGCGCTGTGGTCTCCAAGAAAATTTCATTTGCTAGACTACTGTTATGAGTCAATGCTACTAGGAGCGCTGTGATCAGTCGAATTTTTCATTGTTGGTGAGCAATTGGTGAGCATAAGCTCTGTCATACAGCGTTGCCTGTCTAGAGACTACCTTGTCAATGTTTATCGAGTTTAACACTATTTACTCAATGGTAGGTCTACCTAGCGTAGTAGTTGACCCAGTAGTTTTGTTAGTTTTTAGTTTTATTGACCTTTTTGATTCATACATGATATAAATATAGACCGATTCATAAAATAACATTTTATGAAATACCGGTAGGCCTACATATAACATAAATTAGAATATAAATAGTTGGGAGCTGATATGAATGCCTATGTTTCTATGGAATGTGAGAGTTATTCATTTACACTATAGAAGGGGATGTTGGCAGTGAGGAATTTCTTAAGAGATAATTTGAAAGTGCTGTTTGAGGGGGAGGACTTGATCGAGGGTGGAAGCTTGTTGAAAATTGTGGAGGATTGTTGGATTGACTATTCAGGAGGAATGTTTCAGGGTGCAGGCGGACATAGATTGCTGCTGCTTGAATTAGGATCGAATGAAGTGTGAGGATGCCGAAAGAAATGAAGTAGGGTTTGCATGATTGGCGACTTGATAAATCTGCTACCGGTAGTATTCTTATAGCACGTTTCTGGAGGATGAAGATGCGGTTGGATTGCGGTGAGGATCCCCAGAATATTATGCCATACGAGATAATGGAGTGGATGTGAGCGTGATAGGCAGAGAAGGAGTGTAGGAGGATTGACAAACTTGGAGCTTGAGTTTACAAAGCATGAAGCAACCGCTGATGATTCTGGAGAAGGTTTGATGGACGTGAGGTGACTAATCGAGGGTGCCTGTAAGAGTAAGTCCAAGGAATTTAGTGGTGGAGGAGAAGGCTATGCCTTTATGGTTCAAAGCAAGACTGTTATTTAGGCAGAAGGAAGACATTGCAGAGACTTGGGTATTAGCTGTGTGGATCAGAGAGAGAATGGGGGATTTGGGAGAAGTGTGTAGGTGGCTAGTGTCATCAGTGTAGATAGAGAGGGTTCCGATAGAAGGTGGGTGGGAAGGTCATTGATATAGAGGAGAAAGAGTAGGAGGCCTAGTACGAATCCATGGGGGATGCCGCTGTGGATGAGAAGAGGTTGAGAGAAGTGGGGGATACTGGAGTGGCTGTGCATACTTTCACTATTTGGGTGCGACCCGAAAGAAAGGAAGCAATCCAATCGTGTGCCTTACCTCGCCAAGAGGTAGGAGCTTGGTCAAGAGGAAGGAGTGGTCAATCGTGTTGAAGGCTTTGCTGAGATCATAGAAGATACCTATAGCATTGTCTAGACGATCGAGCGAGGCATAAAGTTCGGTGAGGAGAGAGAAGATTGCTGTGGAGGTGGATCTGTTGGAGCGAAAGCAATGTTGATGGTCAGACAGGATGTCGTGTTTATTGAGGAAGGATATGAGGTGGTCGTGAAATTATGTAGGGCCTACTTAAAGTGTTTGAAGAAGGAGGAGAGGAGAGGAGAGAAATTGGGTGGTAATTGACCACTAGTGATAGGCGTGACTAGTTGCCAGGGCCACCTTGATCACTGTTTCGTCATGTGGGAATTTAGAGATACTCCGATAGGTAAATTTGAAATTTCCCACATAACAAAGCCCATTTGATTGGATGTTCTGTTTTGTGACGTTTATGGGCGGGTCAATCACTAGTCGTCAATTGGTGTGATAATTTAATCATTCAGGCCTAATGCTCTTTGCACCCATGTTATCACACTGAATGAAAAATCATGCCGCACACGAAACGCACTGTTTAGTCGATTGAGAAAGATGCTACTGAATTGTGACATCGCTGTATTCTCATAATTGCAGGACAATTTTCTAGCACCCACAAACACAAAATTTATGCCTGTTTCATTCAGATTGTTTGGATAAATCAAGAGAGTAGGTAGCGGTAATGCTTTCTTTCTAGGTTGGTTTTACAACGTTATCTTTGAAAAAGTACAGAACAACTCTTCTAGGCCTATTTATATACCACATTCCATCCCCCTTATTAGTCCATATTATGTACTGTATCCATATTAGATACCGGTATTCAGTTTTATCCAGCCGTCGGGTATTGTTTTTACACGTGCTTGCCCGTGCATCCACTGTCTCATTCAATCCACAGAACAACTCTCTCTGAGCCCTATCTCATACATTTATTGGGTCTTGCAGATGCTCTCATCTCCCAACCCGTACCATTGAGTTTATACTTTATAGTGTCCTATAAACTAAATGAGCAAGCACGCTGAACCTGATTTTAAGCGTATTTTTGATGGTCTATTGCTTTTGCTGTGGGAGGCTTTTAATGGACAGGCCATCCATTTCAGATTTTTCTTCCACCTTTTGAATTTATCTTGTAGGCCGTATCTTGTATTACCGTACTTTGGTTATTGTTCTTGAATGTATATTGGTAGTTATCCATAGGGACGTTTATTCCATGGAAGCAAGGGAAGCATTGCTTCCCTTGCTTCCATGCTTCCATTGTTACTTTCTGTGAATGAATGTTTTAAACCTGCCTTGAATTTCTATCAAAAGGAAATGAGAAATCCATTAAGTAATAACTTACATCAGATTCAATTTTTCCCAATGAGTAAGTTGATTATGTCCTCTCTATTGCTACAATCTTGGTGAATATGTTATGCGTGCACGGTATATAGATACGAATTCCGTGTCATTATGTCGCAACGATGAGTAGAGGGAGAGAGAGAGAGAGAGAGAGAGAGCGAGCAAGCGGGAGGGAGCGCTGCTTACAAGGACTCTGCAATGCATTGCCTATACATACACATTGTTATGTGCAGAGACGTAGTGAGGCCCGTGTCACGTTTACAGTCTTCTGTGAATTCCATGTGTACAGCGAGATTTGTTTTACTAGGCAAACGCGTTATGTGTTGCCGCGTTGATGGATGAGCTGGAACACATCAACTTATCTTTGGATTGGTTACCACCTTGAGATCCAAACAATTATGTTACTGCCATCCTATTTCCTAATTAATTTTTATGATAATAAAGAAGGCTTTGTTTTAATTGTTTACAATTAATTGGTGACACCTGTTGCTTGGATTTAATTGGTATCATAATAGCTTTTAGTGATTCACAAAAATTTAATTTTATATTTTTTTACATCAGAGCGGCTGATCCAATTAGAGTGAAAGTTCGGAATAATGTGTATCATTATTACCGTGGGCCTATATTAAAATTCCCTGAGAATTTGAATTCTCTCGGAATAAATATTTTTAACAAATTTTTTCCTCTGGGTTATTCTTATGGAATTTTTGAAAACTTTGAAATGAGTTTTCTCAAAAGTGCCGATTGTGCCTTAAAACTATACAGTATCAAATTAGGTAAGGACACTTGTGTATGTCAAGTTTCAACTGATTTCAAATTTTCGTTTGACCTGTGGAGCGCGAACGGAACAAAAAGTCCTTTTTTTTAGTATGGTGAAATTGAGTCTTCGCTTCGCTCATCCAATTAAATTTAATTATGTTTTCGTCTTAGTTTCACTTATATTCAAATCTATACCGGTAACATGAGTCAAATATCTGGATGCTCGATTAAACGCTTCCATTTGCGTATTCAAATGAAATGAACGTGAAGAATATCATTTCTATTTCACTCTTACAAATAGATCCTTCCAAACAGTTCTACAAATGTCACTCTGTCGATTGCATTCACGCATCAAAAAGTGTATAGGGCCTAACTCTACCAATAGTAGAGCGCTGACCGCAGTGCTTCAAGCAAGCACGTGTATTCAAATATATACTGAGTGGTTTACCGGTTATACAAAAAAGAAGATGAATGATTGAAGATGATGGATAATGAATGATATAAATAATTGTTGTGCCATTAATGATTTTTTATTCAATAAAATATGATGATTGATGTTGATTTTCATATGTTTATATTCAATATATTTTATATCTTATTTTATATGTTTTGCCTTCGACTTGGTGTTATTTTCCAATTAATCTCACGGTACACCACTGGCTATCCACATTTATCTTGAAGATTGGTTGTGTATTTCTTAGAATCGAATAAATAAAAGATATGAATTAAAGTCGAGAACATAATCCATCACTATAAAAATGACTAGGCCTATCACTAAAGTTACATAAACTTTGCATTCAACTCTTGACTTTCTAAACTGTCCAAACCATTCGGTCAGTTTTTGTTATGACTCTTGTTGAGAAGCATATGTCCTAGCTTAAGACCTACCGGTACGTAATAGTTATTCTTATGCTGTTTTGCAGAAATTTATTTTTCCTTATATATTACAGTAGTGTTGTACTATCATTTTAAATGCTATCTTCTCTCTCTTGAACACAATATGAGAAAAAAAGTAAAAACATTGTTTTGACTGCTATAATCCCCCACCCTTTTTGTTTTTTCTCTTCTATCATTTTACCTTGCTTTGCCATTTATCATAACATGAATGATAGGAGGTTTATATTTCTCTTACAGCAAATTATTTTGGACTCACTAAAGTGGAAAACAAGTTGACCCTTATTAATAATGCAGACCTTAATAATTTCCTCGATGATGGCAGTAACTTCATTCTCAGTTCATCAGTGGAAGAAACAGAGTTGGGAAAGTGTATACGATTGGATCCACGAGTAAGTTTATAGTGAAGTTTATGGTTATCTCAAAACCTGTATACATACTGAAAGACGTTCCTCAAGATTCAGTCCTTGGTCCTCTCCTTTTCCTTCTCTATATTAATTATCTCCCTCTCAACCTGAGCTCTGGTACCGTCTCCATCTATGTCGATGTCCATCGGCATAGATCTCTATGCTGATCACCTTTTGGCCTCTCCAAAATTATCCATGCTCTTCTTGATTCAAACTGTCAACCATCAAGTTTCCTCCATGTCCTTGTTTTGTGAACAAAACCAACTTTCCCTCCACCTCACCAAAACCGTCTTCATGAACGTTACTCATGCTAAATTCTGCCTAGCTCCAGTCCTCCCATCCAGCTCAACTGCAAGAGCATCTCCTTAGCTTCGACCAATACTTTCCTTGGCCTCTCCTTAACTGACATCCTTGACTGGTCCATATACCTTTTCACGTATCCTGAGAGGCTGTTTTATGCTCCTGAAATTAAAGCTCATCGTTAACCCTTCCTCTGTCTTCACTGTCTACCACGCTCATTTTCACTCCCTGATATCTTATAGCCTCCTTTTCTGGGGCTCCTCTCCCGCATCCAATCACATCTTCATCCTCAACAAACGTGCTGTCAGAATCATTGCTGGGCTGTCAAGCCGCCAATCCTGCAAACCCTACTTCACACCCCTCTGCATCTTGACTCTTCCCTCTATAGGCCTACGCTCATACAAGCAGCAGTCACCATTGCACGTCTCCATTTCGAGCAATTTCTTCTCAACTCCTCAGTGCACACCCACTCAACCCGATCCAACCTCAATATCTACATCCCTCCTCACAACCTAGCCCTCTCCACCAGAAGTCCAAAACATCTCTGTTCAGTCTTTAACAATTATCTCCCCAATCACATCAAGTCCTCGCCCACGTACCCTGCATTCAAATCCTCTCTCAAATCTTTCCTCACCGACCAGACATTCTACTCCCTCAATGAATTCCTTTCCCCCAACGCCACCACTTGAGTCAAACTGCCTCTCACCCTCATCATTACATTTACTCAATGATTTTACTCACATCTCTTCGCCAAATACACTCATCACCCATCACTAATTTTATGTTATTAAGCGTTTTTTTAAGCCCACCTTAAGTTCGTCAAATCATTATTATATTAATATTCTATTGACTCCTAATTGATTAATTATACAATTATTCATAAATTGAGACGAGTTGAGCAATAACATTCTTTCCTTTCAATTTGTGTTCTATTGCATTTCATATATTTTAGTCTATCCGTAGGTTTATATAATTATTACAGTGTATCTTCTGTTTTATTTTATATTTCTATTATAATATGTAAGTTTGAGGACAAGATTAGGTGGAAGAGTAGTCGTGAGAACAAACCTCGCCCTTTTGATTGAACACTCGTGCAATGACAAATAAAGACATCTATCTATCTAAAGTTTATAGAAAAATTATTTACGTTAATCTCACTCACCACTGCTTTTAAGTATGGTACACATGGACAACTCCAGTTGTTTCAATCGGCAATTGGCTAAGCCAGCCAGCATAAAATTGGTCTTGTGAACTAACACTAAAGTTTGTCACCAAATTTATCGGTCGACTTGCTCCAAACCACCAATGAAAATGCAGAAAATGTATGACATCGTGTCTGTCATTTGCTATAACTTTGATCTTCGATCCAGCATCAAATATTTCGAGCCTCGATTATATTTGTACTCATTCTTGATTGACTGCCACATTTATACCACGCAAATTGATATTTATCGAGTTGATGTCGATCACCACAATACAATTCGATTGGCCATGTCAGTTGGCAATTGTGATGGCTGGAATCATTCGTGTGTGCTAAGCTATCTTATTCCATATTCTATCTTGTATGGAGGCCAGACAATATTATCTGCCATAGTGACCAGATATGTGCGTCTATCCAATCTCTAATTAATCATCAGCATGGTTTTTTGTTTTCTTTTACTGCAAAATGATGTTATGTGGTCTTGCTCTTTCAGGTTTTACCTAATGAACGTAAAGATCAAATCCTTGTGTTCTTCAAAATCCGCCCTCAAGCAATTTCTGCTGATAATCTTCATGAGAATATATTTGTGTCATCCATGGTGGATTCTCCAATAACAATGCTATACCATTCAGTTCAGAAGGTATTTGCTCCCATTATTTTGAAAGATAGTGAATGGAGTGAAAAGGTTGATCCTAAGCTGCAGGATTACATTATCCAACTAGAATCTGGCCTGAAGAACATAGTTAGCAAATCAAGCGCAAGCGATGGAAATCAGAATACGTTAAGTGGTAATATACAGATATGTATTTGAGTAACTTATATTTAATTGAAGCATGTGTGATTGTACAATCGACCTTATATGTTGAAGACAAGTTTCACTTTTATTGCAATCATTATTGCGAGTTATCTGATAACTTCTATTTTGTTTCATCTCACTATACCTACACAGGCACCTGGTACGTGGTTTTTTCACTGCACAGAAACCATAATTGATGAATAAATACCGTGTACCATACTTTACTATAAGAATATTGCATAGTGTACGTAATTTATAACAAAATTATATTAATAATATACTAATACAGTACATATTACATATCAACACAAAAGTAGATTGGATTGATTCACATGAAGAGTAAAGACCTGGCAGGTTTTCTTCTGTGTGATATTATTTGTATACTTTAACTTTCATCTCTCTCTAATCTTGTATTGCACTGTATTGTACTGTACTGATATCTATTGCAAATATTTCGGAATAAACACATTATATATTAATTTTATATATTTTCTCTTTACTGTTTGATTTCAGTGATTATGACACCTATGGATGAAATTAATTTCTGGTCTTACAATGCAAATTCATCCAGTAATAAGGCTGAGCGAAATAAAGCAACTGCATTTTGGACTACAATGGAACCATTGGCTAAATATTTGAGGTAATTATATATGTTGATGCAATGATCTATTGAAACTCCTCACCAAGGAGACCAAACTGTAAGAGAGACATTTTAATGTCAACTCACACATACATTTTATTCAGTTCCTTAGACTGCATTGCACTTGTTGACGTCGATGATGTGCTAGAAACAGCCCACAATACACTGGATGACCTATGGAAATTAGAAGACTTCATTTATCCACAAGAACGAATGGAGCACTTCATGGATACTCTAGGTATGTTGAAGAAAAAAAGTATTCAGGCAAATTATTTTATGTTTTGAATAATCGTATCAAGTTCTTTGACAAACAACTGTAATCTAGTTGAGTTATTATTCTTGCACAGAGAAATATTAGGTTTGGCTGGAATATCATCCAGTATACATTATAAGATTTATAACCAAATGGTCCATTTATTATTATTTTATTAATTTAATCATAAATTATTCATTTCATAGGAAACACTATAGCAAGATTTCTTCAGAGTAAGCTGAAGGAATTACGTATGTGGGAAGATCCTTACACCGAAATAGAAGCAGTGCTCAATCAGAGTATTGCCGCATGTGACAAGTGGGCAGTTACTTGCCAACGGCTAACGTCTTTATTCTGGTCAAATTACACCCACCACCGATGGAGAGGAAATCCGTATACCTCATTGTATATCACTGATTTCTCTAAACGACTCCAAGAGATCCTGCAATTGCGTACATTGCATAGACAGATGAGCCGTTTATTATCTCCACAAGAACAAGAAGAACTGAAAACCGCATCAACGTTTACTCCGTTCACGGGATTGAATCCTGTGCAGTACAACTTATACACTGAGCCTCTATGGAGAACTGCCGTCAACCAATTTGAAAACGCCCTGGTTCCTACAGAGGATCGAATAGCTAGCAAACTGAAGTATCAGCTGCAAAATATCAATCGCAATACGCTGCAGGTGAGATCATAGTCATACCTAATTGATATGGATTTTATGGTTATATCGCTTATACGGAGAAGACAAGTGTGATAGCTTGTCAATCCCGCCATAACAACATAATTGCTGTTCTGAAATGAATGTGAACTGAATGATCATACAGTACTATGTTTATTTTTCCTTTACATTTTCAGGTATTACAAGAATTCAAACGTTACGAAGATTTGATTCAACGACCTAATGTGCGTAACATCCTTGTGGCTGAAAGAGAAAACCTTTTGGGTCAACTCCAAGACTATACCAACCAAATAAGCTCAGATTTCCATTCGGGCCAAGATCAGAATATCACCAAGCTAGTTGATCTCCCACAAGTTATAAGTAATATATACTGGGTACAAAGGATGGAATGTAAGGTAGGCCTAGGTGTTTTGTTGAATATTTCTTATAGAGGAGTACTGTTCTTGAATGAAATATTTGGGTTAGGCCTACTTCATAATCCTCCTCAGATGATTCATTTCTATTTCAAAGTTAGTAGATTCTTAATTCAATAACCTTCTGTGTATTAGAGAAGTTGCAAGAGTGCATTGTCATTGGGGTGATTAAGTTTTCTCTTATATGTACCGTATTATCTTTACCATTCTCAAATTACAGATAAAGGATGTTCAAAATACAAGCGCAAAGATTTTGAATAATTTGAATGGTTATGAGGCTCTTCAAAGGTTAACAGAAGCAGTATTAAAAGATCTGAAAGAATATCACACGGATCAATTTGATTCCTGGACAAGAGATGTTGGTGCTGACATACAAAATAATAAACTGAGGTCAGAGTAGATTGCTCACTCTTCGTGGATATATTGTTTCATTCTTTTGTAAAGTAGTTTCCTTACATTCATTACTATATTTTATCATTTCAGTTTGCGAACAAATGAACCAGTTGTGAAATTTGAACAAGGAAAACTCATGCACGTCAATTATAATTTACGGCTCGTCGGACTCATTAGAGAAGTTCGACAGCTTGCCGTGTTGGGCTACAAAATACCAATAAAGATACAGGAATCTGCTGACACGGCGAAACGATTTATGAAACAAGCCAAAGCTCTTCAACAAGTAGCAAATTTCCATAACACAATTGGTGACCGAATGATTCCGTCTCAGAGACCAATGATGCTAGAAGCTGCATTGAAATTAGCTCAACTTGTAGATGAACAGAATGGTGTCACGTGGAGTGACACGAAAGCTGTCGATAGATATATTGCTAAACTTCAAGTGACAGTCGAGCGATTATCCAAAGAAAATAATAAACTGGCATCATATCACTCTCAAGTTTCAGAGAAGGTGATTTATATGTGTACATATTTACAACAGTATTCAAATATTTACTCTATAATTTGTATGCATTTTATTTTATTTTCAAGTTCTGAAAGTTTTTATTTCAAAAAATTGTATATTTTTAATGACTACGTATTTATATATTTTTTATTTAATTTGTATTTCATATTGTATTTTTGTACAAGTAAACCCTCGTAATTTCAAACTCAACCAATTTGAAATGCATCATAATTCGATGCAAATTTGGTTCCCAACTTCAGGTGTACGAAATACAATGTTGAATATTTTTTTAATTCGAAATTCAAACTCTTCTTGTCCCCATACTAGTTTAAAATTCAAAATCATTGTTCAATTCAAAGTATTCCTGCTGACACTCATACTATAATAAATGCAGTTTACTATTTGTGCATTTTTTATGTTTGCAATGACATTTTGTGTCTCATCTGTTCCAAACAAAGAACCATTGTTGTCATTTGCAAGTTGCGAGCAGCTGGTAGGTGGCCTGGTGGTATGGTGGGTTAATATCTCAGAGGGCCATTATTTATGGGAAAAGTTGAGGTGGGCTTCACAGTTAATTTTCAGACATTTTTAATTCAGTGTTCTCTTGTTTTCAATATGGTACGCCCGTATTCAAAACCATATCTTCTAAATACACACAAATTCAAGCTTCTTACAGCTAAATATATATACAGTGGAACCTCTTTAGTAAGTCCCTCGTTAGTGCATTTTTCTCCTTAGTAAGTTTTATTTTTTGATCCCATCTATAAGCTCTTACATGTTAAATAGTCTCTTTAGTAAGTTTTTCACTTTGGTAAGTCTTTTCAGTCTGGTCCCCTGAAAAACGTACTAAAGAGGTTCCACTGTATTTTTTTATCAAAATTCAATGACTTGAATTGCACTTTTTGTCTTCACATGACTTTATCTAGGTCTTTATAACTGACATGGCGCAAACCGGGGAGTGCAGAGTGTCGCCAAATATATTTTCGATTTGACTACACAGAATACCTAATTGCAGTGATTTTACTGTGCTTTTTAAGATCATATTGCGGGCCATTTAAAAAGGGCACGCGGGCCGGAGTTGGCCAGTTGAGAAGCCCTGCACTAGACTATCGATAAAACTTTGAAACTGAAAGTTTAAAAAATATTTTACTGTACCAAGAATATTTTTTACCAAAAATTGCAAATTATGATCATTTTAGAATAATGATAATGATATGTAATACTGATATATATTTTTTTTATCCACTTTTTATCAATACATATATACAGGTACAACACACTTTCTCAAAGCCAGTAATGGCTTATCTGTGGGATAAATTAATTGAATAATAATATAAGATAATAATAATGATAATTTCTTCATTCCGCAGACAATACTTATATACCTTTACTGAAATAACACAGCCAAAACATGGACAATAGAGTTTCAAGGGACAAAATACAGGCAATTCACAGCCACCTACAGATAGGCAAACAGACTGGAGAAAGATGTGATCGTATAGCACTCAAATAGAGCCAAACTACCAACAAAACACGGACGATTACTTAATAATAATGAACAGCTAAAATAGAGATAAAACACAACCAGAATCAGAATAAAAGCATGGCAAAATAGAGAAACCACAGCCGAAACAAGGGACTTTTTACAGACATTTTACGGACAAAATGGATACGATTTAGGGGCGTAATTACTAATTAGCCATCTAACTTCAGAGTGGGTAGATACATTATTATTTATTATAGAATTTGTCATAGGCCTACTATAATAAGATGAAATGAGAAGGTTAGAAAAAAATATTTTATGACTCAAGTCTTTAATACTTGACGTATGAACAATTGTGAATCAAGAAATGTTTTCATGATTTCAACATGCGCAGTGGTTAAGGGGCTCGCTTCACGTGATCAGGAAGGTGCAGGGAATATCGGACCCGGTCCGATCCACGTCACTGTCCATCTTTACAAGGGTTTTTCATAATTTTCCTCTGTGGTCTAGGCTAATGCTGGGATGGCTCCTACAATAAGTTGGCCATGACCGCTTCTTTCTCTATAACATTCCCATTATTACATGGCACTTTGTCCTTGGTTCCATTGTTCATAAATAATAAATAAAATGTACAATTTTCGTGTAAAGTTCATGTTTTATTGGCAATTTGCTCAAAGTACATAATGAAATTGTTGGTACAAGCATGTATATTTTGCGGTCTATTGACGTAGTAACTGGTGCCACACGTCTTCGGTTCACTCCAGCTACGTTCTCACGCACTGGCACTCGCACATTAACTGACTAGATACAGGAAGCTGTGCACAGCATTTTTTTTTTTACAATTGTGCATCTAGGCCTACTACCCAATCTGGTAACATTTACTTTTAAACAAAAATTGAATTCTATCATTTGAAATTTCTCTTTTCATTTCCCTTAGTTTCGAATTTACGAGGATTCACTGTAATTGTACTCAAATATGTGTTAGGGCCGGGTGCGTGTGTGGGGTGGTAGAGATGTGCGATTGAAACATTCGTCTCTTGTGGATACAAAGTTCTAATCTAGCTTGAGTCGTGTTTTTAGGTGATGTTATTGATAAACACAGATCTTCTTCGCCAAACTCATCAGTGGAAAGCTATTTTGAAAGATATAAGAACCATTATAGGTCAGGTAGAGGAGCAGAAGTTCACGAACTTGAAATCTTGGCGATCTTATTGGGATCGTCAACTTTACAAGGCATTGGAATATCAGTATAAAATTGGACTCTCTGCCCTAAATGAACATTTACCTGAGATGAAGATTGAACTTGTTTATAGGTGCGTATTCAAATTTTACGTTTATAGTTTCAGAAAAATTCTTTTTAAGAATTTCTTAATTTAATTACTTTCGTTTTTATCACCGTCATTCAAATGGTTTTATATTTTGTATTAATGAAAATGATTTGTGAAAGTAGATTTTCAAATAGAATTACTTTATTTTTCACATGAAAAACTAGGTGATTAATTTAGCTCAATTTGTGTACTGAATGAAATACTGAATGTATAGTGATCACCATGTAAACAATTACATCTATTAGTATTTCATATTATAAATATTATTAATTCTAAGTGTTTTTCAGGGATCACATGCTTCAATATCATCCACCAATGGATGATATACGGACAAAGTATTATGAATTGATGGACCAATATTTTAGGATTCCCAGTACTTTTCGAGGAGTTAGTGATACTAGTGATGAGGCCTCTATATTTCCGATTATAATAACCAGGTATATTATGTAGTATAATAAATTACTGTAATTATTAATCTTACAAATGAAGAAATATTCTATATGTTATTGTACTGCAGCAATTAAGGTGTAGGGCCTACAACTAATTCATGGTTTTCGTCAAATATAGAAATGCTCACCGTTTTGCCGAAGTGTATGCCAAAGGGGAAAGATTACTGATGAGATTGGACAAACTGAAGAACCGTTGGGGAAAGTGGGTATCTCTCGATGCAATTAATATGGAACAACTTGGCGACAAGAATTTGAGAATAGCTGAGAATTGGACTCTCAATTTCCGAGCATCAAAAACTTTGGGTCAAGACATAGCAAAGTTACCTTAGTAAGTAGTTCCACGGCCTACTCCAACTTATAACTTGATTGACCTAATTTGTGAATTAAAAGAGATGACATTTCATGATTATTTTATATATATATATATATATATATATATATATATATATATATATATATATATATATATATATAATAATAATAATAATAATAATAATTCATTTATTCCGTGAAACATTTCTGCATACATGAGATATACATGTTTATAGAATATATATATATATATATATATATATACATATATATATATATATATATATATATATATATATATATATATATATATATATATATATATATATATATATATATATATATATATATATATATATATATATATATATATATATATATATATATATATATATATATATATATATATATATATATATATATATATATATATATATATATATATATATATATATATATATATATATATATATATATATATATTTATATATATATATATATATATATATATATATATATATATATATATATATATATATATATATATATATATATATATATATATATATATATATATATATATATATATATATATATATTGGCCCACAGTATATATACATATTCATAAGTATATATGTATATCTTAGTTTCACTAAATATTTTCCAAGTTACACTGAAGTTGTACAGTGAAGTTTACACTGAAACCTCTATGCATCGTTTTTCAAAGGACCAGGAAAATAGAACCATCCATGCAGGAAAACGATCTATCCACGAAAATTTAACATTGATTAAATGGGAGTGGGCTGAGAAAAAATGAATGATACAAGCAGGCAAACGATGGATCCGGGAACGATGCATAGAGGTTTCATTGTACTAATCATACCTATGATGTAATATAATGACTGGTACGTAACTTGTTTTCTGTTTTAGCACTGATGAGAAGCTGGGGTGTTTCTCGATCAGCTTCCTCACCTTGCGATCTGAGATCGAGGTACATAATCGACGATACTGGGACTTTCTCAACAATTCATTGAAAGCATCTATTGTCAAGGATCTTTCAAATGTTGAGAAATTCATCGCTGAATCAACTGAGGTGCTATTGCGGCAACCACGGACTGTGGAGGAAATCGGTCAAGCCAACATTATGCACTCCCAGATTCTTGAAACATTGCCACAGGTTTGTGATGAGGCATTGATATCGATAAGTAGTGGTGATGCCTTCAGGTACCTGGATCGGTTACTAGTAATGCATTACCTGGTATTATTTTGTTTTGTTTGTTATTATTCTGTATGAATCGCTTCAAGAGCCAAATGAGAGTCGCTACAACAAGCTCAACCTCCCATAATTATCCTCACATTTTTTTTGTTTTTCTCCCATGGTGTGCTTGTAAAACCTAAAAGATACCACCGTAGCTGCAAATATTGCCTTGAAGGTAAATTTTCTCAAGCTATTGTTAGATGATGGGCACATCCGACCAAATGTTAGGACTTATGAGTACGGAGGACAATCTATCGAAACCTCTATACATCGGTACTTCCATAACTCTTTACCTACTATGAACAACAAGCTACAAAAATAATCCTTTCAATTTGTTTATATTGTAAAATGTCTGAAGTTCAACATATTTTCCTCAGCCCTCTTCCAGTTTTATTCCCCCCCCCCATCCCCCCTCTTTTAACTGTGTTACATTGTTGAATAAAACTCATAATTATAACTATATCATAATAACTAATTATAATCATAACCATAAATCATAAATCATTAAATCATAACCGTAATTAGATCCTAGCATTGGTCTCATTCAACCCCAATCCCACAGCTCACTACCATTTCTAATAGCTGATGGGTGATGGACTGATAGTCTATTATCTGTGAATCTGAAGACTTGTCGAACAACTTATTTCTATGGGTTAGCTGATGGCAGTCAATAGAGGGATATATTTTTTATTCAAAGTTGGAAGACACGAGCTTTGACCTTGATCAAACAGTGGGATTAAAAGCATGTAAACTTGGATCTTGATGCAGAAAAATCTTGTATTGACATTTTTATCGAAATTACCCTGAAATGTAATTTTGGCGAGTACAAGGTTCCTAATTTGTTACCCGAAGGCATTACTAATGATTAGTGTTGATACACGTAGGCCTAATAAACAGCATTACACCAACAGCTTACCTCAAAATTAATGTTCAAAATTTATAATTGATAATTTTTCACATTTTTTCTAATTTTCAATAAGAATGTTGACGATATTTTTAATGAAAGTTGAATTGAAAATCTCTTCAACAAAATGTTATATTTGAAACATTAAATTGAAAACAATGAATGAGCGTTTTTAAGCTTTTGGGTCTGATGGGTTAAATATTGAAAATATCAAATACAATCCTAGTGGTTTCTTGACGCTATAGGAAGATCATATCAGAAATATTGTTCATAATTTTGTTAGGGATCACTTTTGTTGCTACCCATAATGATAGTTTGCCCGTACATCAACATACAATCAAATAGTCTTCCAAATTTTATTTGAAATGGCCCTATGAAGCTATGATATGTGCTAAATAGTATAATGTAGGCCTATATAGCCTATATATAATTCATTATTTTGCTACTCATCTCAAGATGGTGAAGATATTTGAAGGAGCCAGTGAGAAGAATAATTCTCTGTCAATCTGGACAAAAGATCGTATGGACCAAGTTGTCCGTATGTCGTCTACATGGGACAATTTCCAAACGTTACTTGATAATCATCAGTATTTGATCAGTAAGCAAGTGGAAGGCATCAAGAATCACCTAATGACACAAGTAGATACCTTCGGCGATGAGGTGGAGAAGTTCAATCTACGTTGGGATCAGTTGAAACCGCGGGAAACTAGCCTTCAAGATGGTGACGCTGACGTGTTACACAAGAGTTTTACGGTATTACGTGAGAAGAGACAAGAGTGGGAAGCATTAATTCAAACCAAGGACAAGCTTATGTAAGAAAAAATGTAAATTATTATACATATGAATGCATAAAAGGGAAAGAAAGAACAGCAGCTTACCGAGGTTCATAAGTAGACTTAGGACAAGCTTATGTGAGAAAAAATGTAAATTATTATACGTATGAATGCGTAAAAGGGAAAGAAAGAACAGCAGCTTACCGTAGCTAGACTACGTTACTGTGACCAAGGCAGTAGCCGAAACATCAAAATATTGTGTGTTTGTACATAACCATCTCTGTGTTCTATGAATGGGCTCTTCACTCTATGTAGGCCCATCTCACTTATGAACCTTGGTAAGCTGGTGTTCGTTTTTATTCCCTTACACCCAATTCATATATCCAGCCTCAGGCTGTTTTCCTATATACACCAATTATTATATGTGCTTCATTAAGCAAACATATGTTGATACAGTAGTTAGTAAGTAGATTAATAATAATTCAGCTTGTTGCTGCTTCAAATCAACATTCCTCTCATGGTAAAGAAAAAAGAACAATCGATAACTAACACTGAACATGAGAACCTTTATACAGTGCAACCTCTATGCATCATTCCCAGATCTATCGTTTTCCTGCTGTATCATTCATTTTTTCTAGCCCCACTCCCATATAATCAATGCTGGATTCTCCTGGATGGATTTTCCTGGCCCCTTGAAAAACATTGGATAGAGGTTTCACTGTAGTTGTTTCTAAGAGAAACTAAAAATCATTATTCACATGAAACAAATTTGAAACTCTGCCTTATAAAAGGCTACCTAGTCCACCTTATAATATTATACACTTAGGCCTATCTAATTTGCTGTATGTTCTCAATCCCGAGTAAAACACACTTTTCTGAATATGTGTTTTAGGACTGTTTTTTTGTCTACATATTAGGGATAACATCGATTAATCGAGAATCGATTAAGAATCGATTCTGATGTAAAACAATTCTCAAATCAAAAAATAGATTTTTCCAAAAAAAAAAAAAAAAATCTTTTTTTTTTTTGGTTCAGTGCTGTACTTCTTTACGTTGCAATAAGTGCTCATTTCGTTGTCTATATTATTCTGTATTGTTGAGATATTACTATCTCGACAAAAGCTATCCCTTCGGTTACGTCTGACAGCCGAACGTTGACGGAAATACCCAAATGGTACAGTTCAGTTCAAAGAAGTCTCTAGCAGCTATTTTTCACGTGAACGCCTTGGGAAGGTTGAAAAAAAAAAGTTTCAAACTATACTACTTTTTTGAGAAAACTTTTTTTTGAATGTTTTTTTTTGAATTTTTTTTATGAATTTTTTTTTTGATTTTTTTTTTTCAAAATCGATTTTTAATCGATTCTGGAGCATAGAGAATCGATGACATCCCTACTACATATGTATACATTATAAATTGTGCAACTGCGTGTATTGTGCTGGTGTGCAGTGGACGAATTCTACATCATATTACAAAGAAACATAGGCGTTTACTCCGTTTAGCAACAAATCATTTGAAAAAATAAAATTGGAACATAAAGTGCAATTCTCTGTCTAATTGTGAGAAATTGAAACACTGCAATAATATGCTTATTGCCTGTATATACTTTTATACAAGTATACAGGTTAATTATGAATCTTGTGTGAGTCATCATATTGTAAAAATACTTTTTAGAACACATTGCAAGACAAATGCATAAATTAAAAAAAATATTTCAAGATCGCATTTTTATTGTATCATTCATAATTATCATGTATTTTTGTAATAGTTGAATTACATTTCGGAAATATGTTGATGTCATTGAAGGAGTGGTGACTGATAAAGCTGCTTTTTAGTTAATCTATTAATTTGATGAATTTTTGTCTTTCTTTTCTAGAAATGATTGTACTCATTTTGGTTTGGAATCTCCAAAGTTTGAAATGTGTGAAGAAGTGGAAGCTGATCTTAAAAGGCATGAGTCGATGTGGGCGCTATTTGACAATTTTAACAAGGGTAGGAATTTATGTTTTGAATACTGGTAGGCCTACTTTTTATATTTACTAACTATGCATAATGATTTTTATATTGGTATGTTTCAAGTATGTGTGAATTTTGCCGTGCTAGGCTACTTACTTACGTAATTACTTACTTACATATGTATTGTGGACGCATTTATTAAATAGACTATGAAGTTTTTGCAGTGAAAAAATGAATCTAAATTGTGTATGTGGAAATTTTTGAGAAAATTATCGCTAACCAACCTCATAACAATACTTGCAAGGATGTATGGAGACATTTTCAAAACATTTGGTTCTTGAATATGGTTCCATTGTGACAAACATCAGATTTCTGATTCGGTATCTATAACCTAAACAGACCGATTACATATTTTTTCTAAAATGCAAGTCCTAATCACATACAGTGATACAATTAAATTATGATAGCTACTATAACAGGGCTAAAAATGTATTACGGTAATCCATCTTTTTTCTAGGACTTGAAAGTATGACAAATGAAGAGTGGATTATTTTTAGAAGCAAAAGTTATAAATTTGAAGAATTCTTACAAAAATGGCAAGATGATTTGAAAATACGAGAAGAAACAACATCGCTCACTGTTCGATTACTGCAAGAGGTTGAAAAATACAAGGTAGATCCATAATGAAAGTTATATAAATGTATACAATCTTTGAATTATTCTTGATCAATTTTAGGGTTGCCAATTGATATTGAATATTTTGATCAATTTTCGATATCAAGACAAATCGAATCAAGTTATGTGATTTTTTATTATTGCAATATCGAAAGTGAATTTGATATCGAATGAATGATATCGGCCGATATGTAATCTTATTCATCATTCACCAATGCCAATAGATCTTGGTTATCAGTACAGTAAATATTTAATGAAAATAATACGTTCATAAAAGCATTTTTATAAAATTCAGCTAAGATAGAACAAACAGAAAATCTTTATTTCATCATCTCTCGTTTTGGAATATCTACATTATGAAAGAAAATAACTGACTGGGAACTAATTAATCTATTATCAGTAGACATTTCCACGACATTGGCAGTCAGTCTGCCCCCTTCCCCTTCCTCTCCTTCTCCGAGTTGACACATCCGGGCGCTTACCGCGACTGCCACTTAAGCCCCCGCCTATAGGCCCGCCCATGCTAAAATGATCGGCGGACTTCTAAGGCGGGGGCTTAAGTGGCAGTCGCGGTAAGCGCCCTGGCTTATCTCAAAATCAAAAATGAAGGAAGATGATAGATGAGAAGAAAAGTGCCAAAAAAATAAGATAGAATACAAGTGAAAGGTTCAGTACTTACTCCATACATTCCTGTCACCAAAAGGCTTCCACTCGACCGAGACGGTCCGAACTTAGTCTGGACCCTCACTCAAGACCTTATCGTCATGGGTGACCCTGCTGGGAGCAAATGAATTGCTCCCGACGATAGCTCTGAAGATCACGGCAATATTCAAGCCCCCACACCGCGTCAAGGTGTTCGGATCCTTTGAGGGGCAAAGCAATGCTATTACCATATAATGCTCACTCACACTTACTAACAAGAAAATAATTGTTTCATGTCCTAGATGATTGTACCTTCATTAAAATACATTCGTGGCGATATGTTTAGTGATAAACATTGGCTTGAAATGTTTTCGCTTATTGGAATTCCGAGTAAGCCGGTTGAGACTCTCAAGTTTGGAGATTTCTTAAATGTGAAAGAGAACATTGTTGCTAAAGCAGATCAACTTCAGGTAAGCACATATCTACTATTAGTATTCACTGCTAAGACATGACGTTGAATAGCTTGGAGTAGAAAGTTGAAGTGTCTCAAATTGAAAATTTTAAGTGAAAATAACAAATGAAAATGATTAAATTAATTGTGGAAAAAAATAAAAATGAATGAATGTTTTCAAAAAATCAAAACCAAAATTACCAATAATAGGCTTATATCAAATTCAAGAAAGAATCCAAGAATAAGAAGAAAAGGACGATCAAGATGAGATAAAGAGCGAAGAGATTTTTTTCTCACCAATGCAAATGTTCAAGTAATTCACTATTGAAATCTTCCTGCTGTAACAAAAGATTGAATCTATTTAAGAGCAGACAGCTGCTTTAGACAAACTCAATCGAAAGCATAGACAATCGAGCGCCGTGCCGTGTTCAATACTCACATTTCATCAAAATTCTGTATAATTTTTATTCAATAACAAATCAAATCAATGTTTTGAAAACTACGCTAGTAAGAACTAACAAGGTGAAAGCTTGCATTTCTAGGCTTCAATTGCTGAATAAAGCAAGCAGGCATTCAAGTTAGACTTAATCGTTTGCATGGTTAATCGCACACCGAGTTCTGTCCAAGTATTTTACAAAAATTCTGTATTAGCATAAACACTGTTCATTTTTTATTCACAGAATGAAACAAGAATTTATATTCATATTTTAAAAACTATGGCCATGAGAATCAACGACTTGAAAGTTTACATGCCTAGCAAACCTGTGCTTGAACCTGCGACCTTTTGATTTAGAGTATTTTGTATGTATCCTATAGGAATTGAACACCCGAGCATCCAGTGAAATAGTCATAAGGCAAGCACTTGGCGAGTTGGATATATGGGAAGTTGAAGCCAAGTTTGCTCTAACACCACATATTGATTCTCAAGGAAAGACCATCATGCTTATCAAGGACTTCAAAGATATACTCAATAAGGTAAAGCATCTCGTTCATACCCTCTCAATGCATATTCTCGTCGCTATTCTCAATTTTTAGGTTTCAATTTTTTCAATTTTAATTTTTACAGATTGGAGACAACCAATGTTTACTCCAGTCCATCAAAAATTCTCCCAATTTTGAGAATTTTAGCGATCGTGCTGTTATTTGGGAAACAAGACTTGCAGATCTGGATGAGTTCCTACATAATCTCAATCAAATCCAACGCAAGTAAGGGGAAAATTAATATAATTGTTATCAATTTCTCCACAATTGGATATCAAATTGTAATGTGGAAAATCAGAGCAGTAAATAATAGGGCATGTATAACATGTAACACTAACATGTGACGAGAACATGAAATGTAAACTGCCTATTCACAAAATGCATCAACATTAATGTAGAATATGAAAATAGTAGCCAGTCACAATTCAAGATTATTGCCACTGTCACCGCACCCTATCTCAACAACCGTCAAACTGATCTTGGCAAACGAGTCCAGGTAGATCGGTTCACCTGCCACTGTGACTTATGATTCAGAAATTGAAGGTTCTTTTGGCGGATTATTATGCTTTGAAAACGTCAACATGGAAGCTCGGAGCTTACGAGATTTCAATTTTGTGTTTATCTTATTGTTAAGGTTGGTGGTTGTTGTAAATAGACCAAGGACATTACATAAGACAAACATTTCTCACGCTTGTGTCATAGTTAAACCTTAGTGTTTGTTTTGCATTGTGAATGGTCCTTTACTGTATGCTGCTAGTCATAATGTTCTGTTTTGATACCAAAGTGTAATAGAATTCAGTTTGAAAACTAATTTTTCTGTTACATGAAAATATTGATATTTTCTTATTATACAAGTGCAACGTTCTATAACGTAGGTGGGTGTACTTGGAGCCGATCTTTGGTGTAGGCACGTTGTCCCAGGATCAAGCTAGGTTCAAACGTGTAAATCAAGATTTCTGCTACATCATGGGAGATGTTGCCAAAGACAACAAAGTTGTGTCTCTGTGTCGAATTAGTAATCTTCACCAAATGCTCAACAATTTACTAGATCAGCTATCAAGATGCCAAAAGAGTTTGAATGATTTCCTGGAGGTTGGTACAGTATAAAATATGTAATATTACAGTACGTTTCTGAAATGGTTCACATGCTATCAAAGGTTCCTCTGAAAATGTAAGAAATATTAATTTTGAAACTACTGTAGTTGGATTGAAAAAATTGTATGTGAAACCTAGTGAAATACGTAAACAACAAAGTAGTAGTAGTAGTAGTATTAGATATTTTATTTTAGCACTAAATGCTATTTTTTTTCATACACACATCAAGTAAACGATTCTAGAAGTAGGCTACCTACTGTAGATTGTTCATACACAGAAAAATAACAAATTGTTGAGTTGTATTGCTTTTGATCTCAAAATCAACATTTTTGACAGTATTTTTACTCACAACTTCTAAAAACATACAGAATGGTTATGTTTTCAACTTCTATTTGCATTCATCAATTATTGATGAACTGGAATATCAATTTCCTTCCACAAAAATATATACTTACAAAATATTTCAAGTCCAATTTGAATTTTTTCATTTGCTTTGAAACTCATTTGCGGACAAACAAAATGTATGGACAGTACATCCTTATTCTGTTGATCTGAAAACTTGGGAGAGTAAGAGAAGGACCCCCTTAACTGGTAGGGAGAATTTTTCTGCAAGTCAGTTTTTAAATGGGACTAAAAGTGACTACCTAATAGGAACTCCAAAATATTTGAAATTATGACTCAGTTACCGACTCATGCTAGTATATAATATACGTAGTGGCAGTTTACGGTCTTACGTTGCTATAGCGCTTTGATTAGTATTGCTGCTTCACATGCTCGGGTTCTATGACTTGACTCCCGGCGCAGTAACTTTTTTAAACAAAATAAATATTAAATGTTGTCTTGAGTGCAAGGTTATGGAGGAAAAAAATCAATCACAGAAACGAAAATATCTACGCAAGTGTCGTGACTTTCAAGTATTGTTTTTACTTTTTTGTTACATTTAAAAACCAACGTACACAAAAATTCTAGCTTATACTGGTAGAGCCTTGGTGGTGGGGGTGATTTGATATCTTCCATGTTCTACTGGTATGTTCAGCATTTTATTTCTCTTTTCAGGAAAAACGATCTGTATTTCCAAGATTCTATTTTCTTGGAGATGATGATCTTTTGGAAATCCTAGGCCAGTCGACTAAAGAACGCGTGATTCAGGCTCATCTGAAGAAATTGTTTGCTGGCATCCACAGTGTTCTCTTTGATTCCAATGGTAAACACATTACAGCTATCAAGTCAATCGAAGGAGAGGTGGTGAATCTCAGAAAACATGTGCCTGTTATACAACAAGTTGAGGTAGATATATTTGAATTGTAGTGTTGCCATTCATTTCCATATTTTCTATCGGTTCAATATTTTAGGTTTTTTCGATGTCAACTGGAATAGTTAATACCGGCACTCGATAAGTTTGATTTCGAAACACGATCGATTATGATTTTAAATATTGCAAATGATGAAATAATACACTGTCACTGTCTAATATGTCTTTTCATATTGAGTGTGAGAAACACTAGCTTCTTCATTAGCCACTTAGACGAAAGACACTGAACAGTGTAGTATTCATTTCACTAGCACCATTCTGTTTTGAGTAATTATTTTTGATTCAAGTTCATTTTATTGGTATTATAAAAATTAACAAAATAACGTTATACAAATGTATACAAAATAAATACTGGTACACAACTTGATATTTTTTATTAAAACTTGAAATTGAAAATTTTGATATATTTCGATCAACATCTTCCATTGAGTATCACTATATACTCAATGCCTCTTCCTTCTTAGCCAATCCTTTTGTGATTGACCACACTCTATGAACTGGCAATACGTAATTGTCATTTTTAGAAAAATTTGATCTTTTTTAATAATTGTTGAATCTTGGATTTTGTTCGATTTCAATGTTCATAATAAGTTGGAGATTATTAATAAAACAAAAAATGATCACACAATTCAGAATATTTGGCCAAGGCCCATCTTGGAAGAAGTTACCAGTTGGGCTACCAGAAATGTCAAGCAAACCTGTCTTCACTATCAGGGTCACTAGAGTAAAATAATGAGGTCCTCAAACTATCATTGCTCGACGAGATCAGCGGCATCATCAAATACATACTCTGAAGTACCTACCTATATTAAGTATATTTACTTTTTTTCGCATACATTTTGGTAGGCCGGTAGGTGTTGTACCACTTGAGGATGCCATTTTGATTGTTTACAATAATTATTCATCTCTGACTTTGCTCTCTTTTAACTAAAAATTGTGAAAGAAACTTAAGGAAGAGACATGAGCAAACGTCAAATATGAAATCGGTTTCATGATCTATTATGAATCCGACTAACCATTTGAATGTATTAATTTACAATGAACTCCGAATTATTGCGCTACTCACAGCGGAAATATACGTCCATATCACATTAGAGGCAAAATGAATCGGCAGAACTTTGCCATTCACAACAGGCAATATGGTCTTACTTGATGAGGAATTTTTGTTATCGTTGCAATTTTCATATCGAACAGCAATCCTTTTCAATTGCAATATTTATTCACAAACATCAGGTATACAAGAATGCAAGGATTTATGAATATGCTTGTGTCATACAGACTCATGTTTTGTCTTGTGGAAGAAGTCAACAACTAGTCGAAAGCTAACCAGACAAAATTTTGAAAATTTTATTCAAACAAGATAATATACTGGTAGTGTGAAACATAGCAGGTTACTATTAATTTATTTTACCTAGCAGATGCCTCTATACTGACCTTGGAGTAAGGAGAAAAATGAATAAATTATGGTATATATAGGCCTATATCATTTTTGTAACAATTGTACTGTAGTACTCACTGTTGATTGAACGTTATTTAAATTTAATTTATCGTTTTTGTTCTCCATTCAGGTGTGGCTAAGCAATCTGTCATCTGAAATGAAGTCCACATTGAGTCACCTTCTTCTTGATTGTTTCAATGACGTTAGTCAGGGCAGTAATGGACCAGATCCCTTAAAATACCCATCACAGATCTTGTGTCTGTCTGAGAGTATTACGTTCACGTCAAAATGTGAACAAGCAATCACTGGAAATACTTTGAAATCACTTCACATGGCACTCAAGGTAATGGATTAAACAAATTTCTCTTCAACTCTGAATGATGACAGTATAATGTTCAATCTTGAATATGTTCTAATGACTTTTCCAATATAGACCCAACTGGATGCGTACACACGTCTTGAGCTGGAATGGGCTGACGTAGATACTGACGGTGACTCGTTGGTACTAGAACTGAAGCTAAAAGCTCTCCTATTGGATACTATCCACCACATGAGCATTGTCGAGCATTTGATGGAAACTAATATTACAAGTGTTGACGAGTGGCAATGGCAAAAACAGCTGAGGTTCTATTTGCAGAAGGATGGGGTGGCCGTTATCAGGATGGTTGACGCTGAGTTTCAATATACTTACGAATATCAAGGCAATGTTGCCAAGTTGGTTCACACCCCACTTACTGACAAATGTTATCTTACCTTGACACAGGTAAGTTAATACACAATCACCGGTATTTAATTATAAGAAATACGGTACCGCTACTTTAAAGATAAAAAGGCTGCCATGGATAATATTGTGGATTCTGAGATACAGTCACCAAAAGACATGAATATTTTTAAATATATACCAATGCTAGGACCAATAGTTCTCTACAACAGGTGGTAAGATTGCCCTTGTGGTGCCCTCTCCAAACGATCCTACTTTCATCCATAGCCTTAATTGGGAAACAGTGATTTTGCATCAAGTTACAATGTTGATGGAAAAAATTTTAAAAAAAATAACAAAGTAGGATTGTGGATTTATCTCTGTCTAGTGTGATGCAGTGATGAGTCTACATCAATACTAAAGTTTTTTCATCTAGAAAATTGACCGGCATTTTGGAATAAAACATCTGGATTCAATTTGCTTCTGTGTTAACAGGCAATGCATATGGGACTTGGCGGAAATCCTTATGGACCAGCAGGTACTGGTAAAACTGAGTCCGTCAAAGCGCTTGGTGGTTTTCTGGGTCGTCAAGTCTTGGTGTTCAACTGTGATGAGGTAAAACTGAATTCCCTCTTACCATTTTTGTGTTAATTGAGAAATTGTATTTCATTACATAAATTTCTATAGAAATTATGTAACTTTTTCATATTATTTAACTTATTCACTGTAGAAGCAAATGATAAGTAGTGCAATTTTTTCGATGCAGGGTATTGACGTAAAATCAATGGCTAGGATTTTTGTGGGCTTGGTAAAATGCGGCGCTTGGGGTTGCTTTGACGAGTTCAATCGATTGGAGGAAGCCACGCTTTCGGCTATCTCTATGCAGATTCAACCAATACAGACAGCAATAAAAAACAGATACCCCATGGTGAAACTTCTTGATGTAGATGTAAGTATAAACCTAATTAGTCATTTTACCTTACATCTTATGTGTGACCATTCAAACTACTGCCTGTACCGATGAGATATTCTACATTCTAGATTACTCTTGTATTACAATTAATTACAGAACATTGATAGTCTGAATGGATTGTAAAACTAACCTGTTTATTCCTGTATGTACTATCCTATAAATACATGACAGTTGAAATAGCTGAAATTGGAAACAGCACATCAAATAACAGTGGTGGCTCATTTGTAAGTACTGCAGAATGACAGCAATCCCTATTTTTTTTTTGTATTTATGCCATTTTTTAATAAATTCAACAGAGATGAAAACATGACTCTCATTTTGTACAATGTATTTTTCTGCCCATCAATTCAATTTTAATTTAAATATCATTTTATTCTTGTTCATTAATGAAAGATCAACATATTTGATCATTGTGGAGAAAATACCAATCCATAACCAACTAATTGCAATAAAACAACAATATTATTCATTGTGAAATGCCCGCGGCTTCAAATGCATTATAAAATCTCCACGTTATTGAACGTCTACATGAGCGGTGCAAGCAACTTGAGTAATACGCCTGACCATGCTGCATTGCTCGTTGATCACAGTAGATCAGAGTTTGTGACTGAGGGGAGAGCACGTGGCTAAAGGGGATAAACGTTCGTTTAATCTCTAGGATGTGCTGCACGTCGCGTTGTTCCTCACACGGTTCCTCTCTTTCTTACCTTTAATGGCTGGGTGTGTTGAGCCGTCAAAGCTCCGTACTAGGCCTAAATGTTATTAGTCCTTGATGTAATACTATTGAATAAATACGTTGAAATATTTGCAGTACGGTAGCATCAAATTTGATACATAATTCTTCATTGAATCTATGCCAACAAGATACACAAATTGTAATTGAGTTATGAATAAAAAATAACTAATATATTGAAATGTTCATTTAAAACTTGGAAATTGCATCTATATTATGAGCGTACAAAATTGCCGTGTAGGCTCTACTGGGGTACCTCCCCCCTGCACCACCTGTTCCAAGGTTCATAGCTTGGCTCACTACATAATTTGTTTTATTTAACTGCAGTACTTCCCATTGTCCGTGTCACCATCCACCACTATTGATTTATGAATAGCATTGCAATTTTAGATGTGCGTATAACATTGATATGATATGGCATACAGACAACGGTAGGCGGTGCACGGTCTAATGATACTAGTGTATTAAGCCTTCTAGATTATTGTCATTTACTGATTGTATAGGTACCATTGGATACAAACTGTGGCATCTTCGTGACGCTGAACCCAGCAGGCAAGGGTTACGGGGGCCGTCAGAAACTACCCGACAATTTGAAACAGTTGTTTCGGCCGGTTGTCATGTCTCGGCCTGACAACGAACTCATTGCTGAAGTTATTCTGTACTGTGAAGGGTTTGCTTACGCCAAAGATATTGGACGGAAACTTGTCGAGGTGTTTGATCTTTCAAGGTAATTTAACAAAGTGAAATTGGGTCCTCACACAGGTATCACTGAATGTCAGTATGTACAAATATTGAAATTAATTACTAATTACAATTACCGGTAGTAATTATTAGAAAACAGTTGGTTGACTTCACTGATATTTGTAGCATTAAGTGTATGACATTAAAGAGCAGAATAATGTCAGTTTAAAAATACAGTAAACCTTCCTTAATTTTAGTTTTGCACCAATTCGAACTGATAAAATAACCCCAGCCACTAGTAATAGGGTTTCAATGTTGATTTATTTTGATGATTCAAATTTTTATCATTTTAAATTTTGAATTGAAATTTTTCCATACTACTGATTTATAGTGGTTTTATATTTGTTCCAATTCCAATTAATTCCTGTAATTTCAATTACAGCAAAAATCACATATAAAAGATGTCACAGTTGAGAATTTATTTAGAATAAAATCCATCATGTGCTGTTTTTCCCAGTTTTTCCCAGATTACAGAGTGGGTAGGCCTATGCTACAGAAAAAAATTGAAGTTGCGATGGCAACGTTACGCAATATCGGAGAGGGGTTCTTACTTCTTATCAGAAAATCAACAATATACCTATGTTCAAAAACTATACATTTATTTGAAAACTGGGATATATTTTCACTTAAATTGTTTTGACTCACTTGCTATTTGAATTAAAACTCCATCCTTCTCTGCTTTTGGGTGAACCGCCTAATCAAAATGGCTAGGCAGTCGTAAAATTTGTAAGAGACGAGTTGTCAAGTGGCTAGCCCATTGAACCATCATTCAGGAGACCAGGGTTTGATTCCTGCCATTGTTGACCATCCTGACAGTGGTTTTTTGTGGTTTCTCTCTCCACAACCAACTTCTTCTCACAAACCGCCCTTGTATCTCAGTCAGCTGAGGCACCGCTTCGGAAACCGAAGTCATCGTTGAGCGTGGGTTCGAGTCCCGCATAAGGCATGGGTTTTGTAAACGTCCTTTCACTTATCACTTGATTATTTCATACTCACCTGCTCATTCGTACATTGATTTTCTAATTCAATTTCGTAAAATTTCCATTTCAATTCATGGGGTCCCTTGGAACTTGAATTAACCAGGGTTTACTGTATTGATCAAACTTAAAAGTTCATCATTATTATCTACTGGTAGTCTAATGTGTTTTTGATTTTCTGTTCATCTTGACAATTACATGATAGGGCATACCATTTTGCTGTGTATGATTAACCCATGATATTCTGCCCCTTCGTCGTCTCTAACTAAGAGCTGCCTCCACCGTTCTCTACCCTCCCACCATCTCTTGTCTCCACTTCACCCCATTTTCTCCTTGAATTCTTTTCATCTTTCTTACTGTACTCCATCCTGCCATTTTTCTCTTGGTCTTTCAACTCTTCTTGTACCTCTTTACTCCATTGTTTTCTGCTTTCTCAAACATTGTTCTTGGTGTTCTCTCATTTCCAATTGTCTCATATTACCGTACCTTTCCATTTTGAACAATATTGTCTCCATTCCCACTTCGTTCTTCATATTTCGGCTTCTCTTCTTCTCTATCTTTGCCAATTCTGCTACACTTGACCCTCACAAACTTCATTTCTGTCACCTCTATTTTCTTTTCTTCTCTCCAGTTCATTGTCCATGCAACTGCTCCATACGTTAAAATAGTTAAAATAGGTAAGTCGTAGACATTACAAATAGATATCTTCCCACTCCTCGGACAATCATGGTTCCAAATCAGCTTTCTCACTTTTTCGAAATCTCATCCCAAACTCCTTGGTCGTTTTCTCTCATCTTTCTACTTTCTCTTGCACCTCTTCTATGCTGTCACCCTATACCAATATATCGTCTGCATACATCATTTATTATAATGAAATTTAATTAGTCTCATGTTACTTTTATCTCTAGGAAATTGTTAACAACCCAACAACACTACGATTGGGGTCTGCGTGCACTGAAAACCGTGCTTGGTGGTTGCGGTAGCATACTGAAATCTACGCGCAAATTTCTTCTCAAAGAAAACGTCGATGCCAAGACTCTAGAGATACGTGGAGAGATGGAGTTGGTAGTACAGATACTAAGACTCAATACTCTGTCAAAACTGACGTTTGCCGATAGTTTACAATTCGATGCGTTGGTCAAAGACGTATTTCCTGACATCCCCTTTAGTAGTAGCGGTTTCGATGAACTGACAAACGCGTTGAAAGAAAGCTGTCTGGAGTTGGGATTATTAAACGACAGTAATCAGATAAGGAAATGCTTAGAGTTGTATGAACAACTACAACAAAGGATGGGTGTTGTAATTGTTGGTCCTTCGGGATCTGGAAAGAGTACATTACGTCGATTATTGAAACATGTGAGTTATTTTGAATTTTTTCTGTCATATTTGTACTAGCTTTATAAACTTTATATTTCATTGAATATTAGATAACAAACCGCATAATTGATCAGAAAATGATACATACTTGTATCAGGAAGATGTACCGTATTACCAAGTTAATTCATTATCACGGATACATTCTTATTAGGTAGGCTTCTTCATTTTGGAATTCTGAACTTGAATTTTAGATTTTGATTTAGTATTGCATTTAGTATTACATTGCATTAGGCTACCTATCTAAATATCAAGTTTTGAAATAATTTTGTTTGTGGCATTGCCCAATTCACTTTGATTATCACTGATAACTGATAAGCAAGTACCATTTTAAAAACATTATTTGTCAGGCACTTGTCAAATTGGGAAAGGCTGTGAAACAGCACACCATCAACCCGAAGGCAATGCCTCGTACACAACTGCTCGGTCAAATTGATCTCGACACAAGACAGTGGACAGACGGAGTTCTCACCCTCAGCGCTCTCCAAGTCTATTCAGAACCACTTGGTATGTTCTATATTTTAAATACAACTCAACTTGATCATTAGCTCGAGTGTATCTTCGAGTAAAACTAAGATGATGCCACCAATGGTAGGCCTAATGGAAGATGAGCTGGGAGTTTGAAAATTTGAAAAATATTCTTTCTTGAAAATGACTAGACCAATTTTATCCTTGAATACAGTAAAAAATCTGATGAATTTTTGTGTACACTGTATCATCTAATATTGTTTTCTCGTATGTAGATATTCACTCGTGGATTGTGTGCGATGGTGACGTAGATCCGGAGTGGATAGAGTCACTCAACTCTGTGCTGGATGACAACCGACTCCTGACTCTACCGTCGGGGTGGAGGATACAATTCGGCCCAAATGTGAACTTTGTTTTTGAAACTCACGACTTGAGCTATGCATCTCCTGCTACTATTTCTCGTATGGGCATGATATTTTTAAGGTATTCTACAAAGAAATACTACCTATTTTAGAAAGCTAGTTTAGGATTATATCATGAAATATATTTGGTATGTCCTCAGGAATCTTCTAATATGAAGTTTTTGGTTCACTTTCTTATCTAGAGTTAGCTATACCTTCAAGAAAACTGTGATTACAAGGAAATAAATTGAGGCATGTATAAATGTGAAAAAGTTTTTTCGTAAATACTACATCATCTACAGTAGTAGGCCTATTGTTTTCTTGTATGTAAATACTGAATATTCACTCGCAAATTGTGTGCAATGGAGATCCATTTATTTCAAGCCCATATTCATGTATCCATATTAATAATTAATTATATAACGATTAACGTACAATAGGTACGGTACCATATATAACATGAACATCCAATTTGATATTTTTAGAAAAATTACGTCCACCAGCATGTTGTACCTAAGGCTTCTCTGCCACCATCATTTGCAGCTGTACTTTGGTTTTCAAAATTCCAAAACAATCTTCAACCTTATACATCCCATTTGATATAATTTTGGGGAATATAGCCTCTATAATTCTTTTATTCAAAACAATTGAGTGCCGATATGTTACAACATAACACTAACAGAATCAGAAGCTTGTAACTTTTTGTCGCCTTCCCGAAACATGTTCAAACAAAATCCCAAAGAAAACATACGTGATGAAATATCAGAGAAACAAGGTCTAGAACACATTTAGATTTCATAATTGTTATAGCTTTTACTAATCTTACATGTCAGTAGAAATGAGGAACTTATGTAATACTTTTTGTTGTTTGTGGATGGAATGAGATATGAATGGAAATGATTTAATTTGTAATCTCTTTTCCTTGGTTAATCCAAATAATAAACGTTTGTAAATTTTTTAATAGATGTGCCATAGGGCCTAGACAATTGTTTGCTTTGGACCATCTGGTAGAATGAAAGGAGGTAAAAAGTAGGTGAAATTAGTTTAATTTAACTTTCTTATTTAATTATATTTTTATAATTCTCCCAAAATATTATAGGGCCTACCATCTTGACAACAGTAAGCTATTCTTACAGCTATCCGGTTATGTCCAATTCAATGTATATACTATAATAATATAGAAACTTTCGCAGTTGAGTAGTTGTAAAACTTGGTATTTGTCACAAAAAAACAACGGAATTGTTTTTTTTTGAAGGGGGAAGAGGGGGGCATTCATGTGCCTCACAAAAATAGGAGGAAAGAACAATGAAAGAAAGACCACAAGCTCAAAAACATATCCTATAATATATATATATATATCTCAAACCCAGATAATCAATTTAATTGGGCCAGGGGTATAATAATACTAATTCACATTTTCTCCGTAGTGATGAAGACATCAATGTTAAAGGAATGGTAACTGCTTGGTTGCAAACTCAGCAGGAATCAACATTGCGTCTCTGTAATCAACTCATTGATGACTACTTCTATAAAGGTGTGTAAGGTAAAGTATAGCTGGCTTTACATGAATATTTTCGATGCGATATCGCAACCGCATACGGGAGCAATATCGTCCATTTTGAATTATTGACCGATCAGCGAAAACTGCGTGATGGTGCGTGTTTTTGTCGCTCAAGTTCAACTTAACTTTTCCCCCTTTTTCAACTTTTTTCCCGTACCTCAGCAAATCGCATGCGGAATGGCCGAATGTAGCTTGGATTCAGGTAAATCCGCTTGAGGTCGCCGTCTTACTGCTTCCCTCAGAACAGCTGTGTTGATTTTAGCATGTATTGTTTTAAAATAATTCCATAATAATTGATCAATATGCCCACGTGCGTACGACTTCTCTTATGAGATTTTGTTTTTATATAGTTATTATTATTATTATTGAGAAGATACCAGCGATGTCAACAGAATTACCACAAACAGTCAACAAACTTGAGTCATGACACGAAAATCGCGGGACACTTTATACACGCCCTTCTCTTTGACCACCTTGCTTGAATTGCCACGAGGCAGCAGCAGTTTTGTTTTTATTGCAACGCACCCCATATTGCATCAAAAATTTTCATGTTAGGTCAGCTTATAAGATATTCTCATATAAATATTTGTTATTTAGTTGTAAATAAATACTCTACTATAGACTTACAATATTATTACAGTATGTTGTTTTGCTCAATTTTCTATGTGCTTGTTATCTCCGTCTTTCGATGAGAAATAAGAACAGAGACACACGTGAACCATTATGAGTAGATAATTATTATAAATTAAGAAAATGCCACAAAGCTTTTTTTTCTCAAAAAATGTTCTCCGTGTTTCCTTGCAGAAATACCTCGATGGTATAAATAATGGAAATAGTATTTTTATTAAAATGGCTCTAAATACATTTGGATGAGAAAGAAACAACAAAAGAGAAAGAATTTTGTTTTGTGCATTTGCAATTTTCCAGGAATCGAATCTTGCTGCTTTCATCTGTTGATGAAAGCAGTTGGTGAATAGCAGTGGCGGCCCTTGTATAACACAGTACAAGAACTGCCTAATGGTAGCACTCTTTGGCTTGTTGTATTTTTCAATTAAACTTGAATAAGTTATGAATGAAAATTATTTTAGAATCTAAATGGCAAATGTGCATTAAGACTTGCAAATTGCATCTATATTATTGACGTACAAAATCGCCATGAAGGCTCTACTGGGGTACCTTCCCCCGCACCACCTGGTCTAAAGCTGGCCTTAAGCTGGCCTTACATGAACATTTTTGATGCGATATCGCAACCGCATGCGGGTGCGGGACGGTGCGACGCGATTAAACAAAAGTGCTGCTGCCTAGTAGCAATTCAAGCAAGTTGGTCAAAGAGATGGGCGTGTCTATAGTGTCCCGCGCTTTTCGTGGCAGACTCAAGTTCGTTGACTGTTTGTTGTAATTTTGTTGACATCGCTGGTGTCTTCTCAATCATAATGATAACTATATAAAAACAAAATATCATAAAAGAAGTCGTATGCACGTGGGCAAATTGATCAATTATAAAATTATTTTAAAACAATTCACGCTAAAATCGACACAGCTGTTCTGGGGGAAGCAGTACGACGGCGACCTCAAGCGGATTTTATCTGAACCCAAGCTACATCCGGCTATTCCGCATGCGAATTATTGCGTCGCGAGCCAAAAGTTGAGTAGAGTTGTACTTGTGCGACAAAACCACGCACCGTCCCGCAGTCGTCGCTGATTGGCTAATACTCCAAGATGGCCGACAACCTGCGTTATCGCTCCCGCATGCGGTTGCGATATCGCATCGAAAATGTTCATGTAAGGCCAGCTTAAGGATTCATAGCTTAGCTTTCTATATAATTTGTTTCATTTAACTGTAATGTAGTACTACAGTACTCTCCATTCTTCAGGTCACTGTCCGCCACTGTTTAATAGTGAGTAAAATCGATTATTAGATGAGTGTAACGAAGACTTTCATTACACTTATAGTATAGTATAAACAAAAATTTGAGAATAAAGATCAGACAAATAATCAAGCAAATTAGAACTTCTAATTTTGGACATTGGGGTCATACCAAAATAGATCTCCATAATTTTTCCACTAAATCAGTTGGAAACTTTTTTTATAAAATGAATAAATGATATTGAAAATTTGATAATCCTCATAAGAATTGCATTGTGCAAAATTTAAAAAAAATCCAATTGGAATTAATTAAGTTTTCACATAATTGTGATATTATTGGTTATAAATTATAATAGATGTTATATTAATAATGTATATTATAATATATTATAATAGATGTTGATATATGTAATAGATGTTTTAATCAAGTTTGAAGAAATTTGGTTCTGACAATCAAGAGAATGAATGTACTAGCCTACATGGGAGAAATTGGAATTATTTTTCATATTTTTGTTAGAGATAATCAACAAGTAGAACTGTATAACAAAGATAGTGTGGTGTGTGCCTTCACGCAATTGTGTCAGAATCAAGGTGTGTATGTGCCTTCAAAATATATTCATAATGAATATCATGCTCATCGTACAATGCATATTATACGTTGTTTAGTTGTTTAGTTGAGTAATGATATCTCTTGTTTAGGAGTGCAATGGGTGATTGAACAAGGAGACATGGTGGTAGCTACTTCTCTTGTCGGTGTTGTTCATAATGGCTTGTCACAACTTCACGGCGTTGTCAGCAAATCACACTTCACGGTGGCTTTGATAAGAGGCTTGGGCGGTAATTTGACTCCCGCCAGCAGAGAAACCTTTGCCAAGCTGGTGTTTGATTGGACGGGAGAATACATACAGCAGCCAAACAAACTTCTCTTCAGTTATTATAATCCACGTCGAGATTGTATCGATGTTTATACGATGGATAGTGACGAGACTGTACAAGGATTATTGACGAACAATTCTCTATCGTTGATTATGACAGCTGATGTAAAAAGAACTTTGGATATTGTAGAACCTTGGTTACAATCGGAGATGCAACAGCCGTTTCTTTTAGTTGGGCCACAAGGATGTGGTAAAAGGTTTGTAGAAGTTGAATATCAAAAAAATATTTAATATTTCGAATCATCATATTTCATAGTCTTTCGTGTAGACTGGATAGTGTAATTCAGGCATTTATAAAATTGATGGAATTTGTCAGCATTTAACGTGGTGTTTATCTCTGTTGCCTTGATAAGTCTGCCTTCTAGTAAGTTATCGTTTGATATTGAAATGAAATTGATAATCATTTTTGATCGCCAAGTTGGCCTATTGTGTAAATTGTTCTATTGGGCCCGGTTCACAATTGATATATTGATTGATCAATATGGAATAGTGATTATGGCATAGCGTTATGGTGATTGGCATAGTCCACAAAGCTGCTAATTTCAACTGTTTGCCAATAGTTCTTGGGACGATCTGTTACACCGCCACCCTTGATTGCCTCAAAAAGTTCCAGTTTCAGTGGCAGTGACATTATAATAACAGCTGTCAGAACACAAGCTGCTCAAGACAATAATATGACCGCATAAGCCACACCCCCACAACCAATCAGAGACGTGTTTTAGGTAGGTATGCGATTTGTCGTTTCCCGCGTTTCAGTAATACCGTTTCGTAATGAAGAATAATTTTAATATCGGTTTTATAAACAATATCGGTAGATGAAGAAAAATTCAACCAACGCCATAACCTTTGGCCAAAAGCATTTATATGAAATTAGAGAGAAAAAGTACCAAGTAGTCCATGGTGAGAATAGAACCCTGGATCCTGGCAAAGTAATCAGACTTTGTAGCGCTGCGCTATGCAGACACGTTACCCTGAGAGTTGTTATAAGAATGTTTGAAAGATAGCCTATTGTTCAGAATGTATGTTCTCGTCCCTTGGAACACATCTGTGACGAGTTCTGAGGGCGTGGCTTACCCGGTCATATTCCTATCTCAACCTGCTCGTGTCAGCACAATTCACATAAAAAAACAGTTAGTTAGACTTGAAGATATAGCTTCTCACGTCTCCTGGATTGTCAATTTCAAACTCAATGCCAGTGTCAACAATATACCGGTATTCTTCAATGTTGATGAAAAGTAAGTCAAGTTTGTGATTTGACTTAGTAAGTAAAATAAAATAATCGACACACATGAACAGAACCAGTATGCATTTGACTATAGTAGTAGGCCCTATGTACTTTATGATTGGTCAGAATTTGGCTTGTCATAAGTGTTAAAAGGAATAGTAATTAGAATTTTTTTTATTAGCTATATGAATAGCATATACCATTTCCAATTTACAACATTTTCTTACTGTGAACGGTTGCACGGAAATGCCATCATCCTTAAACACTATGCCATAATCACTTTTCCGTATTTATTAATCAATATAACCAGGTAAACGCAGCATATGCATTATAAGATGAGCAAGTTATCTATATAAAGTGTAATGGAAAACTATACACACCTTGACGCATTTAAAATATACTTCATTGGGCAAATTATTTAATTATTATTTGAACTCTTGCAATTGCACATAAATGTGCGGTAGCAAGGTCTCTAACTACCCCTATCCCACCACCTCCCTATCCCTCTGACGGAATAACTTTAACCTAATTTCATCCCCTAAATATTGAATCTAGAAAGCAGTGAATCTCGGCAACATAATTTTGCCATTATTTCTATCCATTTGATGAATAAAAATCATTCATTAAATTATTTTCTTCAAAACAGCTGGTCTGAATTGCATACAAATTTGTTATGTGTCAGATGTGTTATTTCGTGTGTGTTCACATTGAGGGAAAATTTGAGTTGTTTTGGAGAGATTTCATTTTTCAAATTTTCTTGCTCAGCCTAATCTTATGGGAATTTTAGAAACTGGGAGATGGTGTTACTAAAAAAATGAACCAACCGATTTAACCCCAAGACTATACAGTTCTAAGTTGGATGAGTTTGCATGTACAGAAAAAGTTTCATGTTGATCAGTCAAACCCTACGACCTGTGTAGTGCTTACAAATAAACATACAACAACAACAACAAAAAACACAAACAAAGCTATGATGACAAGTAGGATGGAGGTCTTCGCTATCGCTTGCCTAATTATTATCGGTAAAGACAAGCAATCCAGTGAGTCTTGTGTATAATATAGAGGTGAACCAACAGCTTACTTTGAAGTGGCTATTTGTCAGATGGGAAGTAGGTTTTAGATTGGTTTCAGTTCAGATTAAATTAGTGTGGAATATTTGTTTGGTTTGGTCAATTAGTTTAGGTGAGGTGAGTTTTGATAAGTTAGGTTCATTAAATTAGTTAGATTGTGTTCACGTAGGTTAGTTTGGGCTGCGCGCAAGAACAACAAGAACAACACTGTCCGCATGTAGACCGATTGTCCGATGAATAGCGGCTGCCCAGCTTTACTTAGTTGATGAATAGCTGAGGACAAGAATTTTTTCTTTTTCAACTTCAAGAATTAGGCTTCAAGCCTGTTTTGGCATCTACTTGGGTATCAGACCAAGGTCTCTTCGTGTCTTCAGCTGGTAAAGGAGGGCTTGCCACAAAATTCTTTCAGGAGACATACAACCTAGATGTTCTATCAATTTTTTCCAATACTTCTATAGTGTCTTTGACACTGTCAACTGGAATCTCCTGCCATATATCCTCATTCCTGATGCAATCCAATCTTGTACATCCTTTGACCAAAAAAAAAACAATTTCCCCAGCTTGAATAAGACTCCTATCCTTAGTTTTATTAATCCAAAATTCACTTCCATATAATAGACCTGGTACTGCCATAATCTTGTACAGTCTAATCTGAGTGGCTTTTCAAAGTTCTTCAGATGGTACCATTTACAGTCTGGAACTTGTGCAACTTCTTACTCATGTCATTGTCGAAAGTGTACTTTATGTCGTAACCCAAATAATTGAAGTGCGATACCTGCTCCAATGATTTGTTTACCAAAACTAATTTTGATTGGACTGGATCCTTTCCTCTAAACGCCATAACTTTTGATTTCAGTACTGACAACTTCAGATCATATGTTGGCATATCTGTACCAACTTGAACACAGATCTCTGTATTCCATTTTCATCCTTCTCCATTATGATCAGATCGTCAGCAAACAGCAATGAATTATTTGCATTTTCTTTTCCTAATTCTCATCCTCTACTCCTGCAGTAGTAAGTTTCCACTGACTTATAATATTCTCAATGAAGATGTCAAATAGACTGGGCGAAACTCTGAACCTTTGTCTTATGCCGCGACTAACTGTGGGTTGCTTGGAGACCTTATACCCAGTATTTATCTTCATTTTTGTATTGTTTTACAGGCTCTCTTTGACTTTCTTTCCATAACTTATAACTTATCCTATATCATAACTTATCCATAGCATAACTTTCCAAGTTTAACTCCCTTTTTTTGTCTATCAATTGCCTGATGGTAAAAACATGGTCAGTATTACATGATCTTGCTGTTCTGAATCCATTTTGTTCTTCGATGTCAAATGCTCTGAAATCCTTGAATTCTTTCATTAATTATTATTGTATGGATTTTATTGCTGAATCAAAGTGGATTTATTTTTAGTATTAAAAGAATTGTATTGTTGTTTCTTCCAGCTTGATCCTGAACCACTGTTTTAGCAAGTTACGTTCAACAGAAATTGCTACGATACATTGTAGTGCTCAGATAACACCACAGCATGTCTTGCAGAAACTAAGTCAAGTAAGTTTGATCTTGTCATTTCAATATCAATAACTGCAAGTTACACTCAAATGTAAACTATCTTTTTTTTATCTCTATTTAAAATAATGTTTCTAGTGAATCAGTCATTTTCTCTTGTAAATTGTATCAAAAATGAATGTAGGACATACTTGAATACTTACTTGTAGTAATACAAGATTTCCTTGACTGGAACTATACACATTGTGTTTTGTTTTATAGCTTTTGCTATACAAAAAATATTTGTATGCAAAGTAAACTGCTTCCTTATTTAAAGTGATGTGTAATCTCTTGTAGGTCTGCATGGTAATATCTAGTAACACAGGCCGTGTATATCGACCTAAGAACAGTGAACACCTGATACTGTACTTCAAAGATTTGAATCTTGCTCGGCCGGATAAATGGGGCACGAGTATGCTTATTGCATTTTTACAACAGGTATTTGACTTCATCTTAATCATCGCTACCATTTTCATCAATTAATATGAATATTGAAAATTTGATACATTTATAAATATTAAATAGTCTAGCACTAGCTGGATTTTTTAATAGTTTCAAATCTATTGACTGAGATTATGTTTTACAGATAATAACATACAGCGGTTTCTATGATAATAACCTAGAATGGGTTGGATTGGAGCGAGTTCAGATTGTCGGAAGTATGACTGCAGGTACCGCGATGGGTCGGCACAGCTTAACCTCTCGGTTTACTTCTATTACACGAATATACACCATCAGGTAGGCCTGTTTTATTATTTCCAATTCTTCCCATTCATCTTAATTTCTTGAGTGATGATTAGGTTCATTTTTATTTATCCCCATTTAATATTTTTTCAGATCTCCACCAGTATGATTTTATGATTTTTCTTGATTGTGCTTCAATTTCTCATGATTATTGTTTGCTTAACAACCCCACCAACAGCTAGGTTATACGGGGATACGAATGAGCAGGTGATTATGAAACTATGAAGTGATGATAAGTGATGGGACATTTACAAAAACCTATGCCTTATGCGGGATTCGAATCCACGCCCAACGGTGACTTCAGTTTCTGAAGCGGTGCCTCAGCTGACCGAGCTACCGAGGGTGGCTTATTTGTTTATTTTTATTGTAAAATTTCCATTCATTTACCTCCATTTTTCTATTCATTGATATTTCATTTAGGGCCTAACTTAACTTTTGACCATTTGTAGACCTATCATTAATTGATTTTTTTTTAAAATAATTTTCTTTTTTCTTTTTTATAATTGTGCACCTGTTTTTTTATTTGTTAATACTCATCATACACAACTTCAGCAGTCAAATTACCAATTTGTGCTATTTATTATTTTCATTACGGTATTATATTTTTATATTTTCATTTTTATTTATTATTTTTCAGCTATCCTGATCCTGACGATTTGTCTGCCATCTTCAACTTATATTTATCGTACATTATGAGTCAAAGTTTAAGCAAGCATCCTGTCTGGAAGTCTGCCAACAAAATGTCCAACCTTGCTGGATCTATGATCAATATCTATGAAGAAGTGAAGATTAATTTCACTCCAATGATGCAGAATCACTACTTATTTACGCCTCGTGATCTTACTCGTTGGTGTCTTGGATTACTTCGATACGACCTCAAGGATGGTACCCAAACTGCTGATCATGTACTTCAAGTAAGGAGAAAGCACTTTCACTGATATGATTGGGGTCTTGGGAAAGATGTTATTACTTATTAGTTACATCTAGTTTATCAACAGTCATGAGATTGAACCCATTGTTATAGTTAAAGAATAAAGAATCAGTTTTTATGGTGGTAAAAAATAAACACAATACAAATTGTCAATAATGCAAACTTGTTCTTTTGTATTTGTATTTTTTAAACATTCTTGAACATATGTAACTAATGGGCTGATATATAATTGCTCTTTTCTACCGTAGATAGTTGTCTACGAGGGAATGCGTTTGTTTCGTGATAAACTTGTTTGTGACGACGAGCGTCACACGTTTGACATGATTATTCAGAGAGTTCTAGAAACTGATTGGAACAAAAATCAAATGATTGAAAATCTACGGGGTGAGTACAACCACTAGAAAAATAACATTAAGTAGTAATCCAGTATGACTCGAATGGTTATAAGCAAAAATTAGTAGGTACTATTTTGTTCCTGATTTTGCTTCATTAGTATATGTATGGGTAATTATGTAACAGGAATTAACATTGATAGATATATTATCTTATTTACATCCATAAATGAGATTTAATAAGTGGTCCTGATGAAAATTCTATGATTCTTGATTTAATCAATTTGTTTCTTAGACGTTTACTATGTTAGTACTGGCACTGAAGTATCGTCAATAGTTGGAGCTCCACTTCCGCCGTTTGGAAAACCTTTGAGTAAGCTGGAGCAAAATGATTGGACAAAGACTGTTGAGTGTGGCATCACACAATTTGGTGAGTGCTGACATGTGACATTTATTAAAAATCAATTGTACCGTAGAACTGTACAATTATGACTACAATAATATATATTGTAATCTATGATATATTTTAAACAAGATGAACCGTAACCATAACCGGGCCCTTTATAAATTTTACTCTGTAACCGTTATCAATTTCAGTTCAAGACCTCAACTGGGACCAAGACCTTTATGAAATTTGCTTCACAACGGTAACCATAACCGGGACCTTAATAAAATGTACTTCATAACCATGACCATAACCGGGACCTTCATTAAATCCAGTTCATAACCATAACTGCAACCGGGACCTCTATAGTAGTAGTAGTCAAGTTTTATTTCCATTAATTGTACATTACATGTGACACAGTGAGATGAAGGTCTCAGTTCCTGCTTCAAACCCTAACATTATTTAATTACTTGAGAGTGGGATGGAAACTATTTCTCATACAATACTATCTTACAACACATGCTGATTTTACTTAGTTTATTAATTACAACTTACACAAAGTTGAATCTCACTGTCCTAGTGGTTGTTGAACTTATATCTGGTCAGTTTCTTTCTTTCTGCTCTTAGTTTAGTTCAAGTAATTATAATGAAATATTCATTCATTAAAAATAACTTGCCAACTACCAGTTGAAGTTGTTTCCACAGTATTATTGATTTACCCATGAGTTGTTGGTGACCAATGTCTTTATGGTACCTGGAAATGAAAATATTCATTGAGTTGTAATTTCACTGAATCACCGGATGTATTCTACTTGAGATAACCTACGTATTTTGCCAGGGATTGCTAGTCAGGTTGACCGGAGTCCTTTTAGTATCGATAGTGTAGGTGTACTCTAGAGTCTAGACTGTTGCTTATCCAGAGAGTCTATGCTGAGTTGGGCAAAGAGCTTGTATTTGTGGTGCAGAGGACAGTAATTTTGAATATGAGACTGGCTTTGTAAAAAATGTTCAACTTATTCTCATATACTAAGACTAGTATGACAACTAATTTGGTCTCACAGTAATGGAATATTCATTAAAATTGAAATTTTAAAGCATGTTCAATGGTTATCTGAGACGGTAGACGAAGTTGTAGAGAGTGTAGAGAGTGTACACTGATCTGTAAGTTGAACTTGTGTTTGTTCTACAGGTCGCGAGAGTCAATCTTTGGACCTGCTTATATTCACCGAAGTACTGCGCTCGGTGGCTTGCATTGACCGAGTCCTGTCGGCACCACGTGGCTCGTTGCTATTGGCCGGCAGGGCGGGAGTCGGCAGAAAGTCAGCTGTCAGAATTGTGTCAGCTTTACATAGTGCCAGGTTGATCACACTGAAGATGGGTCAAGGATATAGTGTCAAGAACTTCAAGAATGATTTGAAAAGTGTAAGGTCTTACAATGTGATTTGAAATGTAAAGTGATCTTCGTTTAAGATGTCAATTCTTCCTGTTTTTCCCGGGACAGTCCCATACTAAGACATATTTTTCTGTTGGTGTTTTACAGCCAAAATGCATTTTGTCCCATTTTCAGCTAAATGCATTTTGTCCCATTTTCAGCTAAATGCATCTTGTCCCATTTTCAGCTGAATGCATTTTGTCCCATTTTCAGCTAAATGCATTTTGTCCCATTTTCAGCTAAATGCATTTTTCAAGTAATTTATATCAAAATTGTAGAAAAATGTAGATCTTGAAATCACCACAGAAAAAAACCCACCAAATGCTGTCTCTTGAGGGACGTGGATACAACTTATTTTAAGTGAAAGTTTTCCAACCAGTATCGAGTAGGATTTTAGCTATCATAAGTTCTTTGTTATGTAGTGACATGACTGTATTTCTTATATCCAGTGACTGATAATAATAGTGCAGTGTGATTTGAACATACTATTTAGGTATTTACTATTCTACAGTTTCTTTTAGGATTACTAGGAAAACGCAGAATATGCGTCATAAGATGAGCGAGATTTTATGACATGTACTAGAAAGCTACATATGCCTTGATTTTAATCTACTGCCTTCTTAAATAATTGACTATTTCAATCGATCTAATTGGTTTTACCTGTCGATCATGTCTAGGCCTACATAAATTCTTTGTTGAATCTCTGCTCGTAGTACTAAAGAGTTGCCTGAAGACACAGAATAACATACAGAATATTAAAATATTTTGAAATTACAAATATGTTTGAATGTATCTGTGAATGATTGATTTATATTTTTATATAACTTAGTGTGAATATAGGCCTAAGTTACATTTTCCCCCTGGGTTATTCTTATTGGTAGAGGTGTTTGAAAATGGTGTTATGATTTTGTGTTTTTTGCATCTGTATTTTCAAATTTAGGTGTTGGGCGGTGTTATGTTTCTTAACTTTTTTTGCCCAAAGTCTTGCGGAAATGACGTTTTATGAAGTTTTAAAAGGAAAAACAGTGAACTAGTTTACAAGTATACAGGTTACATGAGTTTTTATGGATCGTTGATTCGAAATGGAAGGGACCCTCCAAAAATGATTTCGATGTATAAAAATTTGGATTAACCAAAAAACTCCTCTTCTTGAAATCTGAATCACCACTCTTCCCAGTTAGAATTGAGTCAATTTTGTATTGCGCGTGAGAGAAAGCTATGCGACCAGCCGAACAAACCATTTGTGTTTACTCTGCTAGCTCTGACTACGCGCGAATGTCAGATGGCCTGCTTCCATTTGCGCTCGGATGTCCCAAGTCTTATTGACGAACGATTGTTTCGAGCTATAGCATATAGCACGCACTCGCACAAATCAGCAAACAGCTGCTCAACATGCTTCGAGTTATTCCTACGCGTCAAATAAAATGGAAATTGATAAAATCATGCTTTTTCATGATAAAACTTGTTAAATAAATGTGTTGTTCAATAAACGTGTTTTTCAGTAAATATTTCGCAGTTTCAAGTTGATCTCGATGTTATGATCGAATTTAGGTTTACAGTATTTTGCGACTTGGAAATTATATTAATCAATTGAGAATGTATTGAAATGTGCTTATGCCTATATTGTTGTTTCATCATTATACACGACATTGCGCGTTGCGCGATTTCTCTGCTTGCGAAAAACAATTACCTACCTCTACTTATTGGGTTTACCAAAATAGCAAAAATTATTTCTCCCAAAAGTGGTCCAATTGCGCCTAAAAACCATAAAGTACCCGTATCGTGTTAAATGATTAGTGATTACATATGTCATATGTGCATGCCAGATTTCATGAGAAGAATCTTTTATTTGACCTGTAGAGCGCATACAGAAAGAAAAAAACGTGTTCTAAAGTACTGTGCGCTAAAATTGAGTCTTTGCTTTGCTCATCCAATGATGTGAAATCAAATGTTAAAATATTCTTCTTCTTTCTAAATTATAGTAGGGCCTATATAGGCCTATGATATAATTTTATCATCATACAATTATAGTTTGATATAATTGTCATATACCGTAATTATAGTATACCAGTATTTGATATAATTTTAATATAATTATATTCCATCAAATTATTATTCATTCTCTCTTGTGTTGTAATGGTCTATCATTACGGGTAGAAGACGCAAGCTCATAGACTCGATGAAAGAAAAAACAAGGATTTTCGTTTTTATAAAACGGACTGAGAGAAAAGTAAAAAAGTGAATATTGCAAATGCCAAATCATCTGAATTTTTGTGTTGAGCAAATTTTAAAACCAATATTGTGCTGAAAACCCCCCAAACATTCGCTATGTTGATGCCTTTCAGAGGACGCAACACGAGCTTGCCTCTCGCTATCGCTCTGCAGGACATGGTGATATATTCCCTAATTAAATTTCTGTACACTGTTTTCACTCTTCCTAAATGTACACCCCATCCTCGTTGAAAAATTATAGGAATGAGCCAATTGATTCGCTTTGAGTTATGATGGCTGAATGAAACGCAGATAAATGATTTATTAAAATGCTGTAACAAGTATTATGCAGTATGTTTTTACAATAAATGCTGTGAAGCATAATTACTTTTGAATAGCATGAATAACTGTATGCTGTATGTTGTTTAGATGATGCTAGTGACTGGAGTTGAAGGTGAACAAGTGTATCTACTATTGGAAGATCATCAATTGGTGGACATCAGCTTCCTGGATATGATTAATAGTCTACTTTCTTCAGGAGAGGTGAGTAGTACTACATCTTGGCAAACGTTGTAAGGTGAGCAAGATATCTTATGAAATGTAGGCCTACTCCAAACTCTACATGCCATGATTTATATGAAATACACTTTTACACGTCTTGACTTGAAAACTATCAAGACCAGAAAGTCGTGAATCACCGTTTCATCACAGTGAAGAGAACTTTCAGTAAAGTCACTTTTTTAGCGGTATTTGCAGATACATAATAGTGCACGTCCATGCGCTCCCCGTGGTGTATTGAGATTTTTGAGAATAAGAAAATATATGGAAGGAATTATGTTCTTACTTTTCAGTTCATGTCTGTAAAAGGTACATTGAATATCTCGTTATAAAGTCTTATTCATTAGTTTGCGCGATTTATGCATCTCATTTTCTGTATTTTGGGTACCCAGATAATGGACTAATACCCGAGTAATGCATTACCCGAATCCGGGTACCCGATATCACTAGTTCTTATATAGTCAGACTGAACTTATTTCACAATTGCAGCAAGTCACATATGTACACATACATACTACATACATATTGCATATGTAGGCCTATAGGAGTGATGCCAATGAGTTCATCTCTATACTTAGGTACAATGATACTGAATAATCATTATTTCACAGGCAAGTCCAGAAAGCGTTGTCTAGAAAGAGTAAAGCTACTGCGCAGAAAGGCATGCGCAATAGCCGCCGATCTTGTTTCTGAATATGTTTTTGTATCAATAAAATCTTCGATGGAATCTATGGCCTGGAGGTACGTGACTGGACTGTGGATGCTAAGGCCCAGGGTTCGACGTGTACCACACGGAAAAAATCACATGTAAATATATATGTATACCGGTATATATATATATATATATATATATATATATATATATATATATATATATATATATATATATATATATATATATATATATATATATATATATATATATATATATATATATATATATATATATATATATATATATATATATATATATATATATATATATATATATATATATATATATATATATATATATATATATATATATATATATATATATATATATATATATATATATATATATATATATATATATATATATATATATATATATATATATATATATATATATATATATATATATATATATATATATATATATATATATATATATATAATATATATATATATATATATATATATATATATATATATATATATATATATATATATATATATATATATATATATATATATATATATATATATATATATATATATATATATATATATATATATATATATATATATATATATATATATATATATATATATATATATATATATATATATATATATATATATATATATATATATATATATATTTCTCGAGTTTTTGCGTGCATATGTGATAATAAAGGCCCAGTCATCTTTACGATGAAACTACTATTGTAAGAATACTATAGTACTATTGCTTACTATTGAAAGAGGGCATTGTAAGTCGAACCCCACCCTGTCCCATTCCTTCGACGTTTTGAGTAGATTGCACTACATGTAGGCCTGTATCTTTTGGAGCTAGACGACTGTTATGAACTCAATCATGCAGCTAACTCATGCAGTTAGCTCTGTGAGTTGGAATAAACACAAACAAAGCTCCATAAGGCTAGGATGGAGGTCTTTGCTATCACTCATCTAAAAACATTCACAGTATTTGCTTAATGGATATGGAAGTGAAATCATTTTACTTGAGAAAATGTAGAACTTTACCATAGACACTTCATATTGAATTTCAGAACAATTTGAATGATATAAAGGTGGTTATGTCAGCCTTAAATACATTGTGGCAGCACTCCATTCAACAATTATCCTCTCACAACAATTATGCTTTCACAACAATTACAATTACAGTACAATTAACAATTAATGCCACAAGGGTGCAGTTTGGTAAAAAATTAGGTTCAGGATTGTTGAATACCCGTACAACTATTGGAATTAATTTACATCAATAGAGATGAACATTTGATTGTTTTATAGGTGCCTGGTTTGTACAACCTGGAAGAGCTGGAGCCACTTGTTTCATCTCTCAAGGACATTGCCGCACAGGAAGGATTCGTCGGAAGTCCTACATCATTCTTTGCTGAGCGTAAGACAATCTCATGTATACTTGGGGGAAATAGTGCAATCTGATAGGCATTGAGACATTCACCATTTTTGTCTAACCCCCCAAAAATAAACATGTAGAAGATTCCATTACCAGTAAGCCTGATTCATTTCAATTTTCAAATGTAGCCTACTCAGTGCTTACATGTTTTTGTATTCATCCCCACAAAGGCTGAATGTAAATGATGATTAATTAATTTTCTGATATTATTGATATTTCATTATGGATTCAACACTTTCCTCAAAACTACAGTATCAAGTTAGATGATGAGTTATGACATATATATGCACTCCAACTTTCATAAAAATTTGAACTTCCATTTAACCTGTGGAGCTCCCCACCAAAAATATACAATTCAAATCAGGATATGGTAAAATTGAGTTTTTGCTTCATTGGTCCAATGATACATCATGAAATTAAAAAAAGCAGCCACAATGTGAGCTGGAACATTGTAAAAGTAGCATAATATTCACAGATAGGTTGGTGCTAATAACATTCTTTCACTTTTCTTTTCATCTATTAGGAGTTCAGAAGAATCTTCACGTAATACTAATTATGGACTATACCAACAACACGTTCACATTTACATGCGAAAGTAATCCAGCGCTGTATAAACAGTGTTCTGTTCACTGGTTAGATGGGTGGAGCGCACCAAGCATGAGAGAGGTTCCAAGAATGCTGCTAGCAAAGTTAGTAGACACTATTTCAGTATGTCTCACTTTGTAACGTTTAATTGTTTGGCAGAATTAGTTAGACTGACAGTTAATAACTTGGCAGAACAAGCCTTGAATTGCAGTCCAATCTTATTATTTTTAATTTCCGGCAAACTTTGATTTTGTGTCATTTTTAAACCAAGCAAAAAACATTACAGTTGCTTATCTTTAAATAAGAGTTCTTAAAGCTGAAAAATTGAGATGTTTTAAAAAGTAGATTATTTTCTATTATGCAACCTTTCAAAATAATATGAGATCTGAAGAAAATGAAACTAAGTGAAAATGCGAATTGACAAATTTGTTTCATAATTGAAATATTGACTGAAAAGTGTTGGACCTACTGTTTCAATTCAATTCAATTTATATCTTTCATCAATGTTGATACGTGTAGTTTCACTTGTACAAGTTTTACATTCATAACGACGGAGTGTTGAAATATTTAAAAAAAAGATATACCTGTACTCTTGATGATGATAGATTAAACATTCACATAAGTCATGCTTGTGTGTAAGAGAGGGGTTGAAGTGAAAAGTGTAATTCTTTATTATATTTCAAGATGTCTGAATGGAATATATTTTTCAATTAGGTTTGGTAGAGTTTATTTTGATGTGTTATGGTTTGTGCCAAGCAAAGAAATTGGGTGAAAATGCATGAAAAGTGTAAAGTGGGGTACAATTCAGGAAAGTTGGGTTCTATAGTAATCTGTTAAAAAAAATATCCATCAAAATGTTAACTTAGTGGAACCTTATTGATTGGGTGAGCTAGTAATCATTTGAGCAGTTTTAGGCTGAATGCTTCATAAAAACATTTGTCAACTGTTTGTCCAAAACTATGATCTGACTGACATCAATTTAATCTTTCATCTTTTGTCTTTAATCTTTCATCCATAGCCTTAATTGGGGAACAATGATTTTGTATCAAGTTTCGATATTATTAAAAAAAAAAAAATAATAATAATAATCAGCATCAAATCAAGATTGTTCAAATTTTACATTTTTTCAAACAAGATTTCTGAAAACAAACTTATTTTTTTAATCTAGATATAATGACGTGGATAGTGCTTCAACTGGTAAAAAGTTCTCAGAACGGCCGGCGACTGCAAAAAACGAATCCCTGATCAACGGCTTTTTGAGCATTCATGAACGTGCTTCATCCGAACTTTCTACACCAAGACGTTACATAGCATTCATTCACATGTACATTCAAATCTACAATGCAAAGAGAGCAGACATACAACAGAGACAATATCGTCTTCAGGTATAATGCTTGAATTCATTTGAAAAAATAATTTGTTGATGTAATGTTTATACAGTAAACCCTCGTTAATCCGAAATGGAAGGTACGGTAACCCGAAAAAATGATTTTAACCAAAATCTCTTGTTTCATGAAAATCATCACTCTTCCCGCTTCGGGTTTAGTCAATTTCATACTGCGCACGGAGGAAGCTATGCGACTGGCCGATACGTAGAAACTGTTGCTAGGGTCTCAATCACTCTCGCATCTTGTTTACTCCGCTACTTGCTAGACCCGATTCTATAGGCGCTCGGCCGTCCCGAACAACTGTTCCGAGCCCAGTATAGTGTTGTGTTCATCAACGTCAAGGTCAGACCACTCGGTCAGATGACACACACGAAGCTAAACGTGTGTCGGCCTATTCTTACGCGTCAAATAAAAAGGATGGAAATTGGGAAAATAATTTTTAATTCAAGGAATTCACTTGAACTACCCTATTTTGAATTATCCAATCCAAAAACAGTGTTGAAGCAATCAAAGGGTCGAGATATTAGAATAATAACGGTGTAGCTGGAATTTGGATCAACCACATTAATTGACATTGAAATTCCTATAGGCCTACCTTTAGCTGGGGATTGACTTCAAGTTCAAAATATGTCAAATTTCAGATCAACTGAGTTTGGATTAACGAGGGTTTACTGTAGAAAGAATTGTTTGAACAGAAGTTTTTGATGATAACTTTTTCATTCTATTTTTGCCAAGAGTCTGCTACATCACCTGGACTTTGAGAAAATCATTTTTTTGTAATTTTCATACAACTGTGCTAATCTCACGATGGTATTTGAAGTGTTATTGTAATAATGGGAGATGTAAGTGCCATTTTACAATGTTTTGATCAACTCAGTCAATTAAGGTTAAAGTTGTTGACCAGCTTAAATCTCATGTTATTTTCATTCACTTAAAAGATTATTGCAAATATTTCACACTTCTTTTTAATACTTTAGTAAAACAGGACCTTGGAGACTGAGGTATGCGATCATACTACAATATTGTAGAACTATGTGTCTAATTCCAGGCAGGAGTGTCAAAATTAACTGATGCCAGGAAAGTAGTTGACACCCTCAAGTCTCAAGCTGCTGGGCAAGAAGATAAGTTAGCAGAGAAACAAGCCAAGGCAAACTCAGCCTTGCAAATGATCACGGAAACTATGCGCAATGCAAATATGCACAAAGGAGAGATGGAAACGCTGAAAGAAAAGACTGAGAAAGAAAACCAACAACTTGCAATTAGGTTAGGATTTCATTTCATATTGATCTTTACAAAAATTCAGTTCTTAGGCCTACTTTGCTAGTTTCTACTTAGTTGTTTTTCCTTCCTTTATATTTGCAGATATTTGCCGATAAAAAAAAGTTATATACCGGTACTGTAATGTGTGTTTTGATTTGGTTGCATGAATGAATGAGATAATAGGCTTTGAAATTTCAATAAATTTTCATATAAATTCAATAAATAGAGACTGAAATGAAAATCTATTTTAAAAAGGTTCAAGTCTAGACACATGGGATGCATCAATGACTTTATTTAATTGAAATAACTTCTCACATTTTTTCTTTCAACGTATCCGTAGAAAAAAGGTGATTGATGCAGAGCTGGTTGAAGTAGAGCCGTTGATCCGAGAGGCTAGTGCCGCTGTCGGTAACATAAAGTCCGAGGCCTTGTCGGAGATCAGATCACTTCGTGCACCACCTGATGTTATTAGGGATATTCTCGAAGGAGTTCTCAGACTCATGGGCATTTTGGATACATCTTGGAATAGCATGAAAACCTTCTTAGCTAAAAGAGGGATTAAGGAAGACATCAGGTAAATCAAGTGCTGTTCTAATTTTAATTATTAAGGTTCACAAACTTCATTTGTTTTTAAACAAATCCAACTGATTGCATTAATAATTATATGTATATAGATCCAGAAGCTATATTTTTTGAAATACCTAGTTTGCTAATTCAAGCTTTCTTTTTGAAGGACTTTTGATGCTCATATTATCAGTACTGAAAGCCGACTTGCTGTTGAAAAGTTGCTAATTGAACGTAAAGAGTCATTTGAACCTCGAAATGCAAAGAGAGCGTCAGTAGCAGCTGCTCCGCTGGCCTCCTGGGTTACAGCTAATGTCAAGTACGCACACGTGCTGGAGAAGATACGTCCTCTCGAACTTGAACAACGGAAACTCGAAAGCAACATGAATGTTGCCAAAGATCAGATTGGTGAACTGAGTACGGGGCTCACTGATGTTGATATGGCCGTTTCGAAACTGAAAGACCAGTTGAATACGTACACGAAAGAAGCTGCCGAGATTGAGATACATTTGAATAAAGCGCAAGAAACAATTAATGCTGCCGAAGGTTTGATCGGGAAGTTGAATGATGAATATGAACGATGGAAGTTGCAAGTATGTTAATGTTGAGTTTATTCATAATAGTATATAACTTCAAATGTTATTTGGAAGCTGCCCACATTTATACAAATCATGACAATCCCAATGATAAAGGAGTTTGTGACGACCCATTGGAACTACGTACAGTAGCTGGATTATAAAAAAAAATTAAAAATAATATGTAAATAATATGTGTATGTAATAATATGTAATATTGTGTATGTATGTAGCCTAATAATAAGCCCAAGCTGTAGAAACAAAAAAATTACCTTCATTAGGGTACCTCATCAATCGTTCCGTTATGATTGAATTTTTTTAATAATTTTACATAAGATTCATTGATAATTCTCTCATTCACGAATAATTCTTGATTTCCAGAGGCGAGCAGTCAGTGTATGCAAACTTTTCCTGCATAGTCACCCATTTCAATGTGACAGATCTTTTAATTCATCTCTAAATAATTAAATCCTGTTTCAAAAATTAACAATACCGGTAGGTATAGGCAAAGAATATTTAAAAATTCATCAAGTAGGGCTTACAAACATTATTTACGTATTTTCAGTGGTTCTGCCAGCAGAACTGCGAGTTGGGGTTGAGGAAGTCTTTGTTCTATGTGTGAGAGTACCTAGACTATAGCTTACGACAACAGCTAAAGGAGATACCAATTAATTTCACGTTGTGCGCAACTGTGATTTAATTCAGTGATGTGTGGGTGGCAGAGGGTTGCACATAAACAGATGGAAAAGGTTGCTGAGTGTTGACTAGAGAAATCAAATTTGTATATGCAGAAAACAATAGAATTAATGACTTCAGGGTACCCAAATCTCACAAGCCTATCAATTATGATCGTGTGTTTCAATAGTTCCAATTGTCGTCACGCTATGTAATGTTTGATTCTATCTCTAGAGTGGTCGTTACTTGAGAACACGTGCTGACTAGACACATTATTTGAATTTGTTTTCGTTTGTGATGGCGAATTACAGTGATTGTTTACATGTATTGAAGCATAAGTAAAAGTGTGTTTCTGTTGTTTGATACCTGTTAAATCCTATGCAATATAATATGATCAACTGGTTTGACCAGGTAGCAAAGATACTTTTACTTTTGCTCCAAGCTGTACATCATATCAACATTTATGCATACCATATTACCTATGTTTATATTTATTGGCAGCTTGATTGAAAGCCAATTTACTTTATATTGAAAAGCAAGAAATGATAGGTCTTAGAAGACCATGTCCTGTGTTAGGAACATTTAATACAGATCATAGAAATATGACAACTGCATAGAAGTGTTCGTCACTTTCACGTACTTGCAGTACACTAAAATAACTTTGGCGTGTTCAGCATCCAATTAATTTTTGAAATTCAAAATCACAATTAAAACAAAAGTCAATTTTTGTATTTTTAGATCACGTTTCAATATACATAAATCAAATGATACTGTCAATAGATTTGATAATGTGGCATTCAAGAACCTTGAAAAAATTAACAATGAGCTTAAAATGGCAATGAAAATTAGTTAATCACCTGTTGATCGACATACCGTATGTAATGTTGATACAATTAAAAGTTAAAACACAGGTTTTCAGAGGCTCTGTCTTTATCGAAAACGACTGTCACGATCCACCAAATTGAGCAGCAAGATTCTCCTGCTCATGACCTATTATTATGTAGTATGCGTTATTACGAAAACCCGAGCTATGACCATGTTGAAATATAGTATTTCTTCAATAATTCATTGAGCAATCAGTTTTCACTTTTTATCAAAAATCAATACGAATCCACAGACTTCTGATTGTTGATCACCTTATAAAATAATTACCATTTTTCATGCATGTTAGGCCTACCTATTATATCTCTGTGATTCAATGGATATTTTCATTTGTAATATACATATTGTTCATTGTTGTATATCTATTATCTATACCAATTAAAACACCTAAAATCAACATTAAAAGGAAAACATTGAAAAACCTAAATATATTCTCCGGTGGTCGACTGGAGGGTTTCCGTCCTCCAGACCATCCCCTCTCTGACATCATGTAACGCAGCCTTCACAACTTCAAACTTTTCGACAGCATACCTTCCCTGTAATCCACCGCACGCCACTCTTGATTTGTAATGTTGATCTTTTTTCAACTCCTCCAATCTCTTGATATGGTAGCCATCTTTGTTTTTCAAAAGTCAAATGTTCTGTTCCGAAATTTCAGTTGAGTGAGTTATCGGACGCAATTGAAAAGCTACCACTTGGTGCTCTATTGGCCGCAGCTTTCATTACCTACCTCTCAGCTTCACCCGAAGATGTTCGTAAAACCGTCATGGCCGAGTGGCAGACAATGCTTGGGATTCAAGAGGACTTTTCCCTCAACAAGTTCCTTGGATCGGAAAAGGATCAACTACAGTGGCTCTCGGAAGGATTACCATCTGATCAGTTGTCAATACAAAATGCTCTGATTATCCTGCAGGTAATTAGTGTGATAGCTTTATATTGTCGTGGATAAGTTTTACAATTTCAATGATGATAGAAACTCATATTTGATTGTTTTGGTGTGTAGATTGCTTGTTTGGATGCACAGGTAAGAAGGTTTTAAACTTTTTAATATTAATTTTATGAAATACACAGTAGGACACGTGTCACTTTTTCACGAGTCATATAGTTCTCCTATTTACACTGCACCATTGATTGTACTACTGACTAAGATCTAAATTAGCAGTGGTCAATAATGAATGATATGATGGGAGGATGAGATGAAGGGTTATTTCAATAGGTGATTTTGGATAGAGAGGAGTCGGCCTGTGGGCAGTTCAAGCCCCTATGTACTGTAGTTATAATTGTAACTGACAAAACCACAATGTGTTTCATGACAATTCAGTATTTATAAAGTTGTATTATGTTGTTAATTTCTCAACAAGCATTCATCTATTAATCTCTATTTATATTTTATAGGCCTATTTATATTCATTTTCATTTATATTATTTATATTCATATTTTATATTTATTTAGGCCTATATTTATTTATATTTATTCATTATATTGTCATACTCTGATTCCGGTCGACCAGTGACTAGCATGCTGAATTGTCATTCAAGGGAACCAGGTTCAATTCCCACCACGGTCGACCATCTTGACAGAGGTTTTTCGTGGTTTCCCTGTGTGGTTTGGGTTTATAGTGGAATGATTCCTTCACTACAATACAGCTCCCCCTTCCCCTCCCCCCTCTAAAAAAAAAAAAAATGAATAATCCTTCTTCTCATATTTTCATTCATCATAGGCGTACTAATAGATCTTGAGTACAATGCGTCGTACCACAGAATAAATTAATCAATTCAATGACACATGTGAATGATAACCACGATCTATTCGCAATGATGAATAATATGATGGGAAGATGAGATGAGAGATTAGTTTAAGTGTTTTGTGTCAGCACTCTTATAATGTAACATTTTCAGACTTCTTTACGGCCGTTCCTCATTGACCCCTCGTCTCTGGCGTTGGAATGGCTCAAGAAACATTTACAAGATAAAACGGTGGAGGTTGTGTCTCAGTACAGCGAGCGCTTCACAACTATATTGGAGCTTGCAATCAGGTATTGGTCTACTTATTGTTAGCGTAGTACTGGTGGCATTGCGATGGCACACTAATCACCCATCACTCATTTTATTTCGCCATTAGTCCATCCAATCGTTATTATATCAAAATTCTATTGACTACTTATTCATCAATTATACAATTATTCATTATTCATATATTACAAGTTGAGAAATAACATTCTTTCTATTCAATTTGCATTATATTGTATAGAATCTATTTCAGCCTATCCTTGGGCTTATAATTGACAACTAGTGATTGACCCGCCCATAAACGTCACAAAACAGAACATCCAATCAAATGGGCTTTGTTATGTGGGAAATTTCACATTTACCAATCAGAGTATCTCTAAATTCCCACATGAAGTATAGATCAAGGTGGTCTGCCGATCGATAAGCCACGCCCATCACTAGTGGTCAATTGATACAATTTATCTCCATTCTGTTTTATCTTGTGTTTCTTTCATAATACAGTATGTAAGTTTATTAGTTTAAGGACAAGGTTAGGTGGAAGAGCGGTCAAAAGACCGACCCTCTTCTTTTGATTGTACATCCTGCATACAATGACAAATAAAGACATATCTATCTAATATCTATCTATCTAGACTATCTATTTATCCATCTATTGATGATGATTTGTGAAATAAATATTGAATGTAAGACTAAATTCATTTTCTCTGATTGTCGTTTCATTCTACCGTATTGTCCCGAATATAAGCTGACCCCCCAAACTTTTAAATCAGTAATTGAAAAAAGAGTTTCTCTTTTTTTCCACGTAAATCATCGGTCTTCCTGGGTAGAATTTAGTCAATTTCCTAAGAGAAAGCTATGCCACCGGCCGAAACGACTTGAAACGACTTGTGAGAGACCGGTGAGAGGTGCCTCACGCAATCGTCATATATGGCCGGCTTCGGTTGGCGCTCGGCCGTCTCGAGTCGTACGAACGAAAGTCTCGTGCTCGTCAAGGTTAGACCACACACGTCACGCAGTAGCGCGTGCCACGTAGTAGCGCGTGCCACGTAGTAGACTAGTAGGGTGACAGACGCCATGCAGCAAACAGCTCCGTGCTTATGTTTATAACTGCGCGTCAAATAAAAATGATGGAAATTGAGAAAATGATGCTTCTGCATGATAAAACATTTATTAAACGTGTTTTTAGTGGAATATCTTGCAGTTTCCAGTCGATTCTGTTGATAATAGTGTGCGGATGTAATACGCCCAATTAAAATGAGCAAAAAACATATTTTTGACCGATTATAGGCCGAGATTCGCATATAAGCCGAGGGTGACTTTTAGGCTTGAAATTTCGAGAAAAACCCTCAGCTTGTATTCGGGACAATACGGTATTTCTTCAATTAATTAATTTAATTGGTTCAAATTTTATTTATTTTTCACTTTATTGCAGGTTTGGAAAAATCCTGATTATCCAAGAAGTTGACCAGCTGAATCCTGTGCTCTTTCCAATTCTTCGAGGTGATTTCATAAATCAAGGTCCCCGTAAGGTGGTACAAGTTGGTGACAAGTTGATTGATTACAACGATAAGTTTCAGTTGTTTTTGACAACTCGTGTTGTCAAGCCTGTTATCCCTCCTGATGCATCTGCTGTCATCACGTTTGTTAACTTCACGACTACGTGGGCTGGCCTCACTGGACAGGTATTGCTTATGAGTTTCATCAGTGGTATTGAGAGCTAAAAAGATCAGGACATGTACAACTGAAAACAAAATACCACAAAAAAATAATAATAATCACACAAAAGAAAAAATACAGAAAAATTGAGACAAAAATGTGGGTATATAAAAATGATGGAAGGAAATGAAAAAAAGGATAGGCCCTATATTTTGTTTTTATAATTTGAACGTGATCAGAATTTTAAACCCTAAGGAACAAATCGAAATGAATATAAAAAAAATGAATATCTTGAGAATTGTCTAAATTGGTTTGGAATTTTCTTTTTCTAGTTTTTTATTTTTAAAAGATGTCCTTCATTTCAATTATTTTCTCTCAGTTTTTATTGTTATTCTTCTGTGATTTTTTAGATTGAATAATTTTTCTCAATTGGTTTCTTCTCTTTTTTGGATGAGTGAAGCGTTGACTCAATTCTATTGTAGTACCCCTGTAGGCCTACTAGAGAAAATGAAAACGTTTGTATGGTTTGTCTGTTTGATTTCTACGCACCACTCAAATGAAAGTACAAATGTTGTTCACATATGTCATCATCCAACTCGAACTGTATAGTTTTTGACGCGCAATCAGTTAGTTGAATTCCCCCCCCCCCTCCCCCATTATGAAAATGACTCGGAGAAGAACATTTGAAAAAAATATTGTCTTCAAATGAATTCAAATTCTTGCAAAAAACAAGCACAAGAAAATTCTTGCGAAAAACAAGCACAAGAATGGTACACGCGCTAAATGACCTCGCTGTCGATGCGCCTTAAAACCCTAATATTCATTCATTCAATGGTACACATCAGTCCGAAGTTTTACATAAATCGAATTGGACCCAGTCGTTTTAAAGAAAAAATTAAGATTTAATTTTTTTCACATCAGTTGAAGCTATTAAGAAATGCAACAGATGAAACAATTGGAAGTTAGTAAACTGATTGGAATAACGAACCGATGAAATGGGAAGGCAGTTACATGATACCGATTCTTTCAAAATCAATGTGTGTGCATGGCTTTCCATTATGTTCCATATCAATACGGTAGCCCTATATGTATTGCTCATCTTCACATATACTGCATTTTCTCCTAGTTAAAAAAATGTGTTTTAGGCCCGGTATTATCAAGTCCAGTTAGCCCTTATCTGACAGTTCAAACTTGTTATCACCATGGTTACCCATGCTATTTGTTTTCACCAACTCTCAGATAAATACTAACTGGCCGTGGTAATACTGAGCCTTAGAGGAATGTTATGTTTAGAAAGAGGTTTGATTTCACATGCTCTGTTTGTTTCAGTTGTTGGCATGTGCATTACGCCAAGAAAGACCCGAGTTGGAGAAACGTAGAGGAGAACTTCTGCGCCAGGAAGAAGAGCTAAAAGTGAAACTCGATATTTTACAAGAGATATTACTCCACGAACTAGCAGTTGCACAAGGCGATATTTTGCAGAACAAGGTTATAGCAAAGATATTTATACCAAAGTAGCAAAGAAAATTATCAAGATATTTAGGCCTATATTTAAAACTTCCAAACATGTCAGTATCTCAATCCTTGATCTTGAAAAGTTACAGAAGCATCTATCAGGAATGAAATTGAATTTTGCTCTCTTCTGTAATATAGTAAATAATACCTACTTTAATAATGAAATATTATTTTTAATATTTTTCAAAATGTTTACAATTTTAACCTTCGAAGTTTGAACCTTGAATCCAATGTTGAATACAGTATTAATAATTATAAAAATATTAAATATCTTTTCTAGGAATTACTTTCATCACTGAATGAAACAAAAGCAAGTAGCGCTGCTATCTGCCAGTCTTTGGAAGAGTCGTCACGTTTGCAAGCAGAACTTAACAAAGAGTGTGATGTTTATCTGCCACTCGCTGAATATGGAAGTTCGTTTTATTTTGTCATCGCTGATCTTGGCAAGGTGAACAACATGTACCAGTTCTCTGTTGGTTCGTTCACGAGGTTGTTTCAGAAAGTGCTGACAAACCCACAGGTAATTTGTTCAAGAATTCTCAATGTATTATTATTTATCAAGTTGAATAAGCTAATTATTAATCAAGGAATTGAAAATGGCATTGTAACAAAGGGTAATAAGTAGGCCTAATAACTAGTTATCTGATAATTAATCAACCGAATAATTATTCAACAACCGAACCTAAATAGACTGGTAACCAACTTGTCCCAGTAATATATAGTTTAAAATTATAGTTTAATCTAAATTGATACATACCTAATCATTGTAGCATCAGCTGTCCAACATTACTAGGGCTATACCATATTATGATATTATTAAGTAGGCATAATAATCAAATCAACATGAAATCACAATTTTTTTATTCAAATATTGAGAAACTGCATGTATGTTCAATAAGTTGAATAAGGATATTATTATTGAGGGGAATTGATGAATACAAAATTTAGCTGCCCTCGGTAGCGTGGTCAGCTGAGGCGCCGCTTCGGAAACTGAAGTCACCATTGGGTGTAGATTCGAGTCTCGCTCAAGGCATGGGTTTTTGTAAACGTTGTTTCATGTATCATCACTTCATAGTTTCATAAACACCTTCATCAGATAGATGATAGATGATGGATGATCATCTATCATTATGATAGATGGTTATCTATCATAAATTCATAATAGATTATGATTAGGTTCATAATCTTCTCATTCATACCCCTGTATAACCTAGCTGTTGGTGGGGTCGTTGAAACAATTATTAAACCAATAAAAAATGTATTACTTATTCATAATTTATTCCAATTTGATTGAATTATTGAGGTACTAAGCCAAGTGAGTCGAAATTTATACGTTGTAAGAGTTTTAGAGAAATAAGCGAAAAGGAATTTATACGTCGTGAGGTGAATAGAAAAAAATGTAATTTAATTTGTACCTCTTAATATTAAAGAGTAATAGGATGTACCCGTATATGCCTTATATCAGTGGTGCTCAATCTTTTTGATCACGACCCTTTTTCAAGAAAGTATTTTAGCGACCTCAAGGACGAATCCTTTCCCCCCTCCCTTCTCCTTCCCAGCACAGAAATTAATATTATTTTCATAGTATGAACTATAAACAGTTTTTTTTTTTATTTAAATGTTACTACTTTATATAATGCAAGAGTTGCCTTCTCAGAGAGAGTAGATGATTTTTCATCAGTGTTTCTATCTTAATCATATAGATACTCGAATGATTGATTATTAGGGGTTGTCCATAAAGTACGTCACAGCGTAGAGGGGGAGGGGGGTTGTCAAGATTTGTGACAAGGTGTTACTAGGGGGTAGGGGGAGGCAACTGTGTGATATACCATTTTTTTATTCCATGTATTTGGCGCCATTCTTATAAATTCTTATATTTATACCCACTCTAGAAACAGCAGATGCATATCAAATGATTATTAAGTTTGTCTACTCAAAAAGCAAACATAAATAATTGAATATTTTGATTTTATTACTTTATTGTACCTTTGCTGTCTGTTGGTTTGTGACGTATTTAAAGGGGAGGGGGGGGAGTGATAGGTTTTGTGACCAACTGTGACATGGGTGGGAGGGGGGGGAGGGTCAAAGTGGCCTAAAAAAGTGTGACATAATTTATGAACGTCCCCTTAGGGTTGGGATTTTCCTACTTTTTCTACGAGTCACAGTAATCTAACTACCCTCCGTATCTTCTTACTGCAGTGCAGTTTGTAGACAAGCAAATATAATTTCTCCTTTCTATCTCTCGAATTTATATCTTTGATTTCCTAAATTAGCTTCAATATTCAAGTATTGATGCATAAATATAAGCTCAAATAAGCTCAAGCTCAATACAGTATTAAGTTTTTAAAAAATCCATGACTCCATGCAAATCTTATAGACATCTATATCTAATTCTAATTCTTCATCTAATTCTTATAGATATGATGCCATACTCAGTTTCTGAGTATCTTCTGAGGTTCTGACTTATAATTACGTAACTTTCCTGTTTACTATACTTTATTATATTTTAACTGGCATATCCTATAACATATTGTACCATGTTCCACAGAATAAAAAGAATTATTATTATCATTATTATTATTAAATATTTCCTCTAAATCGCTACCCATTGGTTGAAAACATCTGTCTTAAATATAGATGAACGATAGGTTTTATACCAGTAAGTTGAAATATATATATATATATATATATATATATATATATATATATATATATATATATATATATATATATATATATATACATATATATATATATATATATATATATATATATATATATATATATATATAAGGTGTATATATATATATATATATATATATATATATATATATATATATATATATATATATATATATATATATATATATATATAATATATATATATATATATATATATATATATATATATATATATATATATATATATATATATATATATTATATATTATATATATATATATACATATATATTAGGGATGACTTCGATTATTCGAGAATCGATTACTAATCGATTCTACTACCAAACGACTCTCAAAACCGAGAATCGATTATTTTGCTTCTTTTTTTTTTGGTGCGAACTATACTGATTTCCGAGTTTACGCGAGCGACGAGCGTGCTTCGTACTGTCGTAGCAACTCGTATTTGAAGGGGAAGCACATGGCCACTTCGCGCGCACTTGTCCATGTCAATGGCCATGTTATTGGTTGTTGTCACTCAAGTCCCCTCTACCCCTTCCACCAAAGTCTTCATTTTCGGTAGAGGTCTGAGTGACGCATACGCCTTCCCCTTCCAAATTCCAATGTCAGTTCCGGATAATTATCGTTGAGTGGGGTCATAATTGTTTGTTTTTTAAACCCGCGATTTTATTTATACCACCACAGCTTACGACTTTTCCTATTTCCTTCACTTATAAGAACTCAAACAATTGAATTATAATTGCTGTTGATTGATTAAAATAATTGCTGCGTGTTTATTTTATTTTGTAAAACAATATTTTTATTATTTTGTACCAAACTACAGAAATCCCATTACCATTGTTGATATTGCAATTTCTTTCAACAACAAACAACAGTACTCTTTAAAGGAATTCCACTCTTATCTCTGATTCTAATCCCTTCACAAACTGTCATGTTATCTCCAAACAATCAGATGCCTCCTGCACCACTCGTATTTGCTGTCTCGTGTTTCCCTAACATGAGCGCTCGGTTGTCTTCGTCTTCGTAACAAACGTAAACAAACAGAAAGTGATGGCATGGTGAGGGGGGGTGCATTTGGTTGCTATGGTTACGTGACCTTGTATGGTCGAAAATAGCCGATCAGTACAGTGTATACCAAAGCAACTGCAACTGCTAATAACGACGTAAAAACAGCGCGGGAAGTTTTGAACAAGTATAAATTGATACCAGCAACATTTATTGTCCCAAAAATTTTCAGAATCGATTCTTAGTCGATTCTGGGCCCTAGATAATCGATTCTGAATTTTCAGAATCGAAGTCATCCCTAATATATATATATATATATATATATATATATATATATATATATATATATATATATATACATATATGTATATATATATATATATATATATATATATATATATATATATATATATATATATATATATATATCTCAAACCTAGATAACCAATTAAATTGGGCCAGGGGGTGTTTCCACCAGTTTTTCTAGGGCAGACTTCTCATATCAATCGGTTCCTGCCAGTTCCGACTTCTTCCTCCTCTTCTTCACTACTGCTAGGCCTATCCTCTAGCTGAAATATATATTGAAAATTGTGTCTATCCAGGATGGTGAGTCAGTTGACAGAAGAACAAAGAACCATCAGGATAAACTACAACAACTGGCTTATCAGTTTGTTGGTAGGTCTCTATTCAAAGAAGATCGACTTATGTTTGCATTACACATTGTGCACAAGATGTATCCAAAAACTATTCTTCAAAATGTGAGTTGAATCTTGTATCTCTAGAAATATAGTAATATATGAATTGGGTGAAAGGGAAAGAAAGAACAGCAGCTAACCGAGATTTATGAGTAGAGAAAGGCCTACTCATAGTGAAGAGCCCGTTGATAGAACACATAGAGATGAAAGTTACATGAGGTTTCGACGTTTTGGCTATTGCCTTGGTCACAGTAGAGTAGAGAGTGATGAACTCTATATATTTTTCTTAAAAATATAGTAAGGAATTCCATAAATTTTTTAATAGTAGGCCTAATAATCATTGTACTTTTAATTTAACCAATCACAATGTATATACAGTGAAACCTCTATCCATCGTTTTTCAAGGGACCAGGAAAATAAAACCATCAATCCAGGAAAACTATCCATCCAGGAAAATATAACATTGATCATATGGGAGTGGAGCTAGAAAAAATGAATGATACATCCAGGAAAACGATAGATCCGGGACAGATGCATAGAGGTTTCACTGTATGTAGGCTATGTATAGCTGATTCTGCATGCTCTCCTGGCTATATATGAAACACACAATAATTGCATTACTATTCTGTCTCTGATGATGTTAATGAAACTTGCGTATTTTCAGTATGTATGCATTGTAGGATAAGCAAGATACTTGTATGAAGTACTCAAATCTTTGTTATCTTGTTGATTATTCAATCTTTATGCAGCTCTTATTGATTTTATCTAATGTACCCAATAGGTTTATTAATCTGGAAAAATTACATTTTTCCTCTTAACAATAGCTGATCTGATTTATGTGAAATATCATTCTTGTGTCTAAAATAATGTAAAATTTGAATTTATTGCAAGAGAATATTTTTTCCAGATTTTTGCCCTCTGGGTTGATGTAATTTGGAGTTCTTAAAAATTTTGAAAATGAGAATTTTCGCAGAGTTAGTTGAACCGATTGCGCCCCAAAGCTATACACAGTTTCAAGCTAGGTAGTGACATGTCCATGCCACGTTTAATCACAATCTGTAATTTTGTTTGACCTCTGAAAAAACAAAATTCTGCTTTCAAGTACAGTAAAATTGAGTCCTTCTCTACACAAAAACAAAAAAGTATGGAATCACCGTATGAAAGTCATGTGACAATTGAAAACAACAATTTTATAATGTTATAGAGAGTCTTGTTGACCTATCACCGTATTTATTACATTAATTCTCGATGCTATTGAATAAAGCTTTTATTATTTATTTTGCAGGAGTGGGAAACTTTCACTGGTCAAACTTTATCAGATATTAAAGTTGATCCCACAAAATTACGTGATCATTTACCAGCTTGGATTGAAGAGGAACGCGCTTTCGACGTATTTCTACTAAAGGTGATTTTTTACTTTAGTCAATCAGAATAATTGTCGAGATAACAAAAAAGCATGGATCTACAATAGCTACCGTAATCTATATAATCTTTTATATTTGGAAGTATATCATGAACTTTTTACTCTAAGTACCTTGCCATGTTTGTATACTAAAGGTTTAGGTAATTCAAGATGTATATTATTACATAGCTCATACATGGCTTATATGGTAACATATATTTCTGACATAGTTGTCATCATTAAAAAATACTAATGTATCTTTCTCTGTGACTGTTCCTATTGACATTGTGTTAGATAGATACTAGTCACTAATACATACCACAAACATTATAGAACTCTCTACCTCAACTTTACTCGGAGCTGCAGCTAGACGACAATGGAATGTGGTCCGGTTTCCATCGAAGTGGTGAATGTGAGCAGAACTTTCCAGTGCAAACAGCTCGAAAACTAACAACCTTCCAACAAGTGTTGGTGGTACAAGCTTTAAGACCTGATCGGCTTCACTCGTCTCTTACGCAGTTTGCACTTCAAGCATTAGGTATTCTAATCATTCCACATCAGTCTAAACTTTCTCAAGAAATGTATCAAGTGGTAATTAATATCTCTTTTACCTCATGTCGATCATTATCGAATTATCATTCTGTCACTTGGAAAAATATGATCTGCAAATATATCTGTGAGGTAGGTGTGATTTTTTATATTATGTACAAAAAATAATTGAAGAATTATGGAACGATGGATGGGAGTACTAGTAAAACCCATGTTAAGGGAAGAGCATTATGGTTTTAGGACAGGCAGATCCACATGATATTTTTTGTGAGACAGCTGTAGGAGATAAGGTGGGAGGAGGGGAGAAGAGTAAACATGGCTTTCCTAGACTTGGATGAATCAAACCTTATCTGTGAGAACAAATGTAGAAGAGTCACACGGGAGAGAAGTCAAAAGGGATAGATGTGTGGATGATGGACCGCGTGAAGAGTTTGTATTGTGACCAAAAGGCTTCGGTGCAAAGAAATGGAGGCAGGACGGAGTGGTTGGATGTAAAGAGTGGAGTTGGGAAGAGCAGTGTCCTATCACCCATGTTGTTTGTAATGCTGATGTATGAGATGATCAGAAAAGTGGAACCAGAGAAGGAAGGTTCAGGGTCAAAGACAATGATGTACGCAGACGATATCAAGTTATAGGACAGAGTGCTGGGTGTGAGGCAGTGGGCCATAATGATGTGATTTTAAGGAGATTCAAAGAATCCCCCTTCCAAGTTAATGGGGGAGTGCAATTGATTGTTCATCAATTGCAAGTGTCAGGTGTTTGTTTTATGTAACAATATAAACCAAGTTGCAAAAATAATAAACCACACATTATTATTGTAGACACACTTGCAGCAGTGAAAAATATGTTGTGGTAATAATTTATTTGACTTTTTTAATAATCCAATCAACATTACTCAAATGAAGTGTAATTTAGTAGGGCCTACTCTGAATTAAATTCATGAAATATATTGAACACTGTATATATTATGAATAGGCCTATAGGAAAAAAAAAAAAAATATATATATATATATATATATATATATATATATATATATATATAAATATATATTCATAATATGTTCATCATCAATTGTATTGAGGTTCAATGTCTATAGTTTGGCCTCTCACATGATTATTGGGGGGTCAGTCGACCCTAGGCATGGGCTCTGCTGCCCATGCCTATGTGAGTAACCATAAATATATTCTTGCTATATTTGCTGTTTGATCATGTCGTGGTTAGTATTTGTAACATTAGGTCCACCCATAATTTGAATACAGTGAAAGGAAAAATAAAAAACCAGGAAAAGTAAACCATCCATGCAGGAGAACAATCCATGCAGTATAATTCAACATTGGTTATAAGGGAATAGGGTGGGACAAACTAAAGGATTTAAGCGGAAAACTGATGGATCCGGGAATGATGCATAGAGGTTTCACTGTACATGTTGTTTTTTCAATGTATTTCAGCAAGTGAATATTTCATATGTTGCTTCAATACATCAGGTGTCTTATGTTAATTCTTGTTGAGAAATATATTTTGAGTTGCTGTCATAATAATAATAATAATAATCTTTATTGCCATAGAATCCACAACGTACAATTCTGTAAAGGATACACCGACATGTATTCTTGTGCATATACAAACATTGATATAAAAATGTTGTTGAATGAACACTATTGAAAGAAGTTTCAACATTGATAATAACATTAATAAGTAATATTTGTAATAATATTTATAAATAATAAATAAGTTTATATAGTTAATGTCATAATGATAATGACAATAATCTTCATTGTATATAGTACTGTGCTGATATTTGCTGTCATTACCAATATATTTTGGTAGGATTACGTGACCTATCATCGACTGCACTGAGCTTGAAACAACTACTGAGCGAGACGATACCTTCAGAGCCGATCTTGCTTGTTATTTCACCCGGTGCTGATCCCTCTGAGGAAGTTAGAGCCCTTGCCGAGGAGACAGTTGGCAGCCAACACTATTACGAGGTATCTCCCCGTTACACTCTATTTTCACTTCACAGAAAAATATAAAGAGAATACGTATAATGTTAATATATTTTTAAACATCAATACCAGTATACTTCTTTAGGCAACAGATCAATAATTTACATATGTGGAACAAAAGCACTATACATGGTAGTAGGTTAATATTATGTTTCTGTTTCAGAAAGTCCTAAAATCTTGAGAAGCAATTTTATCCTAGAAATTAAAACTTGAATTTCAAGTACTATCGGTCTATATATTTGTAAATTTCAGTTCAATCAATTTAGCCATTTTGAAAAAAAAACATCATTTTCACATTTGTATTCCTAGATGCATGTCTGAAAATTCTCCTCATGAAATATTTGTAGCTAAGCTGAGGCATTTGTATTAATATTTCAGGTTGCAATGGGCCAAGGTCAGGTTTCTGTAGCTCTCGAGTATTTGAACATAGCGTCTAAGCAAGGCCACTGGCTGTGCTTGAAGAATCTCCATCTCATGACTTACTGGTTGCCAAGGCTGGAAATGGAATTGAAATCTCTCCAGCCTCATGATAATTTCAGACTTTGGCTCACTGCAGAGGCACACCCAAAATTCTCATCAATATTAGCTCAATCTTGTCTCAAGGTCACCTATGAGGTAAATTATTGTTAAACTGAATTCTGTCCTCTGTGGATTAGTTACCACAGGGTTTGAACTAATTTTTTTTCTCTTTCTTGTCTAGGCTCCACAGGGCATCAAGAAAAATCTACAGCGCACATATGCCGCTTGGGGTCCCGACTTTATTAAAAAAGATGGCGGAATGTTGCGAGCACAGGCGTTATTTGCCCTTGCCTGGTTCCATGCAGTTGTTCAAGAGCGTCGTACTTACATACCACAGGGTTGGGCAAAGTTCTACGAGTTCAGCGATGCTGATCTCAAAGCAGCAGCACAAGTCATCTCGCAACTTTTTACTAAAGGTGAACTTATTAGTGTATTTTGTCACGTCCATATTTGTAGCACATGGTTTGAGTAGGGCTAGTTATATTGTAATCTGTGTAAACTAGAAATAAAGTGGTTCAGGTCTATCAACTTTTCTCCTAACCACTGTAATAATCATTTTCTAATTATTTAAATCACATAGGTTCGAACAATATAAGATGGGAGTTTGTGCATGGTCTGTGTGAAAATGCTATCTACGGAGGACGCGTGGATAACGTCAATGACATCAGAGTGTTGGCTTCCTACCTTCGTGAATTCTTCAGCTTGAAAGTATTAACACAGAATCAGAAATCATTGGGACCCATTTTCGTACCAACTTCAGCTGATATTAGAGTAAGTGCGCAAAGTAGCATTAGGATCTAAAGATAGTTGAACCATCACCTACAGAACAATTGAAATTAATCAATATTTGAAAATATTCTGTTTCGCGCATATTTTTAGCCTATCATGTCATATTTTCTGTTACATATTTTAGTACTTGAAGATAATGAGCATGATGGTACACGAGAAATGTATAACTAGTTTTTACAGTGTTAATTTTTATGTCACTTCTTGCTTTACAGGACTATTCTACTGCTATACTCAAAATAGCTGATAATGACAAGCCTTCTTATTTCGGTCTCCCAGCTAATGTTGAACGCTCATGGCAGAGAATTACAAGCCACGAGACAATAAACAACCTAAGAAGTAAGTTCATAGTTCATTATGATGAAAACACATTGTCCACTATCGTAGTACACCTATGTTAGTACTGTATGTGTAGACCAGCAGCTTACCTTATTTAATTTATTTCCAATGCTGAAGAACATGTTTTTTATTATGAGATGAGAAATCATTTTTCCCAATTGAGGCTAAGGATAACGATGTGATAACGCTGAGGATTGTTGATAATGGTAAGAAAAAATCAGTCAGTGTATAGTTTTATTTCATTTGAATGAAATCTTTTATTTTTGTATGTGTATGTTGAACGTGTGAACACTCGCCTGATACATCTGGAAGGTGTAGTGAAATTTGTCTCCACAAATGTTGTGTTGCTCATAATATAATTATTCAGGTTTGTGTAAATAGAATGCTACCACAACTTTGTTTATTTCTTGCAGCACTTACAAGATCTTTGGAAGGAGTCAACAAGTTCAATAGAGATGAGTGGCAAGCTTTGTTGTCACCAATTTTAAATTTGTGGAAGAAACTGAATCAGGTAAAAATTGCATACGAATTTTTAATAATGTGTATCATTTATGTGTTTACATTCAGTGGAAGTTTGAATTTTTGGGAGAGAATAGAGATTATGATTTTCACATTTTCCTGCCCAGCCTAAACTTAGTTATGGATGGTTCTTTATATATATTTTGAGATGGTGTTTTTCAAAAATGATCAAACCAATTTGACTCAAAAGCTATACATTTCTAAGCTGGGTAAGTCTATGGTACAGAAAAAGTTTCATGGCGATCAGACAAACGTGCGACCTGTGCAGTGCTTACACAAAGAAAAACACATACACAAAGTGCCATAAGAATGAGATGGATGTCTTCGCTATCTCTCATCTAAATATCGAGCTCATCTTACAACGCAAATGCGTTTGCTCTCCATACAAATATTGAACAAAAAAGACTTACATCACAATACAATACATGTGTTTCTATTTTCAAATGTCAAAATATTTTCTTCAGAAATCAAAGCTTGATAAGCTTAATTAATTATGATACGTAAATATGAGACTCAGCCAGATTATAAAATTGATTTAAAAAAAGAATGTTGATGGACAATGGATCAATACATTTACATGTTTCAATTACAGGGTTCTGGTTTAATTCAACTAAAACTACCTACATCCGAAGATTCAGCCGGCAAACAGGCTCCGGTGTCTGTTTTCATCGAACAAGAGTTTTGCAGTGCCTTGGTTTTAGTTAAACAAGTTCATAAGTCACTCTCTGGTCTTAGTAAAGTAATTCGCGGCACGAATCTACCAAGCGGCGACAATTCACAGCTAGCTGATGAAATCATCAACCATCAGGTAATTTGTGTGTTTGTAGTCTGGCAAGAGACGGATGAAAGGACGTAAACAAGTGTGGAGGAAGGGGAAGTGAATCATACAGTGAATCTTCAATGCATCGTTCCTGGATCCATCGTTTTCCTGCTTGCATCATTCATTTTTTCTCACCCCACTCCCATATAATCAATGTTAAATTTTCCTGCATGGATTATTTTCCTGCATGGATGGTTTTATTTTCCTGGTCCCTTGAAAAACGATGAATAGAGGTTTCTCTGTACTTAAAATACAAGATGTTACAAAAAGATTTTACAAAAAGGCCCTGACCTAGCTAGAGTAGAATAGAGCTTGAAAATATCCAAATATGTTTGGTGACCCTCCTCAAGATTTGTAGAGAGTTCAATAAAAATGAAACCAGCACTTCCCCATATTTCACCCCTAAATAGAGGTGGAAAATCAATGAAAAGTTGTTCTTAACTAGTAAAGGTCGTATCAAAACACTTGAAACAGCAAAGTTGCAGCTTGAAAAATTACAAGGGAATTGATGCAAATAATGCTACAATTTGATGTAGGGGCTACGAAGATATGTGTATTTAGTATTTTAGTACTTTTTTGGAACATTTTGAATAATTTGTATTGATGCGATAGTTTGGACTCGTTATTTCGACTGTTGAATTATTTCAACAGTGATTGCTTCAACATAGCACCAATATAGATTATTCAAAATGTTGAAAAATATACACTTGGTTACCCCACACCAAATTGTAACATTATATACATCAATCTCTTTGTAATTTATTATTGAGCTACAACTTTGCATTTCAAGTGTTTCGTTCCTCAGTTTCGTTGATAACAATTTCGTATTGATTCTCTATTATATATATTATTTATTATTATATATATAATTTATTATTATATTATATTATTATATTATATTATATATATTTATATTATTATTATATTTATAGCAAGGGATGGGTTTGCATGGGCTGTGAAAGTAGGGTTATGGCTGGCACAGAGCTACACAGTAAACACAGGCCACCAGCCACAAAACTTATAATAGAGGAAAGTATACAAGTGGCAGTAGAAAGTGACAAAACAGAGGTGATAGGCCTAGTGGAAAGGGAACTAATGAGAAGTGAGATGGATGAGCATGATTCGAGAAATGACGGGCAAGACAAAGAACGTGTGTTTGTAAACGAGTATGTGGGGAGCAATGTGGTGAGAATTAACAGCAATGGAGGGGAACCAAAGATATCAGATCAAAAGATAGTGGAGATAGACATTGGGGATCCGGAAGAGGATAAGAGGGATGATAGGCCCAGTGAAACCGAACATGTGGCGATAGTAAAAGAAACGAAGAGGCCAAGAAAGCAGGGAACCCGCACAGAGAAGCTAATAGGATGGATAGTAGAACAAATTAAGTTTGAAGAAGAGGGGGGAAAGAAGAGAAGAATGAGAAGAAAGAGAAACACAGTTCTGAAGTCGGAAGTTGTTAAAGGTGTGGTGGCTACATTTATTTGGTTAAATAAGAGAATCAAGGAATTGGAGTACCGGTATACAATTGGTAAAATAAAACAGAAGGAGAGGGAAGTGGCACAGAAGGGGGACGACAAGACGGGCCGAGAAGAAGAAACAAAAATACAGGAAGAGATACAGATAGCTGAAGAGATTGTGAAGGCGAAAGGGCAGCGGAAGCAGGAAGGGGAGATGTGCAATGAAACGGAGCAAACGATTGCCAACAACCAGCCGGGGCTACCAGACGAGGCAACCAGCCGAGACAACAATATCAGGCAGCAAACAGCTGATCGACAGAGGCATACACTTGCAGACAACCAGCCGGCAGACGAGACAACCAGCCGAGACAACCAGCCGAGACAGCAACCAGACGAGAAAACCAACCGAGACAACCAGCCGAGGCAGCAACCAGCTGAGCAACGGAGACATACTGAGGAGCGACAACTTGGCAGTATACATACACTCCTCATAGGAGATATTAATGGAACGACTGCAAGGTATTTTTGTGAAGACAGCGGCTATGGTGCGTGGAGTGTTCCCGGAGCGAGAGCAGAGGATTTAGCTAAAGTAATAGCATCATCGAAGAAGGCCCGGACAGAAAAACCTGAGAGAGTAGTACTCTATGTAGGAAGCAGAGAACGGGAGGAAGGAAGGGGCGCGTTGGAAATCGGGGACAAGATCGAACAATTATTGAAAGTAGTGGGAACAGTATATGGAGCAGAAGTGAAAGTTTATGTGTGTGGATTGAAGAAGAGTGCAGGACTTCATCTAAACAAGGTAGTAAGAGAGGTGTGCGAGCAGAATGGCGCACTTTTGATGTATACCAGGCCAGACATGCCAGATAAGACCAAGTTGAGAGGGGAAATGTTAGGAACAAGGCTCAGAAAATCTGTAGTGAAATGTGGAGAAAGAGAAAAGGTTTTTCGGACAAGGTGGGTGTACGGAAGCACGATATAACTCTTAAGCCAACGCAAGAAGAGCCAAAGCAGAATGAAGACAAAGGGGAATTAGCAACACAAGGAAGCAAGAACATGGCGGCGAAGAGACAATCTAGGCCATCTAGTCAGGATAAGGGCAGTGAGGAAGTAAGGGTGGCCACTAGTAACATAGTCACAATTACAGGCAAAATTGAGGAAGGTATAGAATATAGAAGACAAAAGCGAAAGACACTAGGAGAGATGAAGACTAGAGTGGGTACACTCAATATTATGACGCTTAATGGAAAAATAGAGGAACTCATTGACGTTATGAAGGATCAGAAGCTGGAGGTTTTAGGTCTAAGTGAGACTAAGTGGAAGGGGAAAGGGACGAAGGAGCTGAGAGAAGGATATAAATTGTGGTGGTCAGGAGGAACGGAAGGAAGAAACGGAGTAGGATTTATAGTGAATGAGAAGATGAAAGAGGAAGTTATTAGCGTGGAAAACACTAACGATAGGATAATGAAGATGACAGTGCAAATGGAAAAAAAGACAACGGAGATTATCCAAGTATATGCACCTCAAACGGGAAGACCGATGGTAGAGAAGGAACATTTTCTGAAGGAACTAGAAAACGTCATCACGGCAGAAAGGGTGCTAGTCATAGGGGACCTGAATGCAAAAGTGGGAAAGGAGTGGAAAGGCTACGAAGGAGTGTTGGGTAAATTTGGATACAGGAGTAGAGATCAAGATGGAATTAATTTGATAGAGATGTGTGTAAGAAAAGAATTGATCATATGTAACACACTGTTCGAAAAGGGAGCGGATAAAAAGGTAACACGCGTCAGTTGGGATGGAGAAAAGAAAACGGTGATCGACTACATTATAGCGAGTAGGGAGGTAAGAAGATGGGTTAGTGATACAGCTGTGAATCCAACAGTGGCATTGGATGGAGATCACAGACTCATAGTGGCCACAATAAGGGGCGGACAGGAGTGGAACAAAGAGCACGCCACAAGAAAAATAGGGAGAAAACAAGCAAAATTGAAGATATGGAGACTGCAAGAAGCGAGTGTTAAAAGGGAATTTCAAAAGTTGATCAAGGGGAGAGTACCAGGAGGTGAAATAAGGGACGTAGAAGAAGAATGGAGAGAGTTTAAAGAAGTAATGATACAGATAACAAACGAAGTGTGTGGAAGGTCAAGTGGGAAGAGGAAGGCAAAGGAGACGGCATGGTGGAGCGAGGAGGTGAGGAGGGTAGTTAAGCAGAAACAGGAAGCTTGGATCAGGAAGGAGAAAGATAGATCGGCGAGAAATATATTGGATTACTTAGAGAGGAAGAGAGAGGTTAGGAGCATAATTGAGAAGGAGAAGAAGAGGACAATGGTAGAGCTTGCCGGGAAGTTGGAGAAAGATAGCCAGGGAAATAAGAAAATGTTGTATGGAATTATGAAAGAAAAGCGGAGAGACAAGGAGGAGCAGAAGATCATGTATGATAAGAATAATAAACTGATTCGAGAACCTAGTGAACTGAAGAGAATGTGGAAAGAACATTTTGAAGAGCTATTGAATGCAAAAGATACACGGGCAGAAGAAGTGGAGGAAGCGGCGAAGGGAGGAGAGGACTGTGTGGAGAGGGTGTCAAGAGAGGAGGTAGCACAGGCAATAAAAAGGATGAAAAATGGTAAATCAGCAGGAGCAGATGAGATAGTGGTAGAGATGATGAAGGCAGCAGGACAGTGGGGGGTGGATTGGGTGTATCGTGTGATGGAGGCAGCATGGCAGCAGAAGAGAGTGCCGGAAGATTGGGTGAAAGGAGTAATAACAGTAATATTCAAGAAAGGAGACAGAAAAAGAAGTAAGAATTACAGAGGAGTGACGCTGATGAGCCAGGCAGCCAAGCTGTATGAACGAATTATTGAAAGAAGGATGCGAGTGCTAGTGGAACCCATGTTAAGGGAAGAGCACTATGGGTTCAGAACAGGCCGATCAACAGTAGATTTGATATTTGCTGTCAGGCAACTGGTAGAAACAAGGTGGGAGGAGGGAAGAAGAGTGTACATGGCTTTTCTAGATTTGGAGAAAGCATACGACCATCTTCCCAGAGAAAGGGTGTGGGAGAGTCTCAGGGCAAAGGGCATACATGTGGGGATGATAGATCGTGTGAAAAGTTTATATCGAGAATGCAAGGCTTCAGTGCAAACAAATGGAGGCAGGACGGAGTGGTTCGATGTCAAGAGTGGAGTTAGACAGGGCAGTGTCCTATCACCTATGTTGTTTGTGTTGGTGATGGATGAGATGATGAGAAAAGTGGAACCAGTGAAGGAAGGGGCAGATGCAAAGACAATGATATACACTGATGATATCCTGGTGTGGGGAGACAGTAGGGAAGAGGTGCAAGACAAAGTTGAGAGATGGGAAAAAATTACCGAGGAGTTTGGGATGAAGATTAGTGCGGAAAAGAGCAAAGCTATGGTGATGAGCAGAGAGAAGAGAAAAAGTCGAGAGAAAATAAAACTGCAAGGTCAGGAACTGGAGGAAGTAGAAGAGTTCGCATACTTGGGAAGTGTAGTAAGTAATACGGCAAAAGTGGAGCTTGAGGTGAATAAGAGAATAGCAAAGGCGGACGGACTATTCCAAAAAGTAAGGAAGCTGATTTGGAACCAAGACTTTCCGATGAGTGGGAAGACACTTATTTATAATGTATACTACTTGCCAATTTTAACATATGGAGCAGTTACATGGACATTGAATTGGAGAGATGAGAAAAAAATGGAGGCAGCAGAAATGAAGTTTGTGAGGAGCATAGCAGGAGTGTCAAAGTTGGAGAAGAAGAGAAGCAGAATGATAAGGAAAGAAGTGGAAGTGGAAAGGTTAGCATTCAAAATGGAGAGAGAGAGACTCAGGTGGTATGGACATATGCGGCGAATGGATAAGGGAAGAATTCCGAGAGTTATGTTCGAGTTAGCGGAAAAAGATGGAGCTAAGAGAAGAGTTGGAAGGCCGAGAGAAAGGTGGCAGGAGGGAGTAGAATGCGGTGTAGTCAATCGAGGAGAAAAATGGGAGGTAGTGAGAGATGAGAGATGGTGGGAGGATAGGGAACGGTGGAAGGAACTCGTAGGAAGAGAAGAAGAAGCAGAGGAAAGTAGTGGTGAAGAAGAAGAGGAAGAGGTCGGAACTGGCAGGAACCGATGGAGAGATGAATCCTGCCCTAGATGAATCGGTGGAAACACCCCCTGGCCCAATTCAATTGGTTATCTGGGAAAGATATATATATATATATTATTTATTATTCATGATATATCATTTCAATTTCGCATTGATTTTTATTGAACTATACCAATGTAGAGGAGGGTCATATTCTGAAATTTTCAGCTTGATTCTAATTTCGTCTTGGGCAAAATCTAAAACTCCTGTACTATTGGTGATCTGGAGATGAATGAATTACTGTTTGAATAATATATGTTGGCCTATATAGGGCATGAGCATATGATAGTGAAATACAAAAAATCAAATAAGATGTGAAAATATGTGCTTCTTATTCAAATCACATTATAAAATTGTGTGTTTCAGACACCGTCATTATGGCAAAAGTTGTGGGATGGACCAACTGACCCGCTCTTGTATTTACGAAGCCTCATTGCTCATTCTTTGGCTATTGAACAATGGTACCAACGTTCAAGCTTGTTACTAACTGAACCATTAGATCTGTCTGATCTGTTTCATCCGGACACATTTCTCAGTGCTCTAAAACAGCAAACAGCTCGTGACCTTCACGTGCCAATAGATGAGCTGCACCTGTCATGTAGTTGGAGTAAACACGGTGTCGTTGGTGCCCGCCTAGCGATCAAGATCACAGGTCTTCAGTTAGAAGGTGCTGGATTTGACGGAGACCGACTTGTTGGTAATACAGCCGATTCTCCAAGTATTTTCATTGCCCCACCTTGCTCCATTGCTTGGCTGCCAAAGGTAAGGACATCTTTATGGTACATTAATGGTTTCACCAAGTTTTTATTTTAAACAATTTTATGAGTTTTCTCCAACCCATTGACTTTTGTTGAGATCTCACTTTTCTTTTGAAGAAGAACTATTTTTATATCATATTCGTATTTTAATATATTGTGTAGAAGATACAATAGGTACAGTAGATCAGACACTTTTCTGTTTGAAATATTACTTACATCCCAGCATTACAAAGGCTGTGTGACATCAGCTCGTGTCTGGGCACTGGTTGAATGTGGCTATTAAATACTGGTTAGCGATGTGTTATTGACTTCATTGTCTAGTCACAGAACATTCAAATTTGCTCAGTTTCTACTTTTTAGCTACCATCAGAAGTATCTATTGGCTGTTCAAGGCCAAACCGTGGCGTCGGTCAAATGACAACCTAAAAATCTACAGTATGGTACCTATTTAGAAATATGTTTGAGACTGCTCATTGAATTTATTTGGAATCATTTCATTAGAACACACTCTGAAAATCAGCAAGAGGATATCCAAGGGAAAAATGAAAAAGTGATTTAAGGTTCGATACATTTTTCACATTAGACCTTGAAGAACATTATTGGGCGTTCCCTTTCTCCATCTATCTTTACTGTCATCGTTAAGACTGTTGTAAATTCACAAAAATCGTGATATATCATTCACATCTGAAAGAAGCATATAATATTGTTTGTTGATTTTTGATTTTTGCTACCTAAGCTACATACTAGATCTGTCATTTTGAAACAGTAGGCCTCTACACCAAATTTATTTTCAATACAATTATGGAAAATATGAAACTGTACTATGAGCATTATACAATATTTCTTTCCTTCTCTCTTCCTATTTTTACTTTTTTTGGAGCTTCTAATTCTTGGAAGGAGCAATCGCTCCTCCACTATCGCTTATACCCTTCCTCTGTATCTGTCAATGTCTCAAATACAACAAAATAACACAAACACCACGTGCAAATCTGTATTATTATGGTCGACATGGAACTCTGAGAAAATGTTTGCGCGATACGCCTATAAACACGTTGGACAGTGATAAAGATAATCATTACAGCTACGTACCATCCCTAGATATCTCCTAGCTATGCCACTGGTTCAGTATATAGTATTGCAGAACATTGTAAAACAGCGCCACAGAAATGGCAAAAATCTTTAATACGTCTTCAAGCGGCAAAGTTGTAGTCTATAGATGGAGCTATTTTTGATACAACATTTATGTTTTTCATTTCACGCTCATAGTTACAGTCAAGATCTAAAGTTTGGTGATGTGAAATTTTGTATGTTTCTCACCTAGTTTTGGAATTTTATTGGCCCTTCACACTAGAATATAGTACTTGTTTCTTGGAAACATCTTATTACGACAAGCTGTTCACAAGAAGTTACATTTTTCTATATAGGGTATAGCGTCAAATTTGAAAAATGTATCGAAACTCATCACTTTTTCACTTTTCCCTTTTATATTCTCCCCCTGATTTTATTCAAAGTGTGTACTGATGAAATGATTCCAAATAAATTCAATGAGCATTCTCAAACATATTTTTAATTGTAAAGCAGACATAATAAATATAAAACAAGACAGCCTATTAGGAAGGATGTCATAATACATCTATATTCATAGGACCATAGGTACATCAGAAAGGAAGAATGGTGAAAATGTTACAGCAGCTTGTAGCTTTGGTTACATGTTAGCCGCGTGAATAAAAACTCAAGTGAAGCTGATGTCTTGGAGTACCCTACCTGGTGAACATTACGAACGAGACGTTATCTGAATGTGAACAGCCTCAATTCTAATGGATTGTCCTGGGTCTGATGATGCTAACGACATGGATAAAAGGCAACAACATTCAGATAACCCCAGTCTCCATACAGCAAAACTCCCCCAAATTCGTCCACTAAAGATGCTCCAAGCAAACTGCTGTAGTATCAGAAACAAAATTATTCCATCCCAAACAACAATCAATCTAGTTCATCTAGCTCGTTCATCTTACAACGTATGCTGCATTTGCCTAGTAAATAATAAATGGCGTAAAATATTCAACTTGTTATACGACCAACGCCACAAACTTTCTTATTTGAACAGGTACAGCTTGAAGCCTGCAGGACTAGTATATTGTTCTTGGGCATATCCTAACTATTCTAAATGAAGTCAATAATGAAATGATTTCAATCACTTTTGTCATCTTTTGTTTCACCTGTGGAATGTACATAAAACAGCTTCCTTATAAAGTGTGAAGACTTCTCCCTATAGGCCTGCTGCACTAAATATATAATATAATGCCATTTTTTCAGTGTGATGTTCCAGCATACAATACAAATGAAATGATATCGTTGCCGGTGTATTACACTTGTGATCGAGAGCGAGTAGTCATGAGTCTGAATGTCCCCTGTGCTGGTGAACTGGACAAGTGGATTCAGTCGGGAGCTGCATTCTTCTTAAGGACCTAGACACAACTAGTATTTTTTATTCATTTTATTCTATCTGAATGCACTCGTCTAATAAGAGAAGCATATTATCTAGTCAAACTCAAATATTGACCTAAATACCTGTAGTTATTTAAAAAGTGATTCTCTAGTGTGCATCCCAAACCAATTTTATTGTCATTTGTTGCAACTTATAGTTACCATCCACTGTGAGCATATTGTATTCCATACCATCCAAATTAAAAAACAGATTTTTAAGGGTGGGAAGCCACCTAGAAAAGCCCAACAGGCTTTTTTTGTGGATATTGAGATGTTCTTTCTTCACATCCAACATGTTTTGGGATCATTGTTCCAATATGTGTTGAAGGAAATTTACATCAATTTACATGCACCTACCAATACTTCGACCTCAGTGACGTTAGTACACTTTGCAAAACTATAAGCGCTTCACTGTGTTTTGGGACACTCAAAGCGAGCTTTATATTTAAATAGTATTCTCACTGTTTACATTCTTCGTATAATCATCACTGTGAGATGTACAAATTTGAAAATAAAGTATGTACTGGATAAGTGGTTTACTAATTCTTATTTAAATATTTATTGGTGAAATAATTATAGTAAAAGCAAAAACCCAAGGTGGCACCAATTCCAATTTGCTGCTGTAGGTGATCGCCTACCCCTAAAGCCGGCTGTGATCGGAATGTGACCAGCCCACTTCCTACCCTAAGTATCATTATTTTCTAATGATATTGATTTTATGTAATTTACCCATCAATTTTAATTGCTGTTAAGGGACAGTGAGGTGAAAATGAAAAGTCTCTCAAATAGAGAAAAAGAGGAAAAATTTACTTTGAAGCACATTTGTAATAAAAAAATTGAATTTTTAAAAATCAAAAAAAAAATTCGGTGGGACCAACTTTGTTGTCTTCCCACTAAAATGTTACATTTCATATAAGTCACTACTACTTTCTCAGTTTTAATTTTTTTTTTTAAATTTTTCTTCCTAATTGTTCACAATACTCCAAGGTTCAAATCTGTGCATAGCTATTTCCAAAATCATTTTTATTTGAAACACAAGAAAAAAAATAATTTGAGTTATATTATAACAGCAGTGCACATGTTCAGCTTATATTTATTTGCAAGTGTGAAAATGAAAAAATGGGAAAACCCATTCTTTAATTTGTTACCGATTGTGTCCTGAACATATCCTGAAAATTTCATAAAAATCTTATCAATCATTGTAGAAGGAGTAAGATGTTTGCTCCATAAATTATCATGAATAATTGTTCAGGGTTATTATTGATTGAAGTTATTATAATTATCCAATAGGCATATTTAGGGCAGCGTTTCCAAACATTGGTTTACTCAATAATTAATTGCTAATTACCTTCATATCTCATATTATTCATGATAACATATTTAAAAACGGATAATCAAGACTACATAAATGAATAATGAAAACAAAAAATCAGTTTTCATGGTTATTTCACCTCACTAAAGACTTGGTTCAAAGTGGAAGATATCAACATTCGTTTGTTTTGTTTGCTCTTAATACCAATGCTGGTATGTATAATCTAGGACTCTAGCTATCTCCTAGTCCTAGCTATAGTCCTAGGTATACCTAATGCTTGGATATATATCACAGAAACGGTTTTTACTTATAATGTGTTCCGGACTTTCGGAAACTGAAAGACTTGTATCTGCAGCGGAAAATTATGGTCACAGACAGCACAGTTCTGGTGTTGAAGCTAATTGGTTTTAAATACTGTAATTAAAATAGGGTGGTAATATTGCCCTTGTGGTGCCTCGTCCAAACGATCCTATCTTTCATCCATAGCCTTAATTGGGGAACAATGATTTTTCATCATTTCGATGTTATTTAAAAAAAAAATCAATTATATTGTATGATTTTTCAATATTTTATTCAAATGATATTATTTAGCAACTTTGCGACTCATGGTCCTAGGTAGTTGTTTGGCAACACACTCCACCTATAGGGAGGGGTGTTGCTAGTTAGGAAAGGTTCAAGATAGACTGTTAGTTTTCAAGTGATGCTTGCAGTTGGGAGGGAGAGGTTGACGTCAGATGGGCTGTAAGCCCAGTTGTGACGATTTTGAAAACAATGTACCGCGTTTTATTTCAAGCGATTCTTTAAAACAATTATTATATTAGAACATGAATCCAACTAGAAACTTCAGAGAGAAGTACACTGTCTCACTTATTTTGATTGATTGAAGATGGCGCTATATGAGTCAAAGCCGGACTCAAAGAAAATCTCATTAGTCTGAGAAAATCTCAGTTATTTCCTGCCAAGCTTCCACGTAGGACTATTGCCTGGCCACAAGCGTTGTCAGATGTTTCAAGTATTCCATCAGTAATCTCAAGTTTACTGTATATCAATAATCATGTTTTACTGCACACATTGCAGTTGCATAGATATTAAAGTTTTCATTATGAGTACGCCCTACATTCTTTTTGTTCAATTTAATTAATTTGTACATTTTAATCAACTAAAACTAGAAACTACACTCATTTTTTCCCCCCCACACACTGGATATGTTACACAATTTACTGTGATGGGCTGACACATTGAACTGTCATTCAGAAGACCCTTCAGGTACTGTGAAGCCTGAGCATATCCATTATTCAACCATCTAAGGGGCGAGGAATAGTATCGAAAGGATAAGAAGAATCAATTTGTTATTATAGAAATATTTATGAAAATGTATTTCATCTTACAAAAAATTATTTGTCGAATCAAATCTTGATTCAATATGATTACAATTTACAGTACAACTCATTAATGAGCATGATGAAATGTGAGGGATATATCTGTAGTGTGTTAGGCAATAATCACAGTTTTTCTTGAAATCAATACAAATAATAAGATAAGTTAATAGTTTAAAATTATGCGAGTGCTTGAATTTCTGGCTCTTTTCAATTGATACCAGTTGGTTTGTAATGAATAACAAAATTTAATATAATTGATAATTACCTCTATACTAGCAACTCATTAAAAATTGAAATCAACTGATACATGAAACTACATGTAGGCCATAAAGAAAGCATTCTACAAACAATGACAGATTTTGTCGTAGGTTTGTGAATACATAACCAAGCTAACAAAAATGAACAGAGAATCAATATACAGGAAAAACTTGGGCTCGACTAAAGTTAAAAATATATATGGTAATTTCTAATTTTACTCAGATAGGCTAGATAAGACTACAAAAGTATTTGCCTCTTTCATGAATATACAATCATTTCCAATTAATACCTCAGTTGTTAACTAAATTTCATATAGATTAAGGCTTTGGAAATCAAATCATAACGTTACTCAAGAGAACATTGAATTAATAGTCTGCTTGAGTTATTGCATTTTTTCTACCACTCATGTGGATTGAGGTTGAAATAAATTACTCCATGGTAGAAGCATCATCACTATAGCGACAACGAGCTAAATATGTTTAGTACAATGTGTGCTGGCCACAAATTGTTCATCGTTTGAAAGTGCATAGCAATTTGCAAGCTAGAGGTGATATGGAACCATTGGAGAACATTTTTTGGAACAGTCTTGACCTGTGACAGTCTAATCAAGACATGTCTATTGGTCATCTCTGTTTGTACTTTAATCAACTAGATTTAACTTGTTAGAATTTAATTTCCATGTAAGATTGAATGTTTTGTTTGCTCTTAATACCATAGATTCTTCTTATAGTGTACTATTAATTGGCTGTGCCCAAAAGAAGCAATTCACTACAAATATTTTTCCATCAAGTTCAGCTAGTATCATCATTCTGTTTGTAGGCCTATAACGAGCAAGTGAATTACACTTTGTATTGTAGTGCATTCAAGTGTATGTATCTCCAGAGATTTACAATGATCCAAATAACAGATCCAGAGGTCACAAATCAATGACATAAATATCCTACTTAAATAGGCTCTTGTTCTTGATAAGGCCTATCAAGTTTCACTGATTGGTGATTTAGGACCAGACAACTTATGGCCTCCTGATTGATACTGATCAAATTACAAGCTTTGTACCAAACAGTTCCCAACAATTGATGTCGAACAATTACATACATCACAATAGTACCATGGAAAGTTGGTGTAAGCACTACAGTAACAAGTCAATAATACATGGTACAATACACTCAATAAGCCCAATTATGAATAGTAATAATCATAGTAATGTAATCAATCTAATAATATATATCTGGATATGGTTATATAAATAACTATACAATGAAATCAAGGTCAGTCTCAATATTGGCAACATAATAGGATAGTATTTAGGGCCTATAATTCTATATAGAATTAAAATATTTGTTGATACCAAACTCATACAAAAGGCTACGCTGATGCTCCATCTGTATATATTCATCATATATAAATATGGACAGGTGAAATGCAAGGTACAACATTTTTGTTAAAATAATTATACTGTTACATTCAGAATACGTGTTGCAAAGAAGTAGGAACTCTATATACAAATGTATGAAGTAGGCTACTAAGAGTCAGTTGTATCAACTAATGAATGAATTAAGCAATAATTACCAAACAAATTTGTTATCACCCTTGATTACTCATGTTATTCTCGTATATTAATTACGAGTATGTACAACTGGCTCCAAGAGATATAAAATTCCAAAGTATGCATCAATTTTAGAATTAATTGTAATTCTACTCATTTATAACTTCAGATTATCGTACAAACATCAGTCAACTAGTTGTAAGTTATCCAGTTGGTGTTTTGGTTTTTATGTACAATGTGAAAGTTTTCAATTTGCTCCAACTTGAGTTTTTTCAACGAAAATAATAATGTGATATCATATCTTATAGAACATGGATTGGATTACAACATGGTAGGTATAGGCCTACTGTACTGTATTGAATAATATCTGGAAGTGTTGGTAAATAATCAATTCAAGTCTCAACTGTTGAATTCTCATTTAAAGACAATTTGATCACATTTTTAAAAAGAACTTCAACAGCCATCTTTCATTCATCCAACTCTGAACTAGACGTGACATACAGTATCTATGTCTAAAGCATTGTTTTAATATCGTTATTATCTAGACCCATCACCTCAACTAGCAGTGAATTATCATTAATATTCATGTTTTCTAAATCCACACAAAGAATTATAGCACGACAATCAAGTATTGTGTATAGGCTCTATGGCTACATGATTATTAAATAAAACTGAAATACGTATTATCATCCTGGTATGGTATCAAATTATTGTTTCGGGGATCTAATTGTAAATACAGATTTCTGAATGAATGTCAGTACAAATTTTCCCTAGATGAAGATTCAATGTTTCTTTCAATTTTGCCTTAAGATTTAAGGAAAACTAGAAAGGAGCAATATTTGATTTTTTCGTCAGTTGAAATTGAAATATGCTGTCATAACAATCAATGCATATTAATCTATTAATATTTGCTCATCAGTAAGTTATAGGACTAATATTTGTGCATCAGCTTATAAGCATGGTAGTGAAAATTGTTGCTTAGAAGCCTAGGTTGAGTATTAAGTTAATCATGTTGACATCACCAGTATTTTCAATTTATATACAGGTTGAAATGTACAAAGAACATGTTATGTACTTATGTATCTTCAAAGGAAGACTATTTTATTGACTGCTAAGAATACGAAGAAATATCTATTGCAGGGTTGGCACATAACTACCCAGCCATGTAAAACTCAACAGGTTGTTTCAGTGTATTACCAACATTAGAAAAACAACAAATATGGTTAAAATAAAATAGCGTTTTGATTGCATGCATAATTTACATCCATTTCTTGACCCTTTTTAACTTGACTGCCCATTCAATATTTATAGATCTATATAGGCCTATCTATAGATAGATTTTATTTTCATTCAATACCAATGAAGTTAACAATAGAAGGAGGCCTCATTTCAGTATGCTATGACTGTCATAAGTAATCACTCACCCCGTCGTATTTTCAATATTTTCATTGAATTACGTTTACATTATTTTCATGAGTTACGGTACTTGAAAGCTTTTAAAGAATAAGGGTAATAGATGATGGTTATACCTCCATATAATTGACTAAAATTTCTATTTCTATTTAATTTATATAATTTTTTTATTATTGCATTTCGATTCTTTTTCTGAGATCTTAAAATCTCAACAGAAAAACTGGGGTTTTGCCAACCCTGATCTATTAATACCTGGCTATAGGATGGTTAAAGTAATATTCCAAGTCTTGACTTGTGATAATGTTAGTATATCTAAAAGAGGAGCCTTTAATATTGATGACATCATTTAATCAAATTCACCCTCACCATCCAAGTTTAACCAATTGAAGTACCGGTAAGTCATGAGCTGGTGGTACAAATACTACACTCTGGTCCCCTCTTATTATTTTTCCTCACAACTACATACATTTTCTTCAGTTTTACCATTCTCTTGTTAAAATCACGCTAATGAACCGGTGTGCATAGGAATTAGTCTGCTTTTCCTGTTCCAAAAGCTGGCCTTCCATGAACATGGTGTTTGCTCAAGTAGCGAATTTGCTAAGCGGGTTTTTAAGCTGCCATGATAATAGAACGACCAATCATTGGCAAGAGTTACGCGCTTTCTGATTGTTGGGCTTGCCTCAACTCTACCGCCTTGCGAAAACGAAGCGCAAATCGCGTTCATGGAAGCCCAGCAATAAGATTTTGAAAATTTGGAATCCTAATTAATTAATTGAATATCTACCATTTATGTCTTATTAATAATGGGTAGGCCTACTTTTTCTAATATAATAGCCAACACAGTAGGTCTACCAGAAATTTGAAATAGTGACATTTCTAGGAAATCGCTGTGTTTGGAGCGTCGTTCTCCACACTTAACAAAAGTACTTCAACAGGTTCGACCGAAATTCACTACAAAATTTGTGATGCTCCAAGTATATTATACTGCATGGTTAAAATTATTGAAAGAAAAACATAGCTAGGCTCATTTTAGTAATTCATATTATATACAAATTCACTTCAAATTGATTGTCATCAAAACACTATATAACTAGTTTGGAATTGAAGTATGCAAATGTACAAAAGGCTACGTCATGAATACAGGCCAGACATACAAGGTACTACCGTTATCCCGGGAGTAATGTAAAACTTCTTCGGAAACTTGTGTAGCTGCCGACAACTGTTGGTGTAAGTGGGATTGTCTCGAGTCAATGGTAGGAACTGCTATATTCAGATTAATAGGTTCTTGGTCAACAACACTTTCTCCAAGATTCTCATCTGGTAGAATACTTTCAGTATCGTTCCCATCGTGCTGGATCGTTATTTCTGCAACAGAATTCTCGGACATACTGTGCACGTCATGTAGTGCACTGTGAATCAGATCAGGGTCTTGTTCTTCAAGTTTTGGTTCTGTACTATGCAGTAAATGAGCTTCAATGGTTTGATTGGTAACATGTGTGCCGCGAATGCGCTCGCGATCTCGGTTGTGAGTGTTCAAATGGCGTTTCATGTCAGACCGAACTCGAAACGGCTTTCCACAGATTTCACACGGATGTGGCTTTTCCCCTGAACAATAAACAGATTACAATTATTAATATTCAATAGACAAGATAGTCTTACAATGTTTTTAGTACGGTAATCTCATTGACTGATTTACGAGATGAACCTGAATAGGCCTACACATATCACTGGCACTGTAATACTTGATACAGTAGAATCTCGATAAATCGAAATGCAAGGGACCCCTGAAATTTCATTTCGATTCATATTTTTGAATAATGCCATCAACACAATACAGTTCTTATTGCACAGTTTATGTAGTAGGCCTAGTCTATGTAGTAATGATCAGTCGATTGTTAATAAATTTAATGTTGGTAGGGCCACCTAGGGCATATTAGTAAACTATTGGTATTGTTACCATATGGGTATTGTTGGTAAACTATGGAACTTGGAAGTTGGTATTTTAAAATTAATATTTCCTATCAAGGCCTAGATTAAGTATTTTTATTCAAATGTATGTCTTTGACCTTGGGCCTCTTCCATAGCAGTATAAAAAAGGAATAGGTATGCCATTGGAATAGGTAGTAAACACACAGTGAACTAGGGATAGGCCTACCAAGTTTTATCAGACCTTAAACTTTAATATATTGCATCTTATTTGTAGTTCCTTGTATATTTTGAGATATTGCAAAAAGCATGTAGGGCTACAGTAAACCCTGAGGTTTGTTAAGCCAAAATGGAGGGGACCCAAAAAATGATTTTGCCTCATAAAACTTTGGATTAACCAAAAAACTCATTTCCACAAAAAATCATACTTCCCGATTAGAATTTAAGCAATTTTGTATTGCGCGCGAAAGAAACCTATGCCAAATGTGTGAGACACTGCTTCACTGATCGTGTGTACTTGGCTAGCTTTGACAATGCACAATTGTTATATAGCTCGCTTCCATTGGCGCTCAGCCATCCCGAGTCTGATGAATGAGTGTTCTCGTGCTCGTCAAGATCAGAGCATACTCGGATGACACACTCAAAGCAGTGAACACCTCACCTGGCTTTGGATTATTCTTACGCGTCAAATTGAAAGGATGAAAATTGGGAAAATTATGATCAATTCAAGGAACTCACTTGAACTATTTCGACTTGAGGCAACTGAAGGGTTGAAACATTAGTTTGAATTACGGTTTGGCTGAGATTCGAATTGACCATATTAATTAACATTTAAATGCTTATTAATAGTAAAATTGAAATGCTTATACCTTCAGCCGGGGACCAACTTCAAGTTTGAAATATGTCAAATTTCGGATTAACCGAGTTTGGATCAACGAGCATTTACTGTGGGCCAGCTCATATTTTTTACAGGTAGGCCTATGTATATCAATCATATAATTCCTTGTCCAAATATCCAAGGTTCAAATCACGAAAGTAAACGAAAATCGCCAATAACACCGAAATCAACATCTATTAAATGTCAAGTATTTACAGCAAATAAACAATATGAGGAGAAAATTGGAATGTATTGAAGGAATTTTTCCAAATTATGTGGAAAGAAATTATTGAAAAAATGCCAACTAATGCCATTCTCAAGTACATGATACATTATGCCATACTAATGTCATGAGACAAACGTTCGAAAGTAAGTGAATACGGTGGGAGGTACAATGAAATTCCCGATAGCCGGCCGAGCATTCGTCTCGTACACAAATAAACCCGGCCATAGATTCGAAACTCATTCCCCAGTCCATCTCCAGTCAACTTGGTCAATTGTTAATGTAGAATAATTGGTAGGTGTGCATGGAAATGATATGGCTATACAATTATGAAATATCTGTAAACCTAAAGCCTTGTTTTAAAGGTACACAAAAATATGATCAACATCACTCATAACTATTAATTTGGCACTACAGAGTTTGCTCACACAACGCTTCAACATTGACAACCGTCAGTTCTGAGAGCAGCTGAATTCTGAACGGGGAACTTCACGAGAAAGATGATTTTGTCAATGCCAACTGAAACTTGACAAAGCAACTTGTGAATACAAATCTGCCGTTACGCCGACCATAAACATGAAGGAAAAGATTGCAAAATTCTTCATGTAGAAAATTGAAAACATCAATTTAAATTTAGAACTCAATGCATTTGAATAGAATGGGGAAAATCCAAGCTAAACTATACGAACGATTCATGTATATTCCAATTTCAAGCATTACACTTTGCTTCAACTTTATATAGCACCTGCAGTCGGCACGACGATTTAGAGTGAATTTTTATTTATGCATGTACGATTTATCCAGGCTTACCAGGTTGAGACCTAACAAAATGCCCACAAAAGCACCACGATGGGTATCGGTACTCGAGATCTTAGCTTACCTGTATGAATTCTTCGGTGGTTTTGTAGGTACGAAGATGCGCGGAAACTTTTTTCGCAAAACTCACACTTGTAATTCTTTTCTCCAGTATGAATCCTCCGATGAACAATAAGTGAGTATTTCCGTGCGAAGTCCTTTCCACAGTATTCACATTGATAGTTTTTCTCCTCAGAATGAATGGAGATGCAATGGTACTTCAAGTCTCCCCACCTTGAATGTCAAGTATTAAAAGTTGGATTAAATTTGTGTATGGCCCACCACCTACTTCTGAAGATAACCCATTATTGCTCAATTAGGCATTGCCGCATCGCATTGGGCATTAGGTTATAATTAGAGACATATAAAAATAGCATACTGGTATATTTTTTCTTTTGATAGCATTTAGAATTTGAAAAGTAGTACTTTGGCGTATCTATTATTTTGAACATCGTTTTTTCTAGTGCAACAACGTTCTGTAGAGTAACAACAGTACAGTACCCGTGAAACCATTGTCGCATACAAGAGAAACACCTCAATTGATTTTCTTAGAGAAATGGTGTCCACAAGCGGGTTAAACCTATGCCTCATCTTCCACCAGCATCTACAGTTGAGCTTTGGTTTTCCAAATTCCACAACTAACTACACCCTTTTTACTCCCCAATTTATACAATTTTGTGAAAAATAGCATGCATGTCGCTTTTATTCTGAATATAGCGTTTATATCGCCAATACGTTGATACATATCGGAATCAGACATTTGCAGCGCTTTTTCAAAAACATGCTCAAACTAGGCCTACATCAAATGTATTGAAACACGAAGAAATGTTGAAAAATGTGCATTGAAGCACTTTTAGATTTCATTGCTTTTGTAGCAATTGGTATTTATACAGTGATGACCTCACACTGAATATGAATAAAAGTAGAATAAATACGTCTACTTACTGACGAAAATGACGCCCACAAGATTCACATTTATAAGGCTTATCGCCACTATGAAGACGCATATGGACCTGAAACAATTAATTGTTCTGTTGAGTCTACTTACTAATCAGCCTAATCAGTAATTGGCCAAAATAAAATGGTCAAATACTGTAGCTTCAACCTGAGTGATACCAAGCAAAACTCCTTAAGCATTGCCAAGATCCAATATATCGGCTCCAGGTTAACAAGTGTACTTGTAGAGTTGTAATTAATACAGCCTGCACAGGTTATTGCTGTTTGCTGGTCAATGAGTGTGATAATTCCACTAATAGAGACTAGAATTGCTAGTACAGTGAAACCTCTATGCATCGTTCCCAGATCCATAGTTTTTCTGCTTGTATCATTCATTATTTCTCAGCCCACTCCCATTTAATCTATGTTAAATTTTCCTGGATGGATGGTTTTCCTGCATGGATGGTTTCATTTTCCTGGTCCCTTGAAAAAAGATGGATAGAGGTTTCACTGTAAATATAGACTATCATTCAATATTCCAGATGGCAGTATGGGTTGAAATTTGTGAAGGAAAAAAGCAGCCTATACAGGCATTGATTCTGTAAGGCTTACCACAAATTCAATGCTACAGGCAAGCTTGCCCAAGTGTTATTTAATGAAAATGAAGTGTCAGTGCTAGGACAAAATTATCCAAATAGAATTTTTGTAGTTTCAAAAACTCACTGAGTGATATAGACAAAGTGACAAAGTGAAGACAAAATGGATGTTAAGAGTCATGGAACTGACAAGGACATGACTATGGCATACAAGAAAAATTACAAATAGTACGACGAAATATTTAAAAATCCTTCACTCTGATCATAGAGAAATCGTAATTACCACCAAAAATGATTTTGAAACCAACTACATATACTGATCGCTAGGTACACAGAGCGTCAACTCATTGCTCATTGATGAACTTAGATGAATATATTAGGCCCCTACAGTAAAATGTGATGTAAAACATTGGTTGTTGAATAATATCAGTTAATTGTTAATGTTCTTAAACCTGCTCCCTTCGTATGTAATTAATTTCAATTTCAACTTCCATTTCGATTTACACTATCAATTTGTTATGAAAATTATTGTAATGCTAGCTCACTTATTTTTCTCTCGTTTTCATCTAATTAATTGTCTGTTGTCAAAATGTATTAGGGTGTTGATTTTTTTTTATTGTTCACCACAAGTTGTTTGTAAATTTGTTAAATTTAATAATAATCTAATAATCTAATAATAATAATTTAAGCTAATAATCTAATATCCTACAGATAAGCCTTTTATAGGCTTTGTAGACTTATTGAGAACGTATAGGCCTATATGTATTCATTGATCTCTTGTTTCAATAAAAAAAAAAACGTGGTCGCAACGCAAGCACGTCCTGCTTAATGCCAGGCAAGTGCCAAACGTAACCGAAGTGACCCGAGATACTGTGAGCCAGGTACTAAGATAATAGACCTTTGCAATACACAGGCGTGTACCGACAATTTCATTATAGGCCCATACGTTGGGCATTGGGAAATGGCCAATAAAAATACATGGACTGTAGATATGAGAAGTTGAGATGGGGGGAAAACTGATATTGAAGTCGAAACAAACACAGTTTGAAATCTTAGGGAGAAAATGTTCTTGGTACCAGTGAAGCATTTTGTTTTTTAAACTTTTATTTTGCAGTTTTAATGGTTATCTAGTGCCGTGGGGCCATCTACCAACTGTTCACAACTTGCAAGCGACAAAGTTCTTTGTTTGAAATGGATGAGTTATAAATGTCATCGCGAAAATAAAATAATGTACTCGAATTGTTAACACTGCATTTATTTAGTATTTGTCGGAAGAAACACTTTCAATTGAACAATGAGTTCACAGTTACATAAACATTAGCAATACAGCCCAACAGTGATCGAACGTCTACCTTATGCTATAAGATTGACGATTAGCAATATCGAGGGAACTGTTTTTTCTGGTTTCCAAAACAAACAAGGCAAAATTGATTGTGATTTGATTGTAAAATTTTATACACAACGATCGTGATGAAACAACTATTAGCACCCTCTCAACATAGCGCTATCAAGTATCTATTATTTATTATATGATTATCAATTTTATTATTTATATCTGATTTGGAAACTGATTTGGAACCAAGATTTTCTGGGAAGTGGAAAAATACTCACTTATAAAGGGTACTACTTGCCTATCTTGACATATGGAGCAGTTACATGGTCAATCAACTGGAGAGAAGAAAAGAAAATGGGAGGCAGCAGAAATGAAGTTTGTAAGGAGCGTAGCAGGAGTGTCAAAGTTGGAGAAGAAGAGAAGCAGTAATATAAGGAAGGAAGTGGGAGTGGAAAGGTTATCATTTAGATTGGAAAGGGAGAGACTTAGGTGGTACGGGCATATGCGGAGAATGGAAAAGGAGAGAATACCGAGAGCAATGTTTGAGATAGCAGAAAAAAATGGAGCTAAGAGAAGAGTTGGAAGACCAAGAGAAAGGTGGCAGGAGGGAGTCAAGTTTGGGGTAGTCAACCGAGGAGAAAAATGGGGAGAAGTGCAAGACGAGAGATGGTGGGAGAATAGAGAACGATGGAGGGAACTCATAGGAAGAGAAGAAATAGAGGATAGGCCTAGCAGTAGTGAAGAAGAGGAGGAAGAAGTTGGAACTGGCAGGAACCGATTGATATGAGACGTCTGCCCTAGAAAAAGTGGTGGAAACACCCCCGTGCCCAATTTAATTGGTTATCTGGGTTTGAGATATATATATATATATATATATATATATATATATATATATATATATATATATATATATATATATATATATATATATATAAATATGTATATATGAATATATATATATATATATATATATACATATATATATATATATATATATATATATATATATATATAAATATATATATGAATATATATATATATATATATATATATATATATATATATATATATATATATATATACATATATATATATATATATATATATATAAATATATATGAATATATATATATATATATATATATATAAATATATATATATATATATATATATAAATATATATATATATATATATATAAATATATATATATATATAAATGTATATATATATATATATATATATATATAAATATATATATATATATATATATATATATATATATATATGTATATATATATATATATATATATATATATATATATATATATATATATATATATATATATATATATGAATATATATATATTCAAATATATATATATATATATATATATATATATATTCATATATATTTTTATATATATATATATATATATATATATATATATCTATATATATATATATATATATATTCATATATATATTTATATATATATATATATATATATATATATATATATATATATATATATATATATATATATATATATATTCATATATATATATATATATATATATATATATATATATATATATATATATATATATATATATATATATATATATATATATATATATACATATATATATATATATATATATATATATATACGTATATATATATATATATATATATATATATATATATATATATATATATATATATATATATATATATATATATATATATATATATATATATATATATATATATATATATATATATATATATATATATATATATATATATATATATATATATATATATATATATATATATATATATATATACATACTATATATATATATATATATATATATATATATATATATATATATATATATATATATATATATATATATATATATATATATATATATATATATATATATATATATATATATATATATATATATATATATATATATATATATATATATATATATATATATATATATATATATATATATATATATATATATATATATATATATATATATATATATATATATATATATATATATATATATATTATATATATATAATATATATATATATATATATATATATATATATATATATATATATATATATATATATATATATATATATATATATATATATATATATATATATATATATATATATATATATATATATATATATATATATATATATATATATATATATATATATATATATATATATATATATATATATATATATATATATATATATATATATATATATATATATATATATATATATATATATATATATATATATATATATATATATATATATATATATATATATATATATATATATATATATATATATATATATATATATATATATATATATATATATATATATATATATATATATATATATATATATATATATATATATATATATATATATATATATATATATATATATATATATATATATATATATATATATATATATATATATATATATATATATATATATATATATATATATATATATATATATATATATATATATATATATATATATATATATATATATATATATATATATATATATATATATATATATATATATATATATATATATATATATATATATATATATATATATATATATATATATATATATATATATATATATGTATATATATATATATATATATATACCGTATATAAAAAAAAAAATATATATATATATATATATATATATATATATATCCAGGTACCAGTATCTAAAATATACTGTACACAAAAAGCAGTTGGCTATCTTCACACAGTTTCAAAGTTCAAATTTCAATACGAAAGGTTGGCAAAAATAAGGTTTGAAAAATTATTAGGCCTACACTGATCCTAGATTTAGTTAGGATCTACCGTTAACTAAATCACTTTGAAATAAATAGTGAAATCTGAGTGATGCTGGTATTACTGTACATGGAAAATATGCAGATGATGCATTGACGACTTGCACTACAAATAAGGTGTTATCGCTCAGCAGCGAAGTTGAATATAATATCTGCACTTCAAAAACTTGAAATTCATTTAAATGAATACATTATTGGAAACATTTTGTATGTTTAAGGGGTTATTTTAGGAGACAAGATTGTCCTTGTGTCACCCCATCCAAACAATTCTGTACATTGACATCCTTGGCCTTAATTGGGGAAGAATGACACAAAGTTTTTGTTGTTAAGAGGACTCTTTACATCTTGCCTACCGGCTTGATTGCAGACGTTGGGGGCCCAAGTTGGCAATGGGAAACCAATCATCCTATTGACTTACAGTTTTCGGTTAAATAATCACCAGTATTCAATATGTGCTCGTACGAAGAGCTTTGGTTCGTGGTATATTTTCAACCCTTTAAAAATAATTGTCAAAAATCAACATGTTTCTACCTGTTTTTCATTGTTTTACGATTTTTTCAGAATAATTTAATGGAAAAATATGATTTTTAGGGAACGTAGAGGCACAGATATACTCATTGTTGTTTCATTGCAAAAAGAATTAGACTGATTGGTCGAACCGTTTACCCACCATGTGTTGGGAGCTATAGGCCTGTATTGATGCTTTTTGTTCGTTCCGTGCAGGTTTTACTCATGGGTTGTGAGATGTAAAGTAACCTCTTAATAGGTATCAAACAGAACAAAACTGTCGATGGCTCAACTGTCGATGTGTGTGATGTTTCAAAATAAGTAGGCTTCGTGGTGATGTACCAATTCATCACCATTTTCTGTTCCAGTCCCAGAATAAAAAATAAGCATTCCAAAAATAACAAAAAGTTGGGATTTTACAGACAAAACAATCTTGAGTTATACTCTCACAGAAAGTCAGTGAAAATAATAAAGGAAGTAGAAATAAACACTTCTGGGCTTACGTACTATACAGCAATGCAATGTTGACTCACCTTGAGTGCTGAATTAGCAAAGAATGATTTTCCGCAGACCTCACACTGATGAGGTCTTTCTCCGCTATGACTTCGAAGATGATAAACAAGTGAATTCCGGTGATTAAACAATCGCCCACACTGAGGACACGCCAAGTGGGGACCTCCTTTCCTAGTCCTTTTAGCAGCAACACCCGCGTTATTATTTCTCCGGGTCTTGGGGGGAGATGCACCATCTTCCTCTTGGCAAAGTTCATCTTTAAAGTCATAATGAACCTCGTGGATGTGAAGCTCGACATTATCCTTGTCATCGAATACTTCACCACAGTAGTTACATTGATTATCTTGTTCAACGGTTTGTTGTAGTTGTTGCTGTTGCTGGTGTTCCAGTTGTTCCAACTCTTGGATGTCAGCTTCGGCTGCGTGAAGCTCGTCGTCAGGATACCAATCCTTATCATGATTGTTCTTGAGGCTTCTCGGTGAAGGGAGACCGTCCATGTCTCCTTCGTCTCCTGTTTCCACGCCTCCCACTTCGACAACCTCTCGTATTCCTTCCATCAGATCTTCTGGCTCGCTAAACTCCTCAATCTCTTCTTCTTTCGGGTGAGTCACGTTAATATGCGTCTCCAATGTTTTCAGCCGTCGAAAAGTTTTACCGCACTGAATGCACGAGTGTGAAGGTGGTACGAAAGATTCTTTGATTTCAGACTCATCATTTTTACTGTCTGGGGGCTCGAATGTTTCTTTAACAGTTTTAGGATCTTTCAGTTTGGCACTGCATGGTTCAGACCCATTGTTCATTGCATTCATCAAAGGTTCATAATGAGACTTCAAATGCTCAAAAAATTTCAGCTGATTAGCAAAGCCTTTGTTACATATTTCACAATTGAATAATTTTTTACCAGTGGCGTGTGTAAGCCGATGAGCTGCCAAAATCCCGGCACTTTCACACTGTTCTCCGCATTTATTGCATTTGAAGAATTTAACATTATTAACATTCTTGGAAGGTACAGGAGAGCTTTTAATATTTTTTAGTTTCCGAGGTATTCGTTTCTTGTGGGGAAGACTACGTCTTGATGATCTCATGTCATTTTCTACATCATAATCAGAATCGTTCTTATTTTGAGGTGTGTCATTACTCTCTTCATAATAGAGACCGAGTCCCTCATTTTTCACTACATACTGAACTTCTTCTTTGATAAGGTCATCATGCTCCTGGATCACATGTTGCTGGTCCACTAATTGGTGTAACCTACCATCTATTTCAATAGTAAGAGTTTCTGTAGCTTGATGGGAGACATCAAGTATCTGTGGGCGCAAATATTGATTACGTACTCCCATAGAATGATTTGAAAGCACTTTCTTCAATGGTGGAAGAGGGGGCAATCTCATCTCTTGATGTTGTGGTTGTGGTTGGTACATCTTCATGATTCGTTCTCCGTTATGATGATGCTGTACATTGGTAGCAGCTTCTACTTCCTCAACGGTTTGGATGTAGCTTGAAACCATGGCTGCCATCGCTGGTTTATCTACAGGGACTGGAGAGAGGGGGGACAGAGTAGTCATATGGTGGTGCTCTTTGTTCACCATGTGCGCAATAGATCCAATTATTCGTTGCGTTCCACCTGGGCTGACGATAACATTTGATTCCGAAGTTACCATCGAGTGATGATTCAATTGATGTTTTTGTTGATGAGAGAGCTGAACAGCAACCAACGCTGCAGCCAAACGGCGATCTTCTTCAGTCAAATCATGTGGTAATAAGTCCTCTGTTGTATCATAATGCTCTGGTATATATTGAGGTAAAGAGGTCCTTTCAATATGATGTTGCGAATAATCCGTTGGCATCTGTGACTGTGATACCATCATGTCTACAACCATGCCACCATGGACTACGTGATGTTGCATCAATTCTGCGTTTATGAGAGAAGAAGTAGCTGGTGAATCACAGTCAACATATTCCTTGTTAAGTGAATCAGATACTCGGTGGATATTTATGTACTGAGTGGCAACGAGTTCAGACTGAGATTCACCCACCTCGTTGCTCTTAACCGAATTAACGCCATTACTTAATTTGACAATTTCTGTACGAAAATTGATCAATTCCTGAGAATTATCCGACTCTTCCATCTTTAGGGCTTAGCAGAATAAAAATGTGATGTTCTTCATTTTGAAAATCTGTAAAGCAAATTAGCAATACATTTAAATGTTTACACACCTGTAGTAAGCCTACTATAAAATAACTAGTCAAACGCGAAATATGCGTTGTAAGATGAACGAGATGTCCAAAAAAGGTATAAAAGTCGTTGAAGTAGTTCTACCCTTGCTACTTTATCGACTCTGGTATTCTACACACCTTGATGTCTGAATAGGCTATAAGAGTCGTTAAAGTAGTTCTACCCTTGTCACTTCATTGACTCTGGTATTCTACACACCTTGATGCATATACAAATACTTCATTGTTGGGCAAATATTGAATCTAGAAGGCAGTGAATCTCGGCAACCCAATTCTGTCATCATTTTTATGATATATTTGATGAAAAAACCCAGTTGTTTTGATTTTCTTCTCCAAAATGGCTGATTAGAATTGCATACATAATTGTAATAATGTGTAAAATCCATGTGTACACATTCAGAAAAAATTTCATCTCGTTTGGAGAGATTTTATTTTTCAACATTTTCCTCCCAGCCAAATCTTATGGGGTTTTTAGAAACTTTGAGATGATTTTTCTCAAAATCGGTCCGACCGATTCATTCCAAAAACTATACAGTTCCAAGTTGGATGAGTTTCCGTATACAAAAAAAGTTTGATGTTGATCTGTAAAACCCTGCAACCTGTGAAGTGCTTACAAAAAAAAAAAACACAGACAAACCCCCATAAGAGTGGGATGGAGACTTTGCTACGCTCATCTAATTAAGATAATTAAAAATGGTTCATGCTCTTCATGAGCCTACATGCCAAGATTTCAGCTTGTGTTTGCCGTTTCGTCATTTCCAATTTTGTTTTCAAATTTTCTCAATTTTAAATTTTAAAAACAAATTGATAGGCTCAATATTTTAGCTTTTTAACATTGGTAGAGATAGGCCTACACAATTTCACCAGTTTCAGCAGGTTGGGTTAGCCAGGTTCCTGGTTCCTCATTCTGTAACAACTTTTTGTAGTGGTCGAATCCGTTTCGAAAGGAAACGGGACTGTTTCGATCTGTTGGCATTCTATAGCACTTATTTTCCCATTTTGACTCGAAACCATTCGACTATGGTCCAAACGGATACTGCCCAATTTTTCGCCAGCAATGGGATAACCTATTCATTGGATTATATCAATAAATAAAATATGTAATCTTGAGTGTTGAGTGTATAGGCCTAAATGGTGTGGAAAGTGAGAGAATATTTGTAAAAGGGAATAAAAACAATTCACTTGCCGTGGTACTAGCTTATATATTTTCCAAGATGGGTGACAAATACTTCTAGGTTACGGCACGATGTAGTGATACCAACCTATTTCATCATAATATGAGGAAGGTGACCCAACTCGGGTCTTGAAAGTGAAATATTTCCGGGGTCAGACTCTGAGTCCACCGTCCCGATTGCCTGTAGCGCTACGAACGATTTTATTTCTAACTTTTTTTTTATATTGGGTTTTAAAGACCCACTATACTGATTGCTACGATCTATTGGCGTCGGTGGATGATGAATGAGATGATGGGATGAAGAGATGAAAGATTATTTTAGGTGTTTTTGGATGGTGGGAAGGAGTCGGTTGTGGCCTGTTGTTAAGGAACCATCCCAGCATCAACCTGAACGACAGAGGGAAACCACGAAAAACCCCTGTCAGGATGGTCGACCATGGCGGGAATCGAACCCCGGTCTCCCGAATGACGGTTCAGTGTGTTATCACTCGGCCACGCGTCTCGGTTTATATCGAACTATTTAGAACAACAATGCTCAACAATGCTATACACGGCCCAGTAGATAACGAGAATTATAGATTGTGTTAGTTCAACAATGCCACCGGTACCGTAGCCACTCTTATTTATATCTAGTTCACAAGGGGATTCGCTAAATCGCGACAGGCAATCGGGACGATTGGCTCTGAAATGACTGCAAGAAACCACAAATGCCTTCCATGTTATCAGTATAGGAGTTGGAGTACCTGAATGAATATTAGGGTTTCAAGGCGCATCGACAGCGAGGTCATTTAGCGCCTTCTTTATAATTATGATGAAATAGGTTGGTATTACTACATTGTGGTTACAGTATCTTGTTTTTTGAAGTTTGAGTTGACTTGAACGTTTTCATCATGTCTAACTAGGATGTGCATTCAATTATATTTCCATCTGAATAATTGATTCATCACCTATCATTTTCGGCAATTATAGTTCCAAATTTCAAGTTAGCCATAGGCCTATGTTTATTGTCTGTTCAATAAATAGCCAATTTGAAAATAAATTGATTTTTCTCTCCAAGTGAAATTGGTTACCAGTAATTTGTTTCATTTCCAAAAAATATCTTCAAGTTAAAAAAGATTGGCATTGGCCATCGAGGGAGTGGGGGGAGTGTAGTGTATGTGTGTGTGTGTGTGTGTGTGCAGGTCTGAGTGAGTAAAGCTGCGAGCTGTGAGTGAGCATGTAAAAAGCTGTGGTGGCTAAGTTGTTGCATGTGTTTCACTTGAAAATACGCGATATGTACTACTCCTGCGCTTTCGGTTTAAATGCCCGTTTCGATCGATGCTATAGAATACCAATTTCGACCGCAGTCAAAACGGAGCCAAAGCGATATCCAAATGGTTTCTGCTAGTCAAGTAACAGACAGAAGCTATAGAATGAGGTCCCTGGAGGGGACAAACTAGAAACATAGTATTTGTTAGTTTGAAGAAAAAATATAAAAATTATGAAAACATACTGGGAACTGCAGCACTTGAATACCGTTTCTGGTAACGGTATCAATGACGGTATCTAATTAAAAGGCTTGGAGCGAGTTGTAGGCCCACCAACTGATAACTACGGGTTATGAATTAAGGTACGGTACTAAATACCATTTGAAGAACACAAAATCCGATTAGAAAAAAAAATATTTTTTTGTTTTAGGATCTAGTATTGAATGCTCCATTTTATTAAATCAATTAAAACATTCAAATAAAACAAGTTAGATGCTTCTCGCAGCTATAGGCCTATATTTTTTTGGAATAATTATCTAGTCTTCATGTAACAATAGAATCTAGCTTCGAAATGCTGCTAGATCTATGTGGAGATTTTCTACCATGAACTTTACATGTGATTGACTAGAGACTCATTTTTGATGACACTTGTACAATCCTTGACATAGGCCTAGAATTGGAATAATAAAATTGAGTTGTTTGTATGTAAGTCTTTATTTGGTCAATATTTTTCTGAAATTTAATAAAATATAATATAATAGGCCTAAATATATACAACAATTGCCGAAGATAGGCGGGGTTCACTATTGAAAGTGGTCTTCCAATATAGGCCTATATATATTTTTTTTTTGAAACTGAATAGGATGTAGGCCTACATTAGTAAGGCAGATTCTCTCTAAGAAACTAAAATCATAATAAATGTTTCATTTGGTAATTTATGTAAGAAATTTGAAGATAAAAGTAATCAAATTAAAAATAAATAAATCATAGCCACTACTGAAATTAGACGACAAATTACGTCCCTGAAATGTCTCTATTTTGTCCGTGAAAAGTCTCTAAAAAGTCTCTGTTTCGGCCGGCCGAAACAGAGCCGAAACACAGGTCGTTTGGGACAGAAACCACCACTGTTTCGGCCGTGAAAAGTCTGTTTCGGCCGTGAAATGTCTGTTTCGGCCGTAAAAAGTCTTTGTTTTGGCCGTTATTTGTCCCTACTTGGGCCGTGTATTGCCCCTACTCTACGGGTTGATTGACCTTTCATAACTCTAATTATATGTAGCCCAATTCATCATTGAATCAACTATTGAATCACGCCGTGTTCATGAGACGTATGAAAAAAACAATAAATCTAGCCGCTCATCTAAACCTCAAAAAAACATTCTCTTTTCGCATGCGTCTCGTGAATGTGGCGTAATTCAACAGTTAATTCAATGATGAATTGGGCTACATATAATTAGAGTTATGAAAGGTCAATCAACCCGTAGAGTAGGGGCAATACATGGTAAAAGTAGGGACAAATAACGGCCGAAACAAGTTACTTACACACGGCAAAGTAGTTTTCTGAACCCATCTGTTATGCCATAGCTCGTCTATTTGGCAGCAAAGAATTCTCTTGAGTCATTACGACAGTTAGGACTATGCCATTTGATTGTAGAATCACTTAATCCATCCCCCTAATAAATTGTCAAACAGTTTTCGCAAATTCGTTGTGGAGTCTTCATTGCACTCCTCATATCAATGTTAACTCAACAAGTACAAGTGATAGATTGGACACTGAATGCAGCAATTGAATGTGGTGAGACAGGTAAAAACTGGCTAGGCCCATTTACCATAATTCAACCCTTTGCTTCTTGTTAGATGGTAGGCTACATTCTTTGTGCCCGAGGCGATATGTAGTTCTAACACAATAACGGTCGATATTCCAATCGATTCCAAGAAACAGAAAACGAAGTCTGTAAAAAGTCCTTGGATCGGCTGTGTTTCGGCCGTGAAAAGTCCGTAAAAAGTCCCTGAATTGTCTGTGTTTTGTCCCTTGGAGAGACGGAAATGCGGTCGCTATATTGTCCGTGAAAAGTCCTTAAATTGGCCGTGTTTCGGCCGTTCAATCTCATCCAGTTTGCGGCCGTCTTTCGGCCCTGTTTGGGCGCTATGCAACCGCACCTTTCTGCAGTCTGTTTGCTTTTTTATGTACGTCCGTGAATCGGCCGTGTTTCGTCCCTTAAACCTCAATCGTCCCTGTTTCGGCCGTGTGATTTCAGTGAGGGAGGAAAAAAACTTTCCACTATTACATGCTCATTATAGCCAAAAAATGGCCTTTAAAAAATGAATCGATTTTACACCCAAGCTGAGAAAACCACGACAAGAACAACATTGTTTCAACAATAGATTTTTTTTTCCAATTCAAATTTTATTTAAAAGCATTGTTGCGCTTTTCATTTATTTTTTCGTCTTAGAACTAGATCAATTTTAATCTGCATATGAAAAAAACGTGGAAAAGATACAAACTCTGGATTTTTTTCCAAAGGGTAGGCCTAATAAATCTTAAGCAGTAACTCATCACCCTTGGTTATGTATTCTATTTTTGTACCTCAACTAATAGCCAACTAGGCTCTTAATTAATAATTAAGAGTTGGTATAACCGGCTTCTAGTTTACCGATAGTTGATAATCCTAGAAGTTGGATATTGGTTGTTTTCGACAATGATTATTGAACATGCTCAACAACTTCTTAAACATCCTGAAGCCCAATTTATGTGGATGTAGGAAAGAATACCGTCGTCATGTGTTGTCAATGTAAGCAAAGTGTACCTAAGCAAAATTACACCAACTGTAATTAATTGTTGTTGATTGGTGTGATTAAAAGTAGGCCCTACTAGATTTCATCATCTGGATCATCAATCACCTCATCAAGTCTGGGAAAACAAAATTAATTTCTCTGAAACCTTCAAGAGTGAGAAGTATTGCATGTTGCATCTATTTAAACACTTTTTCAAGTTTTAGTGTTCTTACCCTTCCTTATGCCTAATAGCATGTTTAATATTTGACACTAAATTGGTAATTTCCCAATTCAACTTCAATGTATGTCATCATCGTAAATTACAGGACAGCTTCCCAAGTATATGGGCTCTTTACCGGTATATTTTTTTGGTTGCAAAAAAAAGTTACAAAAGGATCAAAAGTAAGAGTAGGGCCAGGGCCCATCTCAGTTAATAATAATAATAATAATTATAATAATAATAATGTATCTTTATTTGTACGGCGGAGTCAAGCCGCAATGGCTTCTCTTTTTTCAATATGGAATACTAATTAACCCTACAAACTATCCAAAGTTGAAGTATATATACATATGTAACAAAGTAGGTAGGGCTATACCGGTAAGTAAAATGTAATTTGAGTTTGTAGTATGCCTACGCCCCAAGTCTAGCCCTTTAGGCTTACAAACCCTAATATACAGGGTTGGTGAAAGCAGGCCTCGGACAAATTCAATGGCTAGGTCTAGATGAGAAAATTAATTGTCAAGACGCGAAAAGGTTGGGGAAAATGGTAATAAATACGCCCTAAACCTCTTATTCCTTCGAAATTAAGTTGATGATTAGTAAACAACGGATCATATGCCTTAAAGGCAGACCAAGCCAAGCAATAGCTAGTCCTACCATAACGGTAGGGCAAATTTGGAAGCCATGTCCGTTTTGTAACAAGTGCCAGACAAAATGAAGTTGCAAGGTCACTCTTTGTGTAGATTTTGTTCATAGAGAAAATTTTAATTTACTTACCGAAATAGGTGCATTAACTGATTTGGGGACATGAAAAAAATTATGCAATTATTTTTAAAATTTAACTACACAATTTAAAGATACAAACACTCAACATAACCATAAATAACAAACTATCATAAGACTCCCGCAGCAAAATATGACAACAGTGCCTACTTCTGCACCGGAAACAGTAAACAGGACGTGAAATTTGTAGTTCTGTTCATGCTCACAAGTTACAACTGCTCGACAGCAACAGATATCCGTGACGTTGGAAGGAATGGAAGTCTGCATTTGCCCTTTGCCCAGCTAAATAGGGCCTATATTTACAAATTCATGAAAAATTAGAACAAAATTACGTGTTCCGTAATCTAAAGAAACAATAAATTAGGTATGGGCCAATACGTGAATATTTGTAATGACTGGGCCTGAACTGCACAATTTTCTCAGTCCTAGCTGTCATAACCTCACTTTATTATTACTATAGCCCAACAAAACAAATAGAGGAGATCGTGCTATAGCCATTGCCATTGAGTAGTCATTTGTTGTTATTTTAAGCTACAATGGGTAAATTGATTGTAAGTCATAGTCCCTACCTCCATTCTTCCTATGGACTGGCCTACCTTAGCGACCGCCCAGGGCTGAACATTTTCAGGGGTGCTTTGACAACATACTACTATTTTAGCAAATTATGTATGAATTAATTTTGATTACATTATTATATTATTAATTATTAGATTAGATCATTATTATATTTTAATTATTTTGATTTTAATTATTATTACATTTTGTCTTTGGTTCTCACGAAGCTATGTACCGGCATTTATACATATACATAGTCTTCCAGATCTGTGCAAGAGTGTGTAAGCGTTTGTAACGCGGTGATGGGCAAGTTGGAGGGCTGGGGGGCATTATGAAGAGAGTGGAAGGGGGAGAGTAATAATAATGATAATAAATCTTTATTAGCAATGTTTGCTATGATACATTTAAATATACAATTCTCCTACAAACAAAGTACAATCAGGATTAAGCTAATAATTGAATTTTGTGCTTCCATTACTAATACTAAATTTAAGTCTACATTTAAATTCTACGACTGATTTAGCTTCAATTACATTGATTGGTAAGAGGTTATAGTGTCTTATACCTAATTAAAAAAGTGATTTAATTATAATGTTCCTACCACTACCAGTACTTTCAAGAAATAACTTATTACATTGCCTTGTATTGTGTATGTATGTCATCAACATTGATTAACTTATTTAGATTTTTGTTGTTTGATTAGTTACCAACTTGACTATTTGTTGGAGTGATAGCACGTCATTGCGTTCATACGGCAGACTGGCTGGCAATGTGTAAAAATAATCATGCATAGAAGTGCAGGGCAGTGGTGAATTGGCGTGTTCATGTTCGAAACATGAGGGATCTGGCTAGTTGAGTAAAGAAGTATTCTACGGGATAGAGTGATAACGCCGTGGTTAAACAGTCTACATATAGACCCTGGTAGTGTTACGCCTGGTAATTCTGCTGAGAGCGCTGTGATCACCGAGAAAATGCCATTTGGTAGAGCACTGTTGCGAGTGAATGCTGCCAGGAGCTCTGTGATCAACCAATTTTTTATTGTTGGTGAGCACAGGCTCTGTCATACGGCATTGCCTATGTAGAGACCAAAAGCTCTTTGCTAGAGACAACTTCACCAATGGTGCCAGTAGAGCTATTGTATGTAGTTATTTGTAAATTTTGCTGTCTCTTTTGCTTTTTTTGCTAAATTTTGCTGTCTATGGTCTGCTATGGTTAAATAGATCCCTCCAAGTCTTTGTCATGCTGTAACAATTTCAATTTCATTTGTAACAAATTTGTAACAATGTCTTTGTAACAATCACTTGTTAATTGAATGGCTTGATAATTTTATACTTACTTATGTGTGATAGCCGATAGACTTGTTAGAAAAAGACATTTCTTTCCCAACCCCATTTTTATAAAGCTAGAATGCTGTAGGGATGCCAACCCCGGAATGGTCAGGAGCCGAAGTATCTAGATCAAACCATAGAGAAGTTCACCTCTGTATGATCAAACAATAATCCAACAACTATATAAAATTTCAATTTTGTATGTTTTTGTATAAATACAAGTTCAATGTTTTATTGGCACATTTTGATGCTACAGTTCCGTGTACAGTTACACGAGTCTTTTCTGGTTGTATGGTGGGCGGAAGATGTTACGCTGCGTTATATCATTGTCTCTAGATATTGTTGATAGGTATGTCTCTAGATAGGTAACGCCGTATGACAGAGCCTATGCTCACCAATTGACGACTCGACATAGGTGTGGCTTCACCGGTAGGCCAGTTGGATCTATATTATTTGTGGTCATTTGAAGATACCTCGATTGAATATTTGAATTTCACTACAGTTCTAACAGCCCTGTTGATTGGACGGTATCATTTGTGAAGTCAAGGGGGCAGAGACTGCGAGTCGTCAATTGCTAACCAACAATGAAAAAGTTGGCTGATCACAGCGCTTCTAACAGCATTCACTCGCAACAGTGCTCTAGCAAATGGTATTTTCTTGGTGATCACAGTGCACCCAGCAGGATTACCAGATTACCAGAGCTGTGGCGATTTATGAAGTTATTCAAACTACAATATTATTTCACAAGATTAACAATCTCGTATCAATAGCTTTATATTTAAATAATATTGATATATTGGCAATTGAACATAATATAAATAATTAATACTGTAATGAAGTATATATAAGCTAGCATAATTGATGATTTAATTAATTAATTAATAATTAAAAAAAAGAAAGAATTTTGTTTTGAACATTGGACTTGTCTAATTTACGATTAATAATAATTTCAAGAAAATCAAATATCACAAGAAAAGAAGAAGAGAAGAGAAGAAGTTGAGAGAAAAAGAAGACCAACAAACATTTGTGTATCCATCCTGACTTGGTTTTTCGTGGTTTCCCACAGTCCTCGAAGCAAATGCTTGGATGAAGTACTAATTGGCCACGACCTTTAATTAGTAGAGTGATAGGCCGAATTATAACATTATAGGCCTATCACTCATTTTTTTTTTTCTTTTCCATTTTGTATAATGACAAACTTTACATCTGCTGTTAATGGAAAGAAGTGATCATTGCTCAAGAGACTTAGTTCAAAGTGGAAGATATCAACATTCGTGTGTTTTGTTTACTCTCAATACCAATGCTGATAATGTCCGGATATATATCACAGAAACGGTTTTTACTTATAATGTGTTCCGGACTTTCGGAAACTGAAAGACTGTTATCTGCGGCGGAAAGTTATGGTCACCAACAGCGCAGTCCTGGTGTTAAAGTTCATTGGTTTTAAATAATTAAAATGGGGTGGTAAGATCGCCCTTGTGGTGCCCCGTCCAAACGATCCTACTTTTCATCCTTAGCCTTAATTGGGGAACAATGATTTTGTATCAAGTTTCGATGTTATTAAAAAAAAAAATAATTGATGAGGTGTCGTCCATCTCGTTTAATCGTTTTTTCAAGTCCTACGAATAACGAATTTCATAGTCCAGAGCCCTCATTTGGTGTTCAAATGAACTATGTTCTACTGGCGGGAAGTGTATTTCATGAACTTGTCTGTAGGAATAGAACTACAATATTATTTTATCAATATTATCTACAAAAATGATCTTATATCTTCGAATGTTCTGACACACATCAATTTCTCCTAGCTCACTACAGCCTGGTGGTATTGCATCTGCTTACAGTGTGTGGGTGCTGGGGTTCAAATCCTCCTATGCTAGGCTCTACCTTTATTTAAATGATGGAAATGCACAGATTATTGTTCTTGGTATAATTTTTTAGTAACTGATATTGCTGTCTTTTTGCTGCAACCCACTCCAGAAAGTGTTTGAATGATTTCATATATATATGAATTCAGGTCACTATGGCTGGCTGTAGGGTGCACTACTTTTAGTGTGCTGAGCCAGTCTCCTATCCAATACAAAAAAAAACACTATAGACACGATTTATTTGATCGTTAAACAATATGAAAATCTATAGCCACTAACATCTGGCAACATCACCTTGATTGTCGCGTATTCAAGGCAAGAAATACTAACACAATTATTATACACGATGTGAAAAACTCCATTCACAATTCATTTAGGTAATATTTAAAGTAAGCCGTGACGATCAGTTTTAGGATCAATGTTGGGTGATGGTTAGGGTTAGATATGACAAGGTTTGAGCCATAAAATTACTGTCTTGATGTAAAGTTAACGACCCTTATCATCACCCCACCCATCACCATCAATCACACTAACATCATGAGAAACCCCTAAAAACCGAAGAAGGTTGATCTAACTCGACCCTAAAACGTATCGGCCTGGCTTACTATAAAATTACCATTATTTGTCTGCAACTATAGTATACACATGCATTTTTGTGCTATAATATATGAGTAGAGACATGTAAAAATAGCAATTGCTATAAAAGCGACAAAATATGAAAGTGCTTTGAAACATATTTTTCTAACATTCCTTCATGCTTCTTTACATTTGATGTTGTTTAATCATGTTTTTGAAAAAGCGACAAAGCGCTACCGTACAAACACCTGAATCTGATATGTTTCAACATATCGGCGATATAGACGCTAAATGTGGAATAAAAGCATTATAGATGCTATTTTCTGCAGAATATATCAATTGGGAAGTAAACAGGTGGAGTCAGTTAAGGAATTTCAAAAACCAAAGTGCATCTGCAAATGCAGGCGGCAGATGAGCCGTAAGTTAAACCTGGGGGTGGACACCATTTTCTTGAAACTATCAATTGGAGTGTTCCACTTGTATGCCTATTGTACAATATATTAAATGTACCAAAATATTAGATTGATATATCAAGGGTACCGTACTGTTGTAACAGAGAAATGTTGTTTCGCTACAAAACGCAATGTTTCAAAATAATAGATGCACCAAAGTGCTACTTTTCAAATTCTGAATGCTATGGAAAGTAAAAATAGATGCTATATTTACATGTCTCTATATGTAAGATTATGTCGGTGGGGATTAATTTTTTTTTCGCATTATGGTCTCATTCAGTTGCCACAACAGTCGTGTTTATTGCAATATTGCCAGTTCGCCTGCACAGCTCATGCTGATTGTGGCTATAGTTTGTTGAACCTGTGCAGTCATGACTCGTACGATGGTCGTGTCATATCTATAGTTTTTCTTTGCGTTGGAGCGTTGGAGCCACGATTGATCGTGCCTATATATTATTAGTGCTCTTGCATCAATGACAATTGTGTCAATAATGGCTGCTGTTAGGCCTTCGGATTTGGTGTGACTAGGGTTGTGTAAAAAGAATTTTTTATTTTTTCATTTTTTACTGTCACAAGAAAAGAATAACAAATACATGAACACTCTCAAAAAGATCTATAAAGCCTTTAAAAGGCTTGTCTGTAGAATAATAAAATAATATACCGAATTAAACAAACACAAACGACCAGTGATGCACAGTAAATAATTACAAAATATACAGTAATACATTTTGTCAACTGACAATAATTAAATGCAAATGATGAGAAAAAAAGAAAATTACACTAATTCACAGAAATACCGGTACTGCGTACGAAGAACAGAAATATGAAAAACAAAATTGAAACAGAAATTATATTACAGGGGAGACATATTTAATACATACTAAGACTAGTTTTACAGTTGCTAATACAGATTGCTTACCAGTTAGACATAATATCTATCAACTGTTCAGCTTACATTCTATAATATTCATTATTTTCATTATAGATGGCAATGAGTAACCCTATTGGAGCTGCTGCTGCTTCAATCCTGCAGAGAGCTGTTGAACTGGACAATAAGAAACGATTTACAGAGGCTCTCGTTTGCTATCAAGAAGGTCTTCAACTTCTCGTAGACATTCACAAAGGTAGGTAAGTCTTTAGTTCCATGCTTATTTAGTAGAGTACTGGTACCAACTGTGTCAGTTTAGGCTGTATCTAGGAACAATTTATTTCTTTGCTGGGATTGTGGCCTTTCAGAGCAAAAGTAAAAACAGGATCATTGTGCTTGTAAATTACCGAAAAAGTAAAAACTAGCAACGTGCACTTGAGCGGCTAGGCCTGTTTTGTTTTGTATACCATCACCAGTGGTATGCTTACAATCATGAACGATGCACTACTAGCATTAGCAGTCACTGGCACAATAACGATGTGTGTATACACGATGTCATAAATGGATATAAAGTGGTGGTCAATAATTGAGAGAAATGCTTCTAAGGTCGAGTATTACCACGGCCAGTTAGTATTTATCTGAGAGTTGGTGAAAACAAATAGCATAAGTAACCATGGTGATAACAAGTTTGAACAGTCAGATAAAGGCTAACTGGACTTGGTAATACCAGGCCTAAGTGATACAGAGCAGAATGTTTTTCATCATCTACTTAAAAAACAACAGTCCTTATCTATGACCAGAAATTGACGACTCACAGTCTCAGCCCCCTTGACGTCACATCATACAAATATATCAAATCATACAAATCTATGATGAAGAATAAATAGGTCATTAGGTGTGGTTAGATCACCCTTGTGGTGCTCTTCCAAGCAATCCTATCTTTCATCCATGGCCAAATTAGGGAACAACATTTTTGTATCAAGTTTTGATGTAATTAAGAAAAAAAATATATAACCTGACCAATCTGCGTTTACACGGGGGAATGTTGTGTCAGTTTTCATGTTCTAGACGTACGTAGCACGTGAACGTAATCCTCTCCTTTTACCCTTCTCTATGTCTGGCCAGCAAAAATTCGGCATTCGTCACGAGCACCTGCCTGCTCTTAGAGTGTGTCAATTACCTCTTGAAAAAGATTTGTTCATTGTAATGTGCTTCCTCTAGGTGAATCGGATGTGGAAAAGAAAAATTATCTACGCGGCAAAGTCGAGGGATACATGGGTCGAGCGGAACATCTTAAACAATTTGTTGAAGCTGAAAAGGATGCTGGTAATTACCATGAACAAATTCTCATTGAAAATGGATCCACAGGTCACAGTTACTTGAATATCTTTGGAAGATTTCTTGATGATGACATCAACCTGGTTGCAGTGGAGGATCCATTCGTTAGGAATTTTCATCAGGTAGGCTAAAAAATATTGTTTCTGTCACCAACACCGCTAGCTTAGACTTATGAGATTCTCTCTCTCTTTCTCTCTACGATTCATTTTTTTCCGCTTCAAAAATGTGAATGGACAATTGCGGAACACTGAAGACTGTCTGAACTCCTATAATTGGCCTATGTAGCCTACTATCAAACCTACTCCAGACAATTTCAGCTGAGTCAGTTGAGCTGGAGGCCAAGTCTTGAAACAGGCAACTTAGATCGCCTAGCGATCTCAGTACGCTGACTGAGAACACCAGGGATATGAGTTCTGTTCAAAATGGCAGTCTTGAGTTCCAAGAGGCGCTTTGAGAACGCAGGTGATTTCATTATTACACGAGCGTTTTCAAAACGCCGTTCTAGGCGTTCACAGCGCCAATGTAGTTGTGCGTACTAGAAAGTTTCGATAATATCATTTCAAGCTCTTCCGTACCTGATTATTGAATCAGTTTTTCTATGCTTTGATAACCCCAATACATGCGGGATGAACACATTAATTTTTTTCATATTAGTAGAGAATATAATGAATTAATTATCCATTTCAATTTAATTGAAAATACGGACCAATGGTTGAGTTGTATAGCAACGAAAACGTGTCAAAATTTCGGTGCCTCAGTGGTCTAGTCGGAAGCGCGTTAGGTTCTCGTTTTGAAGGTTGTTGTATCTAATCCCGCTATGGTATGACTTTTTTTGTTTTTCACCTAAAAGAACATTTTAGAAATGGACCACTGTTTAATTCATATTATCCTATTTTTCATTCAGTTCATTAGTTCAACTCTTATTTTGATTGTACAGTATTTTTATGAACTCTCCGATTGAATAAACTGGCACAATCACAATATAGGCCCTATATAGGCCAAAAGGCAATTTCACAATATGCGACGAATGTACAGATTACGGTAATCGTCAAATGTATTAGAAGAAAGTTATCATTATCGACCCCACTATCAGATATGAGACTGAATATAACCAACCATCTCATATAAACACTGAAGAGAGACAACATTACATTCCATGCTTCAAAGATTTGTCAAAGAAATACCAAATTGATGCGAAGTACTGGGATGTAGTGGGATTAATGGTGGGAGCTCGTGGCACCATTCCTAAATTTTTATGCACTTTTATCGATACTTACAAAATCCCAAAGAAGGTATTATTAAGAAATATTGTAAACTCAGTTTTGATAGATTTAGTAGGTCTTTTACAGCACCATTTATATTCTTTCAAACAATTTCAATCTTATTAATAATATTAATAATACCTTCTTTTTCTATTACGTTCTTCCATTTTCATATTTTTTTCATACTTTTGTTATCTACCCTCAATTGAATTAGTTTTATAATATTTCAGAATTTTTCTGTGATCAATTTTTTCTCACTTTTGTAAATAACCATTGTACTTATATGTATTGACCATATTACGCTGTACCATCTTGGTATCACGCTTTGCGGACAGCCGTCAAATAAATGGTCATTCTCTCTCTAAAATTATTTTGAACAATATATTCATGTTCGAATTTAATAGGCCTATATGTTCTCAAATATAATAATGAAACTGGATCTGAAACGCCAGTCCATCATTTGTATATTAAAGCAAATTAATTATTGTTGTTTGTTTCATTGTGGCAAATATCTATAAGGATGCAATGCTGAATGTCGGTTGAATGTAGATAGCAATAAGACGATAAAGTAGAATATTAGGCCTTTATTGAGTGAACAAAATGAGTACCGGTAACTCATTATCATTTTGTCATTATCATATCATACCAACATGTATTAGGTCTAGCTACCTCTTTATTCTATGATATTATTCAGTCAAGATTATTAGAGATAAATTTTATGAGTAGTCACAAATTCCAATTGTTATATAAATATAATATATACTAGATATTATTCATTCTCGTGACTTATTTCATACTGGGAATATCGAAAAGATCATTCCCGGTATGCATTTTTTATCGTATCAAAAATGCGACTCTTAGGCCTACATAAAAAACAAAGCAAGAAAGAAAGATAGAAGAATAAATAGGAAGAAAGATAGGAGGAAGGAAGATGAAAAGAAAGGAAGAAAGAGACACACAAACAGAAACAAATAATGAGACCAAAAATATAAAAGAATGAACAATGAAGATCATTTTCTTTTCATATTCCAAATATATAGACCTATATTGAATTATATTGAATTCATATTATATGATTATATTATAGGGCCTATTATTATTACGATTATTCATTTCATTTTCCCATTTGTTATTGAAAACTATATTTATCGGTACACAAAAGGACAATTATCATGAAAAAAACATTCAAAATCAATCTGTGATTTGAAAACACCTCTTAACAAAACGCCAGGAATTGTAAAACGCGAGGTAAAAGCTCGCGATCCAGAACGCTAAAAAAAAAGCGATCTAGAACGCCAGGCGTTTTGTAAGTTTGAACTCAAGACTAGCTTACGCGCTCTTTTGGGCGCTTTCATCAGAGAGAGTTCTGAAGATGCTAGCGTTCTGAAAACTCCTGGACTCAAGACTTGGCCTCCAGTGGAGTTGTTTTTCACCTTATTTTGTGGCCACATAAAGAGTTGGTGATGAATTAACACACCGAAAATGTAGTTAAAAATTATTAACTACCGGTACCAAAGTTATCACAGCCTAGGAGGAATACAAGTATTTTATTGTGTTTCTTGTTTTCTTCCAGTGCCAAAATTTTCTTCGTCTGTGTGAACTACTGGTGAAGTCTTGCAGTAATCTAAAAACAATATCCCTTTTAACTGGTGCTGATGGTTCTGCTAAGGAACAACTGCAAATGCTTCAACTTATCAAGACAAACTTGGATAAATATAAAATCGAGTTCGAACTGACATTCTCAAATACGCTTCACGATAGACAAATAAAGTAAGCATATGACCTGAAAAAATGGGCGTTGAAGAGCGTATACCAGAATAAAGTCGACTCAGTCGTGTGACGTGGTGTGCAGGGTACTTTTCAATGGAATGTGGTTAGGGCTTAGGGGTTGTTGTTGTACACCCAAATCCATGTCACACAACCGAGTCGACTTCATTCCGGTATACGCTCTTCAGGCACCCCTCGAAAAGCTCTTTTGATGAAAGCTTAAGATTATTTAATGAAGCCTACATTGGTATTGCCCTATTTTCCTAGCCATATCCTAATCTTGATTATATAAAGCATAAATGCTATAATTAGTTTTGTGCAAAGTTTGCCTTGCCAAGGAACTTTTGAAAAGTTCAGTTTGTCTGCGTGGAAATGCACTTTTTAAAAGTTCAAGTTTATTTTTCACATGCAATTTACAAAAGTTGAAGTTCTTGGGAAAAGGGAAGGCCCATCCTACCTAAGTTTACTTGAAAAGAAAAATTATGGTCATTTTTCTACTATTTTACATTGAATCTTACTGATATATATATATATATATATATATATATATATATATATATATATATATATATATATATATATATATATATATATATATATATATATATATATACTATAATGGAAGCAAAATGTAGTGAAATATAAGTCATTACTGCTGGTACCTTACACATTGTGCCAAATATAAACCATGTATTTTCCATAAATGTTGAGATAATAGGTCGGCATCTGAATCTTGGCGCACCCTACTACCAAAAATACCATCTTGGGTGTGTGGTGTGCCTAAATTTTGTTTTAATTTTTTGCGTGATTTTCTCTTTAGGAATGGACTCTTGGCACCATTTTTAAAATGCCCATTGAAATCTCTGCATTTGGAAACATTTTTTTAATTAAATGAGCAAATGCAAATGCAAAGACTTCAATCCTTCTCTTATGAAGCTTTGTCTTTTTTTCTGTTTGTTTGTAAGGGGACATCCATAAATTACGTCACAGCTTAGGGGGGGAGGGGGGTAGTCAAGATTTGTGACAAGGTGTTACAAGGGGGGAGGCAACTGTGTGACGTACCATTTTTCTGTTCTATCTATTTGGCGCCATTCTTGTAGATTCTTATATTTATACCCACCCTAGAAACAGCAGATGCACATCAAATAATTTAAAGTTTGACTACTCAAAGAGCAAACGTAAAGAATTGAATATTTTCATTTCATCACCTTATTGTACCTTTCCCGCCTGTTGATTTCAATTTTTTGTTAGAGGGGGGGTATGAGAATTTGTGACGTATTTGAAGGGGGAGGGTAATATGTTTTGTGACCAACTGTGACATGGGGGGGAGGGGAGGTTCAAAGTGGCCTAAATAAAAAAGTTTGACATAATTTATGTATCTTCCCTAAGCACTGTACAGGTCGCAGGGTTTGACTGATCAACATGAAACTTTTTCCGTACACGCAAACTTATCCAACTTGGAACTCTGGGCAAAAAATATTTGGAAAATAAAATCTCTCCCAAAAATTAATAATTTTTTCTGAGTGTGTACACATGAATGGTACACATCAGATCTGTTTGTTTGTCCTGAACTAGGCCTACTTGAACTAGTTCTTCAGTTCTTGCACTTTAGTGTTTGTTTGTAACCGTGGTGCTGCACCAAAGCTACACTCTCGTGTTTGTTTGTCCCAGTTCACTAGCACTAGTCCAAGTAGTTCTACACCAGCTACGGAGCTGGTGTGCTTAGTTCAGTTCAAGATGGCAGGCGCTAAAATCAAATTGTAGGTGCACACTATGTTGGCTAACAAGTTGTTGACACTTAAATACGTACCGATGAGAATGAAAAATTGTATATTTGAATATATATATATATATATATATCTCAAACCCAGATAACTAATTAATTTGGGCCAGGGGGTGTTTCCACCAGTTTTTCTAGGGCAGACTTCTGATGTCAATCGGTTCCTGCCCGTTCCGACTTCTTCCTCCTCTTCTTCACTACTGCTAGGCCTATCCTCTATTTCTTCTCTTCCTACGAGTTCCCTCCATCGTTCTCTATTCTCCCACCATCTCTCGTCTTCCACTTCTTCCCATTTTTCTCCTCGGTTGACTACCCCGAACTTGACTACCTCCTGCCACCTTTCTCTTGGTCTTCCAACTCTTCTCTTAGCTCCATTGTTTTCTGCTATCTCAAACATTGCTCTCGGTATTCTCTCCATTTCCATTCTCCGCATATGCCCGTACCACCCAAGTCTCTCCCTTTCCAATTTAAATGATAACCTTTCCACTCCCACTTCCTTCCTTATATTACTGCTTCTCTTCTTCTCCAACTTTGACACTCCTGCTACGCTCCTTACAAACTTCATTTCTGCTGCCTCCATTTTCTTTTCTTCTCTCCAGTTGATTGACCATGTGACTACTCCATATGTCAAAATAGGCAAGTGGTACCCATTATAAATTAGTATCTTCCCATTCCTGGGAAAATCTTGGTTCCAAATCAGCTTCCTTACTTTTTGAAATAGCCCGTCCGCCTTAGCTATTCTCTTGTTCACTTCTAGCTCTACTTTTGCCGTATCACTGACAATACTTTCCAAGTATGAGAACTCTTCTACTTCTTCCAGTTCTTGACCTTGCAGCTGTACTTTTTCTTCAATCTTTCTCTTCTCTCTGCTCATCACCATTGTTTTGCTCTTTTCCACGCTAATTCTCATCCCAAACTCCTCTGTCATTTCTTCCCATCTTTCTACTTTCTCTTGCACCTCATCTCTACTGTCTCCCCATTGCAAGATATCAACAGCATATATCATTATCTTTGACCCTGGGCCTGTCTTCTCTGGTTCCACTTTTCTGATCATCTCATCCATCACCATTACAAACAACATGGGTGATGGGACACTGCCCTGCCTAACTCCACTCCTTACCTCAAACCACTCCGTCCTGCCTCCATTTGTTTGCACTGAAGCCTTGCATTCTCGATATAAACTCTTCACACAGTCTATCATCCCTACATGTATACCCTTTGCCCTGAGACTCTCTCACACCCTTTCTCTGGGAAGATGGTCGTATGCTTTCTCCAAATCTAGAAAAGCCATGTACACTCTTCTTTCCTCCACCCACCTTGTTTCTAACAGTTGCCTGACAGCAAATATCAAATCTACTGTTGATCGGCCTGTTCTGAACCCATAGTGCTCTTCCCTCAACATGGGTTCAACTAGTACTCGCATCCTTCTTTCAATAATTCGTTCATACAGCTTGGCTGCCTGGCTCATCAGCGTCACTCCTCTGTAATTCGTACTTCTTTTTCTGTCTCCTTTCTTGAATATTACTGTCATTACCCCTTTCACCCAATCTTCCGGCACTCTTTCTGTTGCCATGCTGTCGCCATCACACGAAACACCCACTCCGCCCCCCACTGCCCTGCTGCCTTCATCATCTCTACCACGATCTCATCTGCTCCTGCTGCTTTGCCATTCTTCATCTTTTTTATTGCCTGTGCTTCCCCTCTCTTGACACCATCTCCACACACTCTTCTCCTTCCATCTCTGCTTCTTCCATTTCTTTTTTTTTATATTGGGTTTTAACGACGCACTGTAATGATGACTGAGATCTATTGGCGTCGGATGAATGATTAATGAAGATGATGGGATGATGAGATGAAGGTTTTATGGGTAATGGGAAGGATAGTGGGAAGGAAGCGGTCGTGGCCTATATTGTGGGAACCATCCCGGCATTAGCCTGGACTACAGAGGGAAACCACGAAAAACCCCTGTAAAGATGGACGGTGGCGGGGATCGAACCGGGTCCGATATGTCCCTTCACCTCCCGGTCACACGAAGCAAGTGCGCTAACCACTCAGCTACTGTGCCGGTTTCCATTTCTTCTGCTCGTGTATATTTTGCATTCAATAGCTCTTCGAAATGTTCTGTCCACATTCTCTTCATTTCTGTGGGTTCTCGAATCAGTTTATTATTCTTATCATACATGATCTTCTGCTCCTCTTTGTCTCTCCTCTTTTCTTTCATAATTCCATACAACATTTTCTTATTTCCCTGCCCATCTTTCTCCAGCTTTTTGGCAAGCTCTACCATTGTTCTCTTCTTCTCCTTCTCAATTATGCTCCTAACCTCTCTCTTATATAGGGTTGTAATTATTTTCAAGTAAGTTGACATGCAGAATTACGTCTCCGGTGATTTAACCCAAATAACTTTTCCCATTTTCAAAATTTGCGTCTAGGAACCCTTGAAATCGGCACTATTGTGTTTGTTTGTACCTCGACATTTAGGGATCATTTCCTGCACCAAACCCATAATATGACGCATTTCCTTCCTGCACCAGCAACACTTTAGTTCAGGTTGGTGCAACACAAACAAACAGGCCTATTATTACAATTTTGTGTGCAATTTGGACTAGCCGTTTTGAAAAAATTGATTCAATAAACGGTATTTATTCATCAAATAGATGGAAATAATATCAGAATTATCTATGTTGCCAAGATTCACTGCTTTCTAGATACGATATTTACCTAACATTGAAGTATGTTTTATATGCGTCAAGGTGTGTAGAGCTTTCGAATATACCAGAGTCGATGAAATAGCGAAGGTAGTGCTACTTAAACGACTCTGATTATAACCTTATACTATTCAGATATCTCGCTCATCTTACAACGCATGCTGCGTTCGCCTAGCTGGCAAACTTTTAAAATGCCTATTGAAACCTATGCAATTAGAAGGAAAATCAGGCTTCTACGTCGCACGGTGCAAAAGTTGAAAATATTGGCACCCCGCGGGACAAAACCAAATTTGTTTTTTTAGTAATGCCTGTAAGTCGAAAACTAAGAATGCTAGAAACACAAAATTTAGCTTGATTGTTCTAAATACAAATCTTCTTAGATTTACCAAGTTTCATCATAATCGAAAATGGTTAAGGAAATGGCCTTGTTGATTTGACATGGAATGACTCAAATAATAAAATATCAAAGGCTCAATTAGTAATTCAAGTGTTATAGAACATATTGGGCATAATTCAGTCCCAATATTATTTGTTGATCATAATGAATCCAATATAATGTTCCAAACAGCAAACTCAATGTGAATCTCACATAACATATTTTTTTATTTTCACCGTGCAAATTTTGACCCGATTCATATTTGGCGTTAGGTAATCAGCTCTTATTTATAACCTTTCATCATGTGATGATAATGACATCGATTACCAAACCTTGAAATATTAAAATACCTGTCAATACGTGAACGCTGCTAACACAGTAAATGCGGAATAGCGGCAGTGAACGTCACGTTACTTTCTATTCGATTGTAACATTCGAAGTCTGAAAAAATTCCAATGATGAATCAGACCGCTCTTGACTGGTTTAAACCAACAAGAGAGCCCGTTTTGTGTTCCGACCTGGAGCGCTTTTCCCGAGCATGAAAGCGATGCCAGAAACATTAAAAAATCAACTTTTACAATATGTAGGCCTAGTTCACTGCTTGACGAACTTTCAAGAAGTAAACATTCGCTTTGAAAAATACAAACGCGTTCGGTTAAAAGTTTAGACAGAAATGAACGTGTACTCGTCCATTTTAATAGTCGACTGCCCAACCATGGCTATAATCTGTAGTGCTGCTATGAAAATGCTGCATGTGTGTTAGGTGAGCGATACCGCCGATACGTTCTTGTAGGCTTACAATTAATCGAATATATGCTGCCTACACGCTTGCATGTACCTGTTTATCATTTTAATGACCTGATTTTATTAACAAATGCCAACAAAATATAGGCCCATCTTCAAAAGAGGTTCTATTCTTGTAGGTAATTCATAGGAAAATGTAATTTTTTGTCTCAATAAATGCATTAATTGATTTTTTAAACTTTCAGTTATAACTTTGGGTCTACTGTTTTCAGGTTGAGTAATGGATGGATAATAAAAATAGGACGTGGCCTGGATTATTTCAAGGCCCCAGACGGAAAGTTTTGCCTTGGAGTGTTCGATTTGGATTTGCGACCTTGTCATGAAACAACTGTTGACATTTACCACAGTAAATATATGCGTACGTCATATGGATAATAATCTTACGCAATCGAATACCCACCCACCAGCTCTTTCAAGTAACACAGCAGCGTCAAATGAAAATAACACGTAAGAGTTTTACTTGATGTATTTTTTAATTTTGTACCGTATATATATATATATATATATATATATATATATATATATATATATATATATATATATATATATATATATATATATATATATATATATATATATATATATATATATATATATATATATATATATATATATATATATATATATATATATATATATATATATATATATATATATATATATATATATATATATATATATATATATATATATATATATATATATATATATATATATATATATATATATATATATATATATATATATATATATATATATATATATATATATATATATATATATATATATATATATATATATATATATATATATATATATATATATATATATATATATATATATATATATATATATATATATATATATATATATATATATATATATATATATATATATATATATATATATATATATATATATATATATATATATATATATATATATATATATATATATATATATATATATATATATATATATATATATATATATATATATATATATATATATATATATATATATATATATATATATATATATATATATATATATATATATATATATAGAAGAGAACTGCTGGATCTTAAAAGATCCTTTGTCTCTCCAACGTTTCGGCAAGATGTGACTTGCCATCTTCAGGGGATCCGTAGTCTTAAAGGATCTTTTAAGATTCAGCAGTTCTCTTCTAAAGAGCATACGCGGTCAACCCGAGAGCACGGTACAACATTCTACTCAATCCGCGAGAACATCCGTCACAACATATATATATATATATATATATATATATATATTATATATATATATATATATATATATATATATATATATATATATATATATATATATATATATATATATATATATATATATATATATATATATATATATATATATATATATATATATATATATATATATATATTATTATATATATATATATATATTAGGGTTGGGCGAACCTTGATTTTTGCCACGAACCAAACCTCGAACCGAACCTTTCAAATCAGACCGAACCTTTTTTTTTTCTTTCTTTTTTCAGACCTAGGCCTACACTAAATATAACAGACAGATTCCAGACTAGGTCAGTACAAAATTGTGCAATTTATGACATAATTTCAGTTTTTCAATAAAGGAATTCGGGGCTTGTTTTAGTTCAGAAGCAAGTGTAGAAACCTAGAACACGTGAAGGAAGGCCTAGTTTCAAGAGCAATATCACGTCGATTAATGCAAAATAATGAAAATGATTTCATATTTAATATGAATATTCAATATTTCATCCATAGCCTTAATTGGGGAACAATGATTTTGTATCAAGTTTCGATGTTATTAAAAAAAAAAAAAAAAAATTTAATACATCACAGTTTGGTCGACTCCACTACAAATTTCCAAACTACGTCACACAAGACACACAGCCGCTTGAAACTTAAGTTCTGGTCTGTTCAATGATCGGCAATCGACCTATCGAATCGTTAAAAGCAAAGAGCTGATAGGTCCTGCGCACTGCACTGACAGCTTTTGAAACATTTGCATATTATTTTTATATCTTATTGGAATATATCTTATCTGTTATCTCATTGGGGTATAAACAACAATGTACCATTATAACATTTATGTATTTCAACTTGACTTGATGAAGTTACCATTAAAAAAAAAAGAAATTAGTATTGTGATGATTGGCATGAACAAAAAAAAAAATCTTTTTTTAGAAGTTTAAAAGCAAAAAAGTTTTTTTGAAAAAAGTTTGTTTTCGAACCTAGCCAGTTCAAAATTCGAAACTCACTTTAAGGTTTGGTTCGCCTAACCGGTTTGCCCAACTGGTTCGCCTGTATATAGGCCCCATATATATGAATTTATATAGGCTTACATACATAGAACATTTTTTTTTTAAATAACATCGAAACTTGATTGAAACACTTCTATAAGTAAACATACTTCCATAATCATAATATAAATGATATACAAATACATTTTATTTTTTTATGTACAAAAGATGAAAAAGAATTACGTAATTTACATATATTTACATTTTCACGTGTAACACTGATTGTCATTAGCGAGCAAAAATTCACTTGATGTTATTTATAATATGAGCTTCAAGCCATACTTACAATACAATCCAATTACAAAGACAATTAACAGTAATAAGTATAAATAACATGGCACAAAACTTGGCTTGATACTTTAAACATAGCTCTCCTGCCTAGATGAGTAAATCAGAAATGAGTCTAATAACCGTGGTTCAACCAATTCCATAGCATCCAAATCCTCAATCACTTTGGTCCCACAATTGGCTGCAATCTTCCTGAGGGCAGCCTGTAACGAAATATTATATATTGAATAATACAAATGATAACTTAATTATAATTTGTTATTTTGATACTTCAAATTTTGTACAAAATATCAATTGAAGAATCTTGCTTGAAATTGTAATTTGTAATAATATGAAGATTTTTAGTATGAAGTATGAACCATATTCAGTTGTGTGCAACAATTACACACAATCACACAATAACAATTGTGTGGCTATCAGCATACCAACGAAAGCTGTTTTTCTTGAATTTTCCATATTGCTTAAAATTGTTTTTGCTAAATTCAAGATTCAACTAGCTTATATTATTTATTTTGCAACAACGACTTCAAAACATAATATGAAAATTAAAGATAGCTTACCAGACATGCGACAAGAACCCCATCGCTGTGATTTCTTTCTCTCTCCTCTTTACACAATCGAACAAGACGAGAAACTCCTTGTAATGCCACCACTTGTTGAGCAACTACTGGGTCGCTGCACAACCTACAAGAAAACATGCTACTTGTAATCACTACTAATGAAGTTGATCATATTTATATTCGTAGCTCATGTAATTGTGAAGCAACTTGATTACAAGTTACAATATACAACTCATAAATTCATTTTCAGGCTCTGACCTAATTGCCTTGCACCCCTACGCTGAAAGACTGGCCATAATCAAAAGATATACTGTAATCCAATTCACTCTAATAGCTAAACAAGAATAAATTCCCGTGCATACGAGGATTCCCTTGCCTTGATTCTACGTCCCTTGCCTACAAACCGCCTGTACCTTTGCTTGCCAGTGAAGGAATGGCGTAGGTGACTGCTCGGTAATAGCTCAATCCAGCATATTGAGGGGCTTGGAAGACAGTCAGTGATGAAGTAAGGGGGGTAAAAGCGGGGTCAGCTTTATTTTAACATTGCATGAGATGTCTTGATAGGCCTGCTGTAGTATATTTTTCATCTGCTTTGGCATCCTTTCAACCATTTTTGTTTTTTTGATAGGATGTGTAAGTGTCAATTTCTCTGTATGGGCAAATTTTGATATAACATATCAAGAGAAAGCATCTCTTATTGCCATATATGAGTATATAAACATTCTTACTGCTGCTTATAAACTTCACCAACAGCTAGGACATTTTGGTGTTCCGTATTTTTCTTTTCTCACGATGAAAATGTGTAATTTTTATTTATGTTCTGAAAGACGACAGTTTGAGGAAGTGCCCTCAGGGGCTGGCACCCTTTGGCTATAGCCTAATTAGCCTCTACATAAATATTGGTCTGCTCATTTGAATGCTATCTATAGATAGACAATATATTATACAAGAACTAAATGCCCACAATGCAATCACTGATCTTGGCAGGAATGTAGCTACACAATAAAATCTCAGTAATGAGTGTCTGCACAAAAATTCTTGAAAAGAATAGTGTACCGGTACTGTACTCGTGTATCTGTATCTTTAAAATATGAATATTCTTATTTCAATTTTGATCCTATTGACTATTGAGGTAAAACTTATTGGATTATTGACCATGGAAAAGTTTGCTTTATTTAGACCTATTTAGCAGAAAGTATAAGAACAATATACCAATTATGTTTACCGTGAAAGCCCGATTGCAGATTTCTGTTGAACTCTTTCTGCTGCAGCAATCTCAGGTGCTCTCTGTAATGGTGAATGTCTAATCTGTAGGAAGCAGAGCAAGGCTACGACAGCATTCTGCTCAGCTAAATGTGACCTGCTCTCCGGAACTGCTGCCATGTTTGCTAATAACGTAGCTGCTTGCTCTTGTAAGAATACGGACACCTTCGAACCTTGTTTGCGAATAGCTCGTAGCAATTCACCAGCTGTAGAGTATTCGAGTAGAGGCCAAACAGACTGTGGCTCCATGAATGTGAGATTAGCGAGTGCTGCTGCCGATAGAAGTAATGTCTCGTTTATGCGTGTGGCACTAACTAGACCTGCACAATGGAAAATGGATAATTAGATTTATACTGTCACTGGTATTCTGATCTCAGTTTGACATGTAAATTACAGTATTTGTAATACAGGCCTTTTTTAACCTTGTGCGCAATGTATGACCAACCTGTTTCCCTAATATACTAGGTAAGCTGCTGGTTCCTTTCTCATTTATTAGTAGGCCTACTTTATATGTTTTTGTATGCAGTGAAACCTTTACGCATCATTCCCGGATCCATTGTTTTCCTGCTTGTATCATTCATTTTTTCCCACCCTACTCCCGTATAATCAATGCTAAATTTTCCTGGATGGATGATTTTCCTACATGGATGGTTTTATTTTCCTGGTCCCTTGAAAAACGATGGATAGAGGTTTCACTGTAGTGTGCTAGTACTAAGGCTGGAATCATTAATCATTATTGGATGGAAAAAAAAATGAAAAAAAATAAATAAGAAAATGAGAAAAAAATATATAGGCCTATATCAAACAGTACAAGAAAAGAAGAGAAGAAGTTGAGAGAAAAAGCTCAAGACCAAAAAACACCTTTTTTTATCCATTCTCACTTGGTTTTTCGTGGTTTCCCACAGTCCTCGAAGCAAATGCTTGGATGAAGTACTAATTGGCCACGACCATTAATTATTAGAGTGATGGGCCTAATTATAACATTATAGGCCTATCACTAATTTAATTTGTCCATTTTGTATAATGATATACTTTACATCTGCTGTCAATGGAAAGAAGTGATCATTGCCTAAGAGACTTATACCCCCTTTACACGATCAACTTATTGCTAGCAATGCATTTTTAAAATGTATCGCTACCAAGTAGAATACATGCCTTTCCTATCTCGCATTCACACTACAATAAAAATTGCCATTGCTGTCAACGTATTGCCTCGAGTAGGATTACGCTCAACTTTCGAGGCAATATTGCCAGTAGCCGACCAATCAGCGGCCAGTAAAGTGAAACGTCACATTCCGTTGACTGCCTAGCTTCTGTTGACGCCATATCGTTGAGTGGGAGAGGATCGAAGATTAGTGACTGACCATTTTCGATCGACTAACCTTTTTCAGTGATATAGGCCTACAGATGACAGGCTACTTCTAGGTTATGTTTATATTGATCGCCAAATTCCAATAATTCAAACAGATGTTATGGATTGTGAGGATGAGGAAAATTTAATAGGTGTAGCAATTTTATCGCAACTGTCGATCTATGTTTTAGTGATTTGAGCGCTAGGTTGCGCTACTGGCATTCGCTAGTTCAGGCTACTGGCACCGCTACGGTAGAAAATAAAAATTTTAGGATCCTATACACGACGGAAAATGCATTGCTATTTTAGTTGATCGTGTAAAGGGCCTTTTAGTTCAAAGTGGAAGATATCAACATTCGTGTGTTTATACTGAAAGACTTATCTACGGCGAAAAACTATGGTCACAGACAGCGCAGTCCTGGTGTTGAAGTTCATTAGTTTTAAATAATCAAAATGGGGTGGTAAGATCGCCCTTGTTGTGCCCTGTCCAAACGATCCTATCTTTCATCCATAGCTTTAATTGGGGAACAATGATTTTGTATCAAGTTTCAATGTTATTAAAAAAAAAATTATTAGATGAGCAAAGCTGGGACTCAATTTTACCTTAAGCCCATTCGGAAAAAAAATCTTGTTTGCGCACCACATGGCATGCGAAAGAAAATCTTTTGATAAAACTTGGCGTGCACATATGCCATCTCTCAACTCGATACTATGTAGTTTTGAGGCACAATAAGTTGAACTACTTATGAAAAAAATGATTATGAAATTTTGAAAAACCGTTGAGAATAACCCAGCAGGAGAAATATGGGCAAAAATTATACAGATAAATTTAATTTTCTACAGGATAGAAGTTTTACATTAATCGGATGAGCCGTACCAAAAGTATGAATGATTATGTAGACCTATTTTTTATGTCGATTGATAAAATCAATAGATAGGCCTTTGCGCGCTTTTGGTTGCCTACCCCAGAGTTACCGTTCTTGCCCATTCTAATGTACGTAATGAAAATACCAGATTTATTATTTTTATGATAACTTGATAACACTTTTACCGCACATTTTTTCCAAACAAAAGGTATTCTTTAACTACCAGTTCTGAGAGAAAAAAATCATCATACAATAAATTATACGATACAGTGAATAAATGCAATACAATACTGACTACTCGAGGATTTACAGACTTGAACACACGAGATTATGTGAGATCGAATCTTGGGATTTCATTTTATTTCTGTTATTTTTTTATCAAAGGCCTTAAAAACCTATCAAAAAGGTAAGGTAACTTTTATTTTAAAACAGACACCATTTTTCAATTTAAATGTCATCACAGTTCTTGACTAATGAACTATCCAGGAAGGTGAATAATAATTGAAAACCATAGTTTAAATATGGTCGTGGCTCTCGAGCATCTGTTGCATTTTTCTGTTACTAAAACACGTAAGAATGTAATTTTCTAAATATTAGCTTCTGTTCAATGCCTTTATCAAATAAAAAGTAATGAAGACTTATGGGCTTATAAGCCCGATTTGAGAGAAATGTTTCTGCAAAGACTTGGGATACTCTAATTCCTGTTTGGTAGATAAGGTTGGTTTTATGATTCAAGAAAAATTAAACCATTCAAAACCTCATTAACATAACATCATTCACTTATTTCAATTTTTAAAATGGTATGCAAGAAGAAACTATTGCGTAAAGTTTACTGTCAAGTACGATGCTCTGATCGAAGTGTCCAACGTTTTACAAATAATAAATCAATGGATTGAACGATAATTAGTTCATCAGCTTGTTTCCAAAATTAATTCTTCCAGAAATTTGATATTCTGTGAGTAATTAATAATAAATAAGTATTAGTTTATATGCCCACTCTTCCCTAGGACCTGTCCACGCACATGACGGACAAAATTGATAGCTAAATAAATTAAGGTGCTACTAGATCTATACGAATCAATTACATTTATTTAAGGCCACAACTGATATACTATTGTATGACCATAGCAGATAATAGTACCTACTAGCTACCAATAACCATATTGCAGCTTCCCGTTTTGTGTCGATCATTTTGATCAATTTCTGACAATACTCTTGCTCAACAAGACTGTTTAAAAACCTGAATTTCCTCATTTCCTTTTGCATTGCTTTTTACTGTATTTCTACATCTTTCAACACAACAATCTCTTTTTGATTTTCATACCTCAGTGGCTTCGTTTGTTGCGTAAAAATATAAATACTTCAAATACTCGAATATAAATATGTAGTACCTACCATATAGGCCTATAACTATTAAACTACTGTATATAAATAAAACACTATATTGGCCTACTTTATAAATATAAATGAATAAATACTTCGTTAGATCTAAATGAGGTTGTTTTACGATATCAACGTATCACTGATGGAAATTCAGTTGCGCGCCATTGATAAGCCCCCACTTTATTACAGAATTCTACCGCTATGAGTGTGACAGGTACGAGCTCACAGTGCACATTAAAAACTATTGATGAGATCAACAAGTTTAATCATAGAATAATTGAAATAATCAATATATAAATCAGGAAAGCAGCAAGTTGAATAAATTAAAAATCAAGTCGTATAGGCCAATAGCTTTTGATTACATCTCATATGAAATCTTGTTCATCTTACAATGCATATGCTGCATTTTTCTAGATGTATAAAAGAAGTACTTCATTATTACTCATAACTGTTTCTTACGTGTGAGTGATTGAATGAGTGTGGGTAGATGTGCTGCAAGTCCTTGGATGCTATGATTATCTTCGACCCAGGGGGCAGTTATTTGTGCTAGTACCGCAGCAGCTTCAGACATTTCCGATTCAGGACGTTCTACATCAGACAGAATTTCAGACAAAATCTCAATGCCTCCTGCCTAGAAAATAAAAACATTTCTTTTTGGATAAACAATTTGAAAATGAAAAAAAAACTTAATTCAAATACAAGCAGCTATTGATATGGTATTTATCAATGAAAGGAACCAAATTCCAATGTAAACTATCTAGAATACAATGAAGTAGAAGTGACTAGAATTCTAGTATGAAACATATGAATGATTAATGGTGGTTACCTGTTCTAGTTGCCTGATTGTTTCTGACACGCAACATACAGTTGCTAACGTTCTCAATGCAGCTGTTCGAACTGAGCTTGCTTTGGACTCGAAACAGATGACTAGTAATGCTCGAACTCCACCGCAGTTGGTGACAAGACTACTGAGGTGTGTTCCATCTAGACCTAAAGTGGTTAAACTTGTTAACGCTGACCGCAGTGCCATCTCTGAAGAGGGTTCTTCAAGGACTGTTACTAAAGCCTGGAATAAAAAGAGGAGCAAAATTGTTGAAGAAATTGATCATTGATATATCCAAGATGAAAATTCAGGTTTCACTTGAAAAAAAATGTAAGGGGTTTGTTCGTATAGCACTTTTATTTGAGGATACCAGTTATAATTGATATTTTATTACCACTGGTTTTTATTCTATTATTGATACTGTATTCGTGATATGAATATGTCTTGAATTTTTCGAAGCACGGTTTTGATTATGTTCGAAGCAGACTTCAGTTAAAGAGCCAACATGTTTTTAAGACTCACCTTTATGTGTTTGGTCAGAACAATGTCTACAACATGTGTGAACGAGTGACCTAATGTAGTTATATTCAATGAGACCTCTTCTTTGTCGATTGGATTTTCAAACGCTGAACGACGTAGTTTATCACATACTTGAATCAGATCTCTGTTGTCTTCTGTTTTCTCTTTATTTCCGTAATCGTATAAGAATTCAATAATATTTCCAACTAAACTCTGGACCAGTGGACCGATGTGATTCATTATTCCAAATTCAATTTGCCTAGAAAGAGAAAGTTCCAAAGTTCTTACTTGAGTTCTTGCTTATGTTAATAGGTACTCTGTGCAGTAATTATAATAATTCAAGTGACAAATTTTAATCAAACTGATCTAGCATGTTCTTTTGATTTTGTCTATGCTCCTGTATCCAATCAAATGTTTCATTCTTTCATATGTTGAGGAAACTTGAAATGATTGACATTTCTCCAGCTGAAAAGGTAGATGAGTAAGATTAATAAGGATGTACTAATTTATATTTTTATACCATTGGTGAAATAAAGTAAGTGAATAAACATTTTTAAAACAATCTTGCGTAGAACATATTTTAGCATGTTCCAACTACCCATCTATCTACCCGACTCGGATTTACCTGTAAAACGTTTTTTTTTTTTCATAACTAAGACTTGTGCCTACATCTTGAATTTAGATTATCGTCTGTCCACTATGATGAACCATGCGCCACGTCGCGGGGCAAGGGGAATTGTGCATTACAGCCATATAAAAAATTCTATATAAAGGCAGGCTAGGCTATAAGACAAAGAGCCTTGCCTCTCTAACTCTCTGAAACTTGATCGCTTGGGGCCACCTTGCCTCTCTAACTCTCTGAAACTTGATCGCTTGGGGCTCGTGGGATGGAGGAAGCTGGACGCAGTAGGCTGGCTCGAGGTATGGAGCTATATCTGGCTAAAGTTAAACCTTGAGTATAAGCTAAATTAGTAGTACATAGTAGTATGAGCTTGAGTATTGTGCTGTCTGCCAGTCTCTGTATAATATACCGGTAGTTCTACTTTTAATATTTTTTACCACGCTTATTACAACTAGCTTGCATACATTTTTTTCAACTTTTAAATTCGGGTATTCCATGCCCTATTGTATTTGTAACCAGACTCACTGGACCAGTTTGGCAAACTCTGTTGAAATGAGTCGCGTTTTCTCTTGAAGCTCCTTTACTGTGCTGGTAGTCTCTGCAGACATCTTGTCAATTTGTCGGCTTAAATCGATAGCAAGAGATTTACTCTGTAGCGTTGTCATGCACTCAGGCTCGTATGATCTGCCAATTTCACCAAGCCAATGGTGGACTGGACCTTGGTCTTTATTGTAATCAGGAGTGCTGTAGACAATCAAAATAGTACTCGATTAGAAGTGGAAGTGAAACTGTATACGTAGAATGTTGTACTGAGCAGTGAATAAGAAAAATTCAATCTGTATTGCTTATATTTATACAATTTAATTTCAAAGTTTGAAACATCAATTATTATTCATATTATACTGTTGAATATTATTCTCTCAAAATGAAATAAACGAGATTTAGATTCCATTTTCGTACTGGACAACTTCTGGTTTGTATTATTAAATTTACTTATTGATTATTGTTGTCATTATTTTTCATTTTTCTACAATGGGTAGAATTTAATCTAATTAATTTAATTAATTAATTTAAGCTAATTTAATCTCCATTTTTTGAACATACTCAATCTGCAGTATTCAACCTGTATGTATACAGAGCAGTTCTGCAAGCATATTCCAATTAACTGTTCCAACTTTTAACTGGGAATAGCTCTAAGAACTGTCGTCACTCTTGAGATTTATCATGTTATAATAACAGGTGTCAATAGCTCAGTGGTAGAACACTCAACTGCCATACATACATTAACATATATATGCATATGAATATTACGGTAATGGATTACCCAGGTATACCCGCAATATGGAGAATATGGTGTAAGAATCTCGCAAACAAGTGGCTTTACGACAAGCATTATTGTTATTCTTATGTTTTTCAATTCCCTTGCAGGTGATTGAACGTATATGAATTTGTGAACAATTTCCCTCGCTCAGTAGTTGTGAAGCCAAGTACACTTAGTACACAAATACCAAAACATGGCATACCAAACATACCAAACCAAACATAAACATAAAAAAAAAAAATGCCAAATACACGCCAACTGTACAGAAAAATTGAATCTTTAAATTCAAACGCAGAGTACACACTATCACAATACAAGGACGAAAACAAATATACATACCGGTATTGATCATCACAGTACAAAATTTGTTCAAGAATACTCTAATTTCATCAACATCAAACTTGAGTTATCAAATTATCAATTAATATCAAACATATATTATCAAAGCCAATTATCAAAATTATTAATTATCAATTAATTATCAAAGCCAATGAAAAGAAAAACACTTTTTGTACACTTTTGACTGTAAAATGTTACTACTCCATTGTAGAATACAAGTTGACAAGATATTACAGAGGACAATGATCCGTAATTAATGATGAATAAACTTGAAAACAAAACAAACTTCCGTAAGAGATTTGAAAAAAAAGCTTACCAACTTGAAATACTCTTCAAAACCTTAATAACCGTTCAACACTACTCTCTAGCCAATATAAGTCCAGGAACATTTGAACCTTGTCCTTACTCCTTTCAAAACAAAATCAATTCATTTAAATGGTTTTCCCAACATATCCCATAATAGAGTAGTCTATGTATATATATATATATATATATATATATATATATATGACAAAAATATAATTGATTATTTCTCAACATATGCACTTGGATACCACTACGTTTCAACAGATGGATAACATATTTATGGATAGCATAATTGTAGAATCCCATACAATTGTGTCCTCTGGAACATTGGATTTCCATCACAATTTCAAACTCAAAATTGATGTTTCAATTGACAAAATGTGAAGATGCAACAAATAAACATCTCACTAACATTCCTGACACATCAAGGTCTGATAACAGGTTTGCATACAATAACGCAATGCCTGATGATTATCTTGAAAAATACCATAATATAAATGGCTGAAACGTTGAGATAATGAAAAGATTTCACAATTCTATAGATATATAGAATTCTATATATTCTATAGAATTCTCAATTCTATCTATACACGACTTTAATCTTCCTGTTGAATATATATATACATATATATATATATATATATATATATATATATATATATATATATATATATATATATATATATATATATATATATATATATATATATATATATATATATATATATATATATAGTTATATGAATTATTCTTGTATAATATAATCATATATATATAATAATTATTCTGCCAATATTACCACAAATTTGAATTCATTATACTACTATATTTACTTTAGGATAAAAGTCTGTAGGCTTACATCCTAACAAAATAATGAATTATTATATAATATGAATCTGAATGACAATAATAAACGATATTATTATGTGAATAATTGCAAGCTACCCTTTATTGACGATCGGAATGACTCTCATGAAAGATTATTCACGCGATTGTTGAAGGGATAAACACACATGGCTTCAGTCGTAAATAACGAAGGCGACCGCTTACGGTGGCACATTGGAATAGGCGCCACTTGGGATTTTACCTTCACTTTAATTATGTATTCAATAAGTATTGAAAAAAGTCTCAGTAAATCACTCAGAACAAAGATCAACTAAAAAAAATCCTCCCTCTGTAGTCTAGGCTAATGCCGGGATGGTTCCCACAATATAGTCCACGACCGCTTCCTTCCCACTATCCTTCCCATTACCCATAAAACCTTCATCTCATCATCCCATCATCTCATTAATCATTCATCCGACGCCAATAGATCTTAGTCATCATTATGTCGTTAAAACCCAATATAAAAAAAAAAATAAAAAAAATCCAATCCAAAGTTCAGTGATTGGCTTCACTGGGTAACTCCCCCTCACCCCCTCATTCAAGATCTTTTTCAACAGTCCAGAGTCATGCATCTTCGAAAGGCGTATAGGCGCAGAATTACATCTCTTCCGCGTACACTAGGCCTGAATTGACGCATCCAGAACATTATTATTAAATATATTATTCATTTCTCAAACAATTACTACTATACCTGGAAATACTACTACGTCATCAAAATGAGGTTTTGAACTAAATAATTAGTTTTCTAGTTAAAATAAATAAGATCTTGCTGTATAAAGCACAATTCTGCAAATCTCCTGGTCACATTAATATCAATTAGTCAATAGCAGCTACCGTTTGTCACTTCAGAAGTTCTACTCTAGTATAAACTTGGATCTCCCCTCTTACGTATAGCAGCCTCTGCCTAAATACTGAGGGATCTGTCACTATAGGGTATTCCAATTTCCAAGCATAATGAGGAAGTGAACTGTGTAAATAATAGAAAAACATATTCTCTATGCCATAAATTGGTACCATATATGTATTAAGTGATTTTAATCAGGTACGTGATGTTATGTCATTAAAAGACAGAGACGAAAGTATCGTATATGCAATAAGGAGTGTCAAGGACCTCAATACAACATAAATGGACCCCATTGTTAAACTCTTTTGTCCTCAAGAATGCTGCAGCGCTAAAAGTGAATTACAACGCGTTGCCCAAGGAAGCAAAAAACCTATCTCACTTTCAAAATAAATAATCAGTTCCACTTCAACAAACCTAACATACAATGTTACCGATCGACTCGGGAGTCTTGACTCTTGAGGTGTAAGTGTAATAAATAGAAGTAAACTGTGAGCGTACAAACAGCACATTTATTTTGCTGACTAATTAAAATAATGAATTATGATAATTGAATCTGTATTCAATATGAATGCGTTTGGAGATCAATCAATTCGACTCCACCCACTCTCAACAAGTCTGCACCTTGATTATTATTCTTGTATGACGACAAATAATTACAACTGTTGTAGGTTTAATGACGCATGCTAATGACCGTGATTAGTGAAAAATAATAGACTATCCCAGCTTACCTATCATACGACTCATCTACCTTTCTCTCAGTCGAGGCAGAACACTGTTTTATCATAACCATAACTTTTGTGTTTAAAATTAACTGCATAAGATACATACATCACAGACTGTCACGTCTTGGCCTAAATTTAAATAATAAACATCACACATTTCATCTCATTCAAGACTATCTCATTCATTCATTGAAGACGATGATATAGAAAAATTAAAAGGGAGCGAAAAGTGAATCAAGTGTGCATTATAACCAATGGCATTATAAAAATCGTGATCGTTTGTTTGTGATTACTTTCGAGTTTCGAACGGTATGCGATATCAAAATTCTAATACTTAGGAAACAGCTATTTTTAATATCTTCAAGATGGTATAAAATATAACTAGGCAAACGCAGCAGATGCGTTGTAAGATGAGCGAGACATTCATGTCAAGTATAATTGAAAAATCTACACACCTTGACTCTTATAAAATAATACTCCATTCGCATGGGCGGTGGAGCCCGGCAATGTAGATGGGCGTGACTTATACGAAGCAGGGGAAATTTTAGATACCTTGATTGGTTATTTCTCTATTTCCCCCGCTTCACTGTCCACTTGATTGGTTTTTATATTTTGTGACATCACGAGGGCGGACGATCTACAAAGATCAATTGATATAATCTAATCAAAGTGTTATTCAGTTCTCTCAATTAAATTACTTAAATATAATAAGTATATTAGATGAATATTTGTATAATAAAATTGAATGATTTATTACCCAAACATATTTTGCCTTATTGCAAGTGTGTCTACAATAATAATGTGTAGTATATTATTTCTGCAACTTGGTCCAAAGTGTTATATGAATCGAATATTATTCTGAGCTGACACCTGCAATTATCAAACAATTGCGCTCCCCCATCCCCTATTTCCTAAATCTCCTTGAAATCACGTCAAGCGTTTGACCACGATTAGCTACTTGGTGACGTCACGTACGAGAGCCACATTACATTTTTTCATCCATAATGTAATTTTAACGACACATTATAATCAAGAGGGCCGTTTTAGGACATCTCTTGTCCGAATGTATAACACTGCTCCGTACCCCGCACCATGCATGCATGACTTGACAGCTTAATCAATCTTGACCCCTCATTAATGTTAGGGCTCCGCAGCCTCTGTCCATTCTTCGTCGATCGAATCTAGAAAGTCGTAAATCTTGGCAATGATTCTGCTATTATTTCTATTGATTTGTTGAATAAAAACTTGTAATTAAATTATTTTCTGTGAAACAGCTGTTCCGAATTGCTTACAAATTTGTAATAATGTTTATCATTCATTTGTTCACATGCAGTGAAAAAGTGATATTTTTTGGAGAGACGTCATTTTTCACATTTTCTTGCCCAGTCTAATCTTATGGGGATTTTAGAAACTTTGAGACGGCGAAACTCAAAAATGATCCAACCGATTTAACCCAAAATCTATACAGTTCCAAGTTGAATAAGTCTGCGTGTAAGCTTATACATAGGAAAAGTTTCGTGTCGATAAGTCAAACCCTGCGATCAGTGAAATGCTTACAAATAAACAGATGAACAGACAAAGTATATATAGTGTATACATGACAAAGTATAAATGTATGTCACATATTTATTGAGTATACGGCTAAAAATGTGTTTTTTCAGCTGTATATGCTTGACAATTTGTGATATGAGAAATAGTCATAACTTGGAGCATATTGGATGTATTAAAAGTATCTGTGTTTCCTCCGTATTTTTATATCTCATAAAAACCGTTCAAAAGCTATCACCAAAAACTGATATTTCGCTAAATCGACTCCCAAGACTCTTAAATAGCTCAATGATAATCCTTATTCCTTACTTTTGGTTTCTATTGTTTACATATTTTGAAAAATCAACCCTGGTGAAACTTTCGTACCGTACTTTAAGGGTAGATTGCAAAGACGGAGTTTAAACCCCGGCCTACCTTAGTCGCCGTCTAAGTAAGAAATTGCATTGTGGCTGCCACAACCTCTTAGATTTGAAACAAAACAAATAGAGGAGGTTGAGGTGGCTGCAAATGCAATTTCTTACTTAGGCCGGGGTTTAAACTCCGTCTTTGCAATCCACCCTAAGAGTTTCTAGTGACGATTAATGTTACTGCATTGGGATACAAGAAATAACGATATGTTCCAAACATAAGTCCCAAAATAACATAGTCTCAAGTTCGTATAATATAGTACAAGACCCTAGTCATCTCTCACTTAATGTAACGCAAAACAGAAAGATACTCCTGAATAACTTTTGTACACTGTTTTAAGAATATATATATAAATATATATTATATACATGGTTATAAAAACTTCAGACATCATATATATATATATATATATATATATATATATATATATATATATATATATATATATATATATATATATATATATATATATATATATATATATATATATATATATATATATTTATGTATATAGGCCTATGATATATAAATCTCTTTGTACCACTAGTCAAACGCGAAATATGCGTTGTAAGATGAGCGAGATATCGGAATAAGGTATAAAAGCCCTCGAATTAGTTCTACCCTTGCTACTTTATCGACTCTGGTATTCTACACACCTTGATATCTGAATAAGCTATAAAAGTCGTTAAGTAGCTCTACTCTTGCCACTTCATTGACTCTGGTATTCTACACACCTTGACACATATAAAAAATACTTCATTGTTGGGCAACTCTTGAATCTAGAAAGCAGTGAATCTCGATAATTTAATTCTATCACAATTTTCATGATAATATATTTGATGAATAATATCAGTTATTTTTTTTTTTCTTCAAAACGGCCGATTGGAATTACATACAAAATCGTGAAAATGTGTAAAATCCATGTATACACATTTAGAGAAAATTTCATCTCATTTGGTGAGATTTTATTTTTCAACATTTTCCGCCCAGCCAAATCTTATGGGGTTTTTAGAAACTTTGAGATGATTTTTCTCAAAATCAGTCCAACCGATTCATTCCAAAAACTATACAGTTTCAAGTTGGATGAGTTTGCGTGTACAAAAAAAGTTTCATGTTGATCAGTCTACCCTTGCGACCTATGGAGTGCTTACAAAAAAAAAAAAAACACACAGACAAAGCCCTATAAGAGTGGGATGGAGACTTCGCTACGCTCATCAATAACTTACGTATAGAGGCAATTAATTACTCATCAAGGAGTCTAAAGTTAGAGCGCTAAATCTTATAAAGAACTTTCCTGTTATACAAATAAGTATATTTGCTATCACTAATTTTACTAATGAACTTGAAAGCCAGGAAGTGTTAAGACGTTTCTAAACAGTAACAAAAGTGAATTTTTAATACAATTATCAGAAGACCGACAATTTGAAAAAGAAAAAAAAACATTATTTGAACAGTTTAAGTATGTTGAAGTAAACTATAGTATAATGATTAATGAGCACGATCGATATACAATCTGTATGTAGTCTTTTGTATACTCTCTTGTAAAGATATTACTATACTGAATTACTGACATAATAATATGTACCCATTGTCAAACAAGACCTAAACTTTTAAATTTACGTAACTGTAAAAATTGGATGATTCATTTTTTTGTAACATGAATGGAAAACTTATAAACAAAAAAGTTTAAGCTCATCTTACCTGCTATTCAACTCAAAATTGTAAGAATTTCCAACAGTTTGGTTGTTCATGCACTCATCCGTATACAGATGTTACCAAACAGCGGCCAATTTATATGCATGGCAATCACTCCATACAAATTAGTTTATTACCGTGTTTTAAATTGTTAACTGTACAAGTGTACCGGTACTATTGCCAATTGGGATTCAATTTTAATGATTCAAATTAAATAATAACAATAATGTTTTAAATACGTATGGTACGTACGGTGACAAACACCGCCATTGTGATGCTTCTATTGAAACTGTTCAAGATTTAAATCGGCAACGTACGGAACAAAAATGTAATAAAATGTAACAGTTTATGTAGATATGAGTAAAATTTGTTATATCTCCATGCCAATTATTGATTAAAGAGAGAGAGATCGATTGTCCTACTTCCCATTGATTTTAAAGATACCTTATAAAAGTGCACAAATACAAAATAAATACATATACACACATGTCTATGTATCCTATATATATTAATGAATGATCTTTAACCTCAATGGTATAATAATTTGCAGGTTAAAGTGTGAAAGGTCATCTTATTTTCTAACCCTTCAAATTATACACTTCATATTATTATAATCTAATGTTATGATATAAAAAAGAAAGTTCTCTATTATTTTACATTGCTTACCTATTGAAGTTCTTGAGAAGATTAACCGGCCGAGCGTGTTTTTTGCCGTTTGTCGCACTCGAGCGACTTGGTATGTTCAACCGCCTGTTGATGAGCTTTTTGACCGTTGACGACGACGAAGACGCCTTGGGAGTCGACGTATATGTTGGTAGACCCGGTGGATCGGTGAGGTCCAGACAATGAGGATGCTGTATAGGTCTTAGGTCAAGATACTCGATAGGGGGAAGAATTAATCCTGAAGTTAAATTCTGGTGTATCGACGTGTCTGCAGATATATTATTATTTGAAACATTGAGTACATTAGTTCTTCTCGAGTTTTCGGTTTTGGATGAACTAGAAACGTTTCCGTAGTTAAGTGTTCCTGATAATATAGATGTATCAACGTTACCGTTTGTTTTCGAAGAGTTTTTATTATAATTTTTCGAAACGTCGACGGTAGATTCTAACTGTGAACCGTTGACACTCTTAGACTTTAATGAAAAATCACCACACTCGTTGACTACTAGTAGATGTAATTGATTTATTGAGGCACTTGAACAATCGGCTGAACACTCAGATGTCGACTTCTTTTTTGGAACTGTTGACGTAGATTCATGAAGTGTAGTTAGACTGTTGGGTGGAGTATTTGTTTTGCTACCAACACTGGATGGTGGTGAATTCTCCGAATCTGAGAATCCAGAATCTTGACTTTTATGACTACTACTTGGACTACTGGAGGAGCCGCGATTGATACTGGATTCTGGACCAAGTGGACGGCGTTCTGCTTCTTCGTCAGCCTCCGTGTAGTTGGACCACCAAACTTTGCTGCGACTCCTTTGGAAATCTCCCATCACCGAAAACCCTGTGTTGAACATTCATATCGTGTATTAACATAATTAATTTATGCAACACACATTTGTTGATAAAAAATCTTCTTAGTGTTGATCGAATAATCCACATATTGATCATTAAAAGGCACCGTTTTAATTAGTGTTATATACTGAAATCTAAACAACACAGATGTGGGAGCTAAATAATATGCAAAGACATTGCAGAGTAGTTGAAGGATAGCAGAGTATCTCATGATTCAATCAATACTTGTATTTTCATCACATTAGATCTATGAGTATGAGAGTATGACACATAAAAGTAAGTGACGTGGGTTAGGCGAGTTACCCACTGGGAGCAAGCAACCCTCCTATTTCCATTCACAACACCCCTCATTCATGCCCAATAGTCAATGCGAAATTATTTCCCTAGGGTGTTATTCCAACGGTTATTCTCAACCCCTCCATATTAAATCCATAGGGAGTATGAATACCGTAAATACGTGCCTATACAACCATATTCACATTTCGATCGTAGGCCTACGCCCAGCTGCTAGAATTTTTCTATCACTCTATTAAAGGTTTGAAACTCCCCTCTACATGGCATTGACGATCGAGTGTTTTTTTTTCTTGAGTGAGTTCCCATCATGGCATATAGTGCGGGATAACGGTCGTGATGTGATGTTTGCGGATGGGTGGGGAGGAGGGGTAAGATGAAGATGGGGATTGGGGTGGAAACCGAGGCAGCACATCTGGGAAGACGGTTAAAGACAATTTTTTATTATTCATTTTATAGGGTTTATTTGACTAATATGAGCTCAATATCCCTTCTCGTATTTTTTATTATAAATTATAATTATAAGCAATGATGGTCCTCGTATAATTAGGAAAAAACGCTTATATTGAATGGATGAAACAGGTTTAAAAATTTGAGAAGATATACTTCATTTATAAGTTAGTTAAACAACATTATGAATTGAAAATGTGTGGAAATATTGGTTATATCCATTGTTATAAATCTACACAAATTGTGAAGGGTTAAATTTATTTTTTCACGAAATGTGTAGCTATACCGGTACATGTTCTGAAAATTCGTTAAAAATTGGTATGTTCAATCAAAGTTTGGTCTCAACTCTCAACCGACTATTTGAAAAAACTATAGACCCCAATTCTTTACAAGAGAGTATAAGAGGTAGTCATAATTACATATTGGTTTACTATGAGTTTATTCAGAGGATCGCTTGACTGTGGAATATGGGAAAATTTAAAGAGCGATCAAATAAACCACAAAATGTCAAAATAGAAGAGATCGATATTATTATTATTATTATTATTGTATTTTATTCCAAAGGACATACATTTGATGATTATAATGTAACATACATGGACCGTCAATCAGTGAATCCAAAACAGTTACACAGGTAAAAACAAATACAATTCTACATCAAATATGTCAAATATACGATCGATAGATGGAAAACGGTGAGAAAATGTATTTTTTTAATGATATCAACCAGTCGACAATAATTATTAGCTGCAGCGTTAGTTTAATTCAAGAAACGTGATTTTCTACTCTGCCATTCGTTTACCATGGTTCGATGGGAGTTTATTACCCTTTAAGCTTTGTCCAACAATGCAATGTTGTTGTGTATGTCGAGTGTCAATGATTTGTCATTTACTTCGACTTGCTTGAAACTTAAAAGTGCTAACCTAACCCAAATTCTTGTTTACTTATAATATTATACATTTCAAAACTTGCAGGTAACTAAATACATATTGAAACGAACGTGTAAATAGCTTCTATACATGCCACAGTATGAAAAATTATGTTGAATAATTAAATTAACTTTTCGTAATACTTGATTTGTATTAATATATTTAATGCAAAACGACCTGTGACGTTTTTGCAAACCACATACATGTATTAATGATTTAATGTTGAATACATATATATTGATATTGTAGGTAAATTCTATGAATTCATCGGAATCGTTTTACCTATGAATTGGTATAAATCGTTAACGTCTCCAATGCCTTTGTCAAATCAATTGGCTTAGTTTTGACACAGGCTATTTCTGTGGGATGATCTCAAGTCGGCATTCTTTACTATATTGCCTTACAAGGTAGCAGTACATAGCACAAGAGTAATTGTTTTCACGTATGAGTATACAATCTACACATGAATTCTTCTTGCTACTTATCTTACATTTTTTTATTCAATAAAAAGTAAATAAGATATAAAATGAGTAAAGGTGTAGGCGACTCTATAAGTATATCCAGATAGCATCTGTTACTGTAGACACAGCATATCATAATTTTCAAAGTGTTATCAGCAGAATAAAACAATTAGGACATATTATAAATAGATAGTTTGAGTTTCCAGGAACATATTATATTATAAGAAAAGTTGTGATATTTTAGCGTTTGCCTGATTATCAGCAAGCTAAATCATATAAGGACAAATTATAGCCAATCGAAACCCGAAAAATCGAAATGTATCGACATGTTGCTTTCGATACTTTTTTGTTCGCAAAATATGTGGATGACTATTATAGTTGAAAGATAAGTTGGGTTTTTTAAGGAACAACGCAAAATGACCTCGCTGTCGACGCGCTCTAAAACCCCAATATTCATTCAACAATTCGGCAATGTCAATGTTTTATGGTATCGGTATAAATGAGTTTTTGACTGTTGGTGTGCTGTGTATGGTTTTGATGGTCACGGATTTTGGTTTTCCATAGCTGTTACCAGCAACATTTAGGAGTCTCGAGCCGCTTCCCGCTTGTATATGAGGAAAATATCTTCCCGAGTGGTCAAAACTCATAATTGATAACAGGTAGCTCACATGAACAACAAAACCCAATAATATAATTATATGAATATAATATTATCCTCTTTCAAAGAGTTTCAGCATATTTCAACTTCCAAGATCAATTATAATGATCAATATCCGTCAATTATTTTCACTGTGTACTTGTAAAGATACCATCATTCTGTTGGAAATACATAATATTATCATGAAGCTGGTAATATAAGGCAGCGCGTGAATAATTTACTACTGAGAGATAAAACATTCATCGTAAAAGGAGTGGAACCTACAAGGTCTCTCTTTGCAGAGAGAATACAGATTGGTGTCTGTGAGGAGTTGCATGCGAACAATGGTACGTACATATATCGTGCAGACATTGACAATTTCTTATAACTTTAGTAGTCATACAATCTCAGGTTGCATTTACACATGCAGTAAAGATAGAACATTCAAAGAAGGAAGCCAATTTAATTGACTAACAATTAAAATGCAATCAGCGATGGATTTACAACGATGTTTCAGTTGACATTTGTATATTATATGGACAATGACAATGCACTATTTATAAAGCATTCTTCTTACAATTCTTGTCAATAAATCGTGTATTTGCTATGCGTACTGCTGAGCAAATCTTTCCATATATTTTCTAGTATTCCTAACAATAACACAACAATAACGATCTCAAACGACTGCTATCTCTTTCATTATTGTGCCTATCCTTTAACGTGGACGACTGGGATTGTCGGTTGGGATTGGGATTCAGTTGTTGATAATGCGATGAATTTGACATGAATTGACGAGAGTGAATTAGCACCTAATTTACTAAGCATAAATATTACATTTTTTACACGTGTTACTGCGAGATTTATAAGAATTGGGTTGAAGGAATGTATATTGTAGAATCTGTAAAACTTTCATTGCAAGATTTTCGACCGTCTTCGATGGCCGATAATAGAATCTTTCAATCTATAGACTAAAAAAAACGACTTGATTTGTTTGACATGCAAATGTCTGCGCCCGTAACATTTTGTATAGAAACTGTATAAATCATCAAGTAGGCCTACCAATTAGGCACGGATTTTGTGTATCACTATCATCCGCTTCACAGCTGTTCGTGGGATTGTTAAGGAACATTAATCATCATCACTAATGCACCAGCCATGTTCGCTTTGATATGATTTCCTTAAAATGTATAAGCAATAATTTGTTATATAGTTGAACGTGGAAGGCAAGTTTCAAGTGTGAAGTGTTTATAAAATACATCATGCTCTTTTGTAATTGTATATACTCGATACCGTGAAAGTAATATAGTATTATACTCTATTACCAATGAGTCAAATGTGGTGAGAAATGAAAAACCACGTCGGTAAACACCGCGAAATCAAAACTCCAGGTGTAGATTATTTTCATCTTGTAGACCGAATGTAGATTCATTGTTCTGCTGAGAACGCATGAGTCATTTGATTCGTCACGGTGTATCACACTGTCAGCATCGTTATCCGATTACTCAAAGAAGTTGCTACACACGGCACATACCTGTCTGACACTGTCACCTCGGTTGTCGATGTACACGTCACATTGCACATAGCGCCATTTCAAATTCAGAATCTAGCATACTTGGAAGATAATTGAAGCAAAGATTCGGAAGAAAAGAAGACAATAAGATGAAGAAAGAAAAATCGAAGAATAAGAAGATATATTCAGAAAGAAGATTGAAAACTTTTTTCCTAACACGACTTTTGAACTGTTCTTTTCTTATTTTTTCATTTTGAAATGTTGATCTACATGTATATATTGATTCACTTTTTTACTGTCTGTATTGTTTTCCTGTTCTCTTGTTCTGTCAAGATGAAGAGTAAAAAGATTTATAAATTGAATTGAATTGAATTCTTAATATCCCAACTTATCACTATAATGTGGACAATGTGTTGAATGAGCTATTATATCTAATTGTTTCTTTGGGGTGGTAAGATCGTCCTTGTGGTGTCCCGTTCAAACGATCTTTCATCCTTTGCCTTTATAGGGAAACAATGACATTAGTGTCAAGTTTTCGATGTTGATAAAAAAAAACAATTGTTAAGATTTACATTGTCAAATACAATACTATACGAGGCTACATACACCCTACAGTACAAGTTGAATCCACGAAAGAAGGTTACCGGCACATGTAGCTGAGTGATTAACGCACTTGCTTCATGTGACCCGGGAGGCAGTGGGCATTATGGACCCGGTTCGATCCCCGCTACCTTCCATCTTTACAGGGATTTTTCGTGGTTTCTCTCTATAGTCTAGGTTAAAGCCGGGATGGTTCCCACAATTTAGGCCACGACCGCTTCCTTCCCACTATCCTTCCCATTACCCATAAAAACCTTCATCTCATCATCCCATCATCTCATTAATCATTCATCCGACGCCAAAAGATTCAATTCAATTCAATTCAATTTGTTTTATTTCTGTATAGAGTCAAAATCAGAGTATAACAGAATTGTCAAGACATAAAATCGATAAAAATACCAAAAATATAAACGAATATGTTATAATACGATCTTATAGTCATCATTACAGTGCGTCGTTTAAACCCAATATAAATAAATAAGAAATAAGAAAGAAGGTTCTAAGCGACAGTCTCGTCCCCTATCCCACACAACTACATCGAATGGGTGATTGGCAATTATTTCTTTCGTGGGTACAAGTCAGCTATACTCGTATCCATGACACAAGAGGTTGCGAACGACCGTTCCTCCTATCTATCCCACATACACAATGAGCGCACGGCTGGTTTGTAATTTCTTCTTTCGTGGATACACGATGAAAACTGATAAAATGGCTAAAACAATGTATCAAACTAAAACACCTAAAATAACATGATCACTTACTGGGGTCTACTTCGACGTAATAGGGCTATACATATTTTTTAACACACTTTCTCCTTCTTGGATGATGCATAAAATAACAGTCAACGAAGGACTCAAGTCCTTGAACCTATCAAGATTGAATACTGAAATGATCTCATAGTTCCAATAATAGTCAGAATCTGAAGATATTATATTAATAATGGAACTCGTGGTAATGGCCACACACAGGGACTCATAGGCAATATACTATATATATAGAGTGGTCTTGCGATGTGCGAGGAGCGATTTCGATCCTCAATAGCAGGATCGTTTGAACGGATCACCACAAGGGAAAAATAATTCGTGTGTAATTCGTTTCACAAACCTATACCTTATAGCCCTCGGGCCGAATTCACAAAAAAGTTCATAACTTTGATCCGGCTCAAAGTTACGACAATTTCTAGAGATAATATATCATATTTGATCTATTATTTTTGATTTTTTAATTTTGATAAATAATAGATTGATAATAATAATGGATTATATCAGGAATTAAAATAAAAAAATGAAAAATAATAGATCAAATAAAGTATTACCTCTAGAAATTGTCGGTACTTTGGGCCGGATCAAAGTTATGACCTTTTGCGAATCTGGGCCTTCATGTTTATCGACGTCATACAGTCCCATAGTATTGTGCAATATAATTACTACACGTGCATGCATTGATGAATTCTAATAATCTAAACAAATTCAATTTATTGGTTTGTTTAATTATTGGTTTGATCATTTGAAGAACGCCATCAATAAAGATTAGTAAATTATGACGACCCATCGAGCAGTATGGACCGAAGGCTTACTATACTATAACTACGTATGTTTGACATATTTATGTTATAAGATCAAGAGCCTGTAATTATCTATAATTCGATGATTAGATCATACTGAAAGTGGAACTATAAAATCCAAATCCTGGTTTGCCTATAGGTATAGTATAATGAAACAGTTATTAATTAGCTAGCTTTTAAGCGATGTAGAGACATTACCTACTGAAGAATGAATATCATTACTGCAAGGAGTTACATAATTGTAATACCAATTTGTGATACTACCTCTCGATTGAGTTAGTTACATATATTATAGGGCGGAGGGCCTACCCAGACACTGTAGTGGCACACAGTCCCTAAAAACTCTGAAGACAAAATATGCTCAATAATATGGAACCTGTTTTTCTAATTTTATATAAAAAAGATTATATTGTTTTTCTTCTGTATAAGTTATCGTTAAAATGGTGCAACGTGGGATGTGCGATGGTTTGTCGAATGATGAAGTCGATCAAAAATAAACAATATAGACATAAACGCGAAAAATCAAACTATACCATTTTTTCTCGAAGAATTATGTGAATCCTAAATAGAATCCTCATGTGAGTGTATTTATAAAGTGGTTGCTTTTATTCTCAATAATTTTGCTGATACCTTTATAAATAATCTGAATGTTTAATCATAGGCAATTAAATACATATAGCATCCTTTATTTTTAATAGTGTCAGCGAATTAAGAACGTTGTATGTATTTTCCTCTTCTTGTTGCCAGCCAAGAGAGTGCACTCAAGTCAATATTTAAAACTTTAAAAACGAGATATTAGTTAAAGTTGAAGACAGGAAATACTAAACGACGCCACGCTATATCCTCCCATCTGCTGTTTGTTTGCTGCACGCTTGGCAGCCGTTCATAAGCCCAGGTGATAGCGTATGTGTGATGCGCACCCAGTGTGATGGTATAGTAGTAGCCTTGCTCGGAGTCACTCAGATGTGTCCAGGTGCAAGGGTGATCGCACGCGACACCCACACGACTCTCCCTTATTGCAGATAACGAACCAACGATTGTATTGTTGACGAAAACGTCACGGATTTACACGAAACGAGAGCTTGTCAATGTACTGGTTATCCTGTGATAAGAGATTTAACCGTGCACTCGCATAACAAACGTAGAAAGTTACACTCGCGGTTTTTAACAAAAAGTATAGGTATATACAGTAAATCGAGTGTGTGTCTTATATATAGTAATGCATGGCCATAGCAGTATGCGGTTGCTTTTAGTTTTACCATTTAACTCAAACTCAAACAAAGAAAGTTTTGATAGAAGAATTTCAACATGAGCCGTTGGGCAAATTTATAGACGAGTATTTTATTTAAAAGTGTACTCGGAGACTGATAATTTGTGAAATTTATTTTTCTGAATGTAGGACATCTAAAACTTGCTTCTTCATTATAACAAACCAGAAACCTGTATTCCAAGACTACATGTATATACATAATATATTATCGCATAGTGATGTGATATATTATAAAATATAAACACGAATGGTAATTAGATGTTGATATGAGATACCGATGAGCGTATTTAAAATCAGAAAGTGCATACATTACGTATTCTGAATTTGCCAGAAAAACGGTTCCAAAGTTGAGAAAGAATTTCATTTTTCAATCTTGATATTTATTAAAGTTTATGCCCCAAATGGATGTTCGTTTATTTATGACATATAATCCAAACAACATCAAAGGATAAGGATGCAACCGATCAGAATGGATGTGTAGTGAATGTAGCTGGCTTCGCGCGGGACTTGTCTCCCTTCGAGCTACCGCTCGACTAAATAGTGTATGTGAGAAGTGATTATGGGCTGCCAAACCAAACCTTGAAACCCAAGACCTGTATAGACAATCCAATCCAGATCGTCGAAATTAATTCAGTATGAAAGTAATGTATCAAATCACTCAATGACTTATTATATATATCATATAAATTATATATATATATATATTCATTATATATATATATATATATATATATATATATATATTTAATATATATATATATATATATATATATATATATATATAAATATATATATATATATATATATATATATATATATTTATATATATTTATATATATATATATATATATATATATATGTATATATATATATATATATATATATATATATATATATATATATATATATATATATATATATGTATATATATACATATACGTAGGCCTATGCAGGATATAATAGTCAAGTCAAAAGTTTCGTCTCGACCAGGATACAAACCCATCGAACATGTCGTAAAAGTTGACGAGTGTTAATTAAATTAGTTACATTATTCAAGATCTTATAGCACATCAGTTCCTCATTCCGCATAACATCATAACATTTTTCTGAATCCTTTTCGACTTCTGTTCGTTTCCACTTTTATTTCGCACATACGCTTATTTTACTATTATAGACACATGCAATAATGACGAATAATGGCCCTCATACCTTGTATAGCTAGCTGTATGTAGTTCAAATTGGCGTGCACCTGTATTTGTAACTATAGGAAAACTCAGCATATGCCTTGAAATATGAGCTAGATCTTATATGAATTGTAATGTAAATCTATATAAGACTATACATACCTCGATTTTGAATCTATTCAACTCACTGCCTTCCTGATCTACCTAATGATTATTGAAGCCATGATCTATAATAATTATAGATCATATAAAAACAATTAAAAGCAATTATTGTTTTTATTTGTTGATCTCCTGGTTTCCTGATAGCTTGTATAAATGGATGTAAAAAAATATACATGATACATTTTGTATACAGCTAATCCGATTTATGTACATTTTCGGAATTATGTGCATAATCTATGTAGGCATATACCTACTTGCATTTCGCTGAATTTTGAATTTATTCGGTAATTATATAATTTTGTATCAGTTGTATTGTTCAAGGGCAATAATTTGTTTTTAAATTCCTGTTAAAAATATGTATTAGCTTTATCTAGTGGTGTTCATCAACCCCATCAACGGCTCGGGTTACGAATACATAAACCTATGTCTACAGCGGGTGTATCAACTGTCGGAACAAAAAATGGACGACGCTCATATGATTTATAATGAACATATAATTGAATGTGATGTGTCCAGTACAAGAACATTATACCTTCAATAAGAAACGCGAGAATTTTCGAGCCAATAGATCTTGGTCGTCATCACTACAGTGCATCGTCAAATCTACTAGGATTAATATGAAAACATGAATGTTTGTTTTTGTGAACACTGTGACTAAGCTGCAGACTACAGCTGTCACACCTTTATTACGACTTACGCATAATCACGAACACCACGATCCTATATGATGCATGTAAATAGTGTCACGCATAAGAAAGGTACGTATGCCAACAACAAAGATTGTTCATAGAACAATAATTACTTCGTCGAGACATTGATTAAACATCAGCTATATAATTCATATATATTACGCTTGAGTAATGCATTTTTTAATATTGTTAGCACTATTGACCCCTAAACTGATTATGATTATTATTGTTTGCTAACGACCCCATCAACATCTAGCTATATAGGTTATTTGGGGGTACACGATTGAGCAAACGACCAATATGTACTCACCCCTTGGGCGGGATTCGAATCCACTTCTGCCGTTCGATTTGTCTTCAGTTTCTAAAGCAATTTCTTACCACCGTCGCCTGAAGATGCCGAGTGAAATTCAGGCGAAACGTTGCAAAGAAAGATTCTTTCTAGAATTGCAAATGCTTTCAAATCGTGGCAGAATTACCGCAAAGATATCTTTAGTTCCTTTTAAAAAAAAAAAATAATAATAATAATATATATATATATATATATATATATATATATATATATATATATATATATATATATGTGTGTGTGTGTCTGTGTGTGTCAAGCTAAGGCACCGCTTTAGGAAATGAAATCAAGTCGGGTTTGGGTTCGAGTGCTGTATAAGGAAGGAATGGGGTTTTGTAAAAATTCTTTCACCAATCATATCATCACACTTCATCGTTTCATTGTCTCTATTCATACCCCCATACAACCTAGAGCTTTTGGTGGGGTCAAAAATATGTAATTATGATGTATGTCTAAATTGTCTATAACACATACAAATGTATTTTGATCTGCACAGCGACCACACTTTGTTGAATGATCGACCGTCTTCCTATACATTTAACATTAACGGTTGGTGGTGTCGATCCACACAAGATCGTTGAACGAAGTATTTTTCAACGCTTGCTCACTTGTACCCCCATATTACTTTATAGCTGCTGGTGGGGTCGTTAATTGAGTGGCATTATTAATTTCAACGCTTCGTTTCATCATACCACTTCCAGATTAAAAGTCCATGGGAGTCGATTTAGAGAAACACCAGTTTTTTGGTGATAACTTTTGAACGGTATCAGATATTGAAATTTTAATACGGAGGAAACTTGGTTTCGATACCTTCAAAATGGTATAAGTTGGACCTACTTATAAGTAACTATTCAACTCATATCGCATTGTCGACAGCTTGAAAAATCATTTTTCAACTGTATACGCTTGACAATTATGCGACATGAGTTATATATATAGTCAAATTGTATACCATTTTCAAGGTATTAAGAATAGTTGTTTCCTCCATCATAGAATTTTGATACCTGTTACCGTTCAAAAGTTATCACAAAAAAGTGATATTTCTCTAAATCGACGCCCATGGACTCTTTCAACTGAATTATCTGAATACATGTTGCTGTATGACGCAGTTCCATGGCCATGGAACGAGCATTATTAATGAGATTGGAAATGTTCAAAATTAGAAGAGATTAGAAATTGAAATAGATTTCACCGTGCATCAAATCAATGTTACACAGTCATGTGAGAATTTTATTATAGGGCAGGTGGCTCTCTGGGGAAGTCACGTCTTTGGCGCTTCTTGATTATATAGCTTTACTAATAATCTGTCTGATTAAAAAACGGCACTTATTCTCTATGGCTTCTAAAAGACTAGTATATAAGTTATGATAAACCTAAATACCTAACTCATTTATTTTCGAATGTAACTTATGCCAGTTGGATTTAAACCTCTTCATATGTCATACTCAATTATCAATTGAAGCCACGAAAGAAAATCATCATATTATCAATTACAAACTCAAATGGATAGATCTTTGTTCAGCTGTAAGATATTTCCAGGTTTTGATTCAGGGATTTTCCAGGACTGGGTTTTACGATAAGAAACTCAACTTCACATTTCACATTCACATTTTAAATCCTGCAATTTGTGGAGCGAGATTACATACGGAAGCTACAAAGTTTTTACAATTTATTTAGTTGGTATATGACCTTTTTGTTTCATGGATAGTTCATAAGAAATTCCATTAGGTTCATATGGACTGCTCTATAGCTAGCTCTAACAACTGACGCTGACGAGTTGAAAATATTGTATTCTCTTAGTTAAACCGTTAAATCAAGTATTATAAAATTAATAACTAAGTGAATATGATATGAGCTTTGGAGTAAAAGAACAATATTGTCAAACGTATAGAAATACCAAATAATCATAGTTCACAACACTGATCATTCAACAATCACAAAAATAAGGGTAAAAAAAAATAGTGATAGCCAGTGTTCACAGAACAGTAAATATACCATGTTATGTGTGGAACTGAGAAGAAAGTAATGATTCTAACGTAATAAGCTATGGCACTTTATAGGCCTAATACCTCAAATTTATCTCAAATACTCTTAATATAGACTAAACGTATTCCTAATACAGGTGAATTTTGTCCTAATGCACGAGTAATGATCTCACTCGCCCAATGATTTCACTTTATATTCTATAAATTTTGTTAAATTGAAGGTTTATTTGATATTGAAAATATTACTACACATCTTATTCAACAAACATGATTGACTGAAGTAAAATCAAATCTTTTATCAATTGAGTATATATAATTATTCAGTTACCTTCAATTCCATGTATTTGTTGTGACTTTGGTTTATTTCGTCTCTAACTTTCGTACCACAAGAGTTGTCCTCTTTAATTATTTTAAATATTGATTTATCAGTTGATAAAAAAATTATATAATTATATAATTATCAGCATTAAACTATTCGATTCTTTACATTTTATTTTTATATCACTTTATTTAAATGTAGCGATACGTAACGTATTTTATTCGTTCACACGCGAGCACAGTATACTGCGACCATACGCTGTAAAGGTTCAGAAGTAACTAACTGAAAACTTGTCTATGAGTGAAACAGAAAGCCATGAACACGCGGTCTACCGCGACCTGATTCACTGCGCACTGCGCACACCTCTGACGCAGTGAGTTGGCCAAATTTAAATTTAAAATTGACATTTAAAATTTTGATTTGATCTTATTTTATGTGGTATATTTAGTAAGATACTTTTGGGACTGCGGATGTTAATAATACACATTTTGACACATGATTCAATATCGAGCAACAACTTTAAATAGGACATAACATTAAATTATTCAATGTCGGGCTTGACATTTTTTTAATACGGAAATTAAATGGGAATTTTTTTGATCAGAAGTTCATTTTTAAATTTTTGTATGAACAGATAATTTATAATGCAAACCAATTCATAAAAATCGATAAAATGATTCGTTAAAAATCTTTTCAAACATTTGCATTTTACTATGTTGGTGGGAGCTAGGAGATGGGCGGGGGAGGGAGGAAGGATGTTACTATTCAGTTCTATAATTTTTATGATACATGTTTATTTTTCATATTAATACCATAGATTGAAGAAATACCTTTATTCTATATGTTTATACGTCGAGTGATATACCGGTAATAATTGATAATGAATTATTACTTCCACAAGCTTGCCAACAAGCAGCAATGCATAATGAATTACTATTTTATAGTTTTTACGTAGATCAATTTTTTGCTCGTTTGATTTAACCTATGACATTTCAGATTTTAACGATTACCGATTTCAGTCAATAGTCCCATATATAAATATATATATATATATATATATATATATATATATATATATATATATATATAGATATATATATATATTTATATATATATATATATATATATATATATATTTATATATATATATATATATATATATATATATATATATATATATATATATATATATATGTCAATGCACATTTCCTCACGTCTTTAGATTTTCCTAATGTTTTGAAGTTTGAAGACCCATGGATTTTTCGAGAAATGCTGGAGCGCCTGAAGAGCATATACCGGAATAAAGTCGATTCGGCTATAAGACATGAGTTTGAGTGTCCAACCTTACATGAACCGTACAACCACATTCCATTGAAAAGTATTCCGAAGCCCATGTCACATGACTGAGTCGACTTTATTCCGGTATACGTTCTTCAGCGCCCCCGAAATGGTAGACCTACAATATTAAGTACGAACACTCTTTACCATCCATCGTTGTGTCAACTTCAACTTCAATAAGATGATAAGTTATACATTATTCATTCATTATTAAGAATACATTTGATGCCATGCTTTGTGAGATGAGCGAGAGAAATTGACAAACGCAATACAAATATTTGTTGTTACCTAATCGAACCTATACCTTGATTTCTTACGTTGAGCGATCCATTGTAAACTAAGAAAACGCGTGATTCACGTTGTGAGATGAGCTTCGAAGTATGGAAATCTAGAATGAAAAATATTTCGTCAGATCAATCCACATCTACGAACCTTGGATCATTTCAAACGTTCGAAAACCTTACCTGCAATTTGTTGATATTTATAGTGCTGCAACCTTTCACATATTATACACTTTGCAAAACAAATTGCTCCCAATATTCAATAAAATGTATACTTTAATTGTTATTTCTCATCCGATTGTTGTGAAAGTCACTGAAAATATCCGTAATTATGCTTTCCATATTCAGTTAAAACTTTGAAGTTCTTGAAAATTTTCCATATTTCAAGTATTTTCCATCCGTGTTATTCTTATGAGAATTTCTCAAACTTTCCGATTTTTTCCGGAAAAACCTTCCAACCGATTTTTCTGAAAAATAATCCCAGCCTATCCTGGTATGGTAGAAATATGTAGAAAAAGTTTCAAGTCGATAGGTATTTTTTTCCTGACCTGTATGCCGCGCACAAAATTACAAACAAACAAAAAAAATAACAAACATAAAAACGAAGCTCATTTTTTTTGGTATGTGAAATGTAATTTTCGCTACTTTCACCTAACTAGGAAAACGCGGGATGCGCGTTGTGAGATGCCTTTCCATAAACATGTTTGCGAAGCGAAACGAAACGAAACGAAAAAAAATCAGTCGATAGCCAATCACAGGCCCGAAAACCACTAGGAGTCCATGTTGAGATTTCGCAACATGGCGACCAAGACAAGTTGGGCCAAATTCAACCATTTTCGTTGCGAAAATCGCTATCGCGCCATCGCTAGGGTCTACTTCCGTTTACGGCACATCGAGTGCTACTCAGTTTAAAATGAAATCACTAGGATGCGCTAGAATTGCGAAATTCTACGGACCTTGGATTATGTCAAACGTTCGAAAACTTACCTGCAACTTGTTGATATTTATAGTGCTGCAACCTGTCGCATATATAATTTGCAAAACCAATTGACCACTATTGATAGGCGTGGCTAATCGCCAAAGCCACCTGGATCTATACTTCATGTGGGAATTTAGAGATACTCTGATGGGTTAATGTGAAATTTCCCACATAACAAAGCCCATTTGATTGGATGTTCTGTTTTGTGACGTTTATTGCGTTTTCTTTTTTATTTCCCATCGAATCATTGCAAAAATCTCTGAAAAGGTGTATGATATTGATATAGTATTTTTCATATTCGGTGGAAACTTGAGAGCTTTTGAAGAATTCTTGTTTTTCAAGTATTTTTCCTCCCGGTTATTCTTATGAGGTTTATTCAAATTGTACGATTTTTTTCTGGAAAAACTTTTTGACCGATCTTTCTGAAAAACGATT